>OZ007500.1:119066465-119412899 GCA_963931805.1 Microdon myrmicae | reverse complement strand
CAAAGTGTAATCGATATGGGCACGATGCCCAGGATTGTCGGACACTTAATACACAAAGGAAGGCGGAGAATCCTGAATCTACACAAATAAGGTCACAGAACCAAAGGAAGTCACCGGTGAATACGTCAAACCAGCAGGAACGACCATCCACATCGAAACAAGCAACTACATCGAATCGTAGAGTGTACAGCATTCGATGTTGTTGTGAGTTTTGTGGCCGAAAGAGTCACACGGGGGACGAGTGCCGTATCAAGGCAAAGTGGATAAAACCACAAAAGCCAACAGAGACACCCAATGTGGTTAAGTCTGTACCCCGCGACCACACCCCACCGACCTGCACGGTCAATAACGAATGGCAACTAGTCCAAAAAAGAAAAAATTCAACCAACAAAAGCCAACACCGAGTACAACGCCATCGACCCGAATCGAACCGTAGCCAGTCGAATTCAACCGCTACGGACGCGTCAGAGACGCCAAAAAAGGGACATAGGCGACAGAAGAACGGGGAATGGTGCACATTTTGTAAGCGACACAACCACATGGCGACAGTGTGTCGACTAAAAGCAAAATGGGAGAAGTCGGAAAACTCCCAGAAGTCGGGGCGGAATTCCCCAACACGACCGAATTAAAGCCGCCAAATAAAGAAAACTGTCCTCAACCACCAACAAAAGTTTCAATAGTCCAGCTCCCATTAGACATAGGATGTAGAAACACTACATGTCTAATAGTGGACACAGGTGCGGAGATGAGCCTTCTTAAACTGAAGGCACTCCAAAATGGAACAACACTGGATACAAAAAAGGCCACTACTATCCAAACGCTTTTTGGAAAGGGAAAGTCTAGGGGTTTTTGTAAGGGAATATTCAAACTGCCCAACCAATCTCCTGTAACTTTCAGGTAATGGACTCCCTACCGGGATTGTCAGAAGATGGGTTTTTAGGAAACGACTTCCTAGCTAGGAATTGTAAAGTCAACGGATCCGGGAATTGTTTGGAATTCTCCCAAACCAATGTAAATCCGGTAAGTTTTTCCGTTGAATTTACAAAAGGCAGGAAGCGGACGCCAAGACATAAGGCAACCAGTCGGGAATCCGAGCCAAGGGGATCCATAGAGATCCAGACCGCGGTCGGAAATACACCGGATACCCTACCCAAACAGGGGAAAGGGGGCGATATTTTGTCAGGCTCCAAGCATTCCAACCCCACATTAATAGCTCACAAACCAAAGAAAGCTAACAAAGAAGCAACAGTGGTGAAACAATCACTGCCAAACGCTTCGTAGGTAGCCATTTTTCTGGACAAACCGGCAATAATACCGGCACGTTCACGAAAAATGCTGAGACTTCCCATCGAAATTCGGGAAGGAATTTGCATAAAGTAGTTTATGCAAATTAGCTACTTGGTGCGTTATTTCCTTTTACAGGTAAACAGGGGAATCAAAGGGGGATTAGTGGATTCTGGGGGGACCTGGACTCAATGTCGGTCCGTAACACCTTCCCGCCGTATGTGGTGGTTTACAATAGCGGTCTCGACCACCAACATCCGTTGATCTCTCTTATTCGGAAACAGTTGATTTACAAAACGCATGTTTGTAAATCCATTCAGCTTCATCCTGTAGTTCATTGGGTCCCTCTGGAACAGGCGCAACCGGAATTTCGCGCAATTGCATTCGCTCAGGAATATCCGTTTTACGGATTTCATTGTCCAAATGCGTAAAGTGACCCCTTTCCAATTCACTAGGTTCATATTCGGGTTCATATCCGTCCTCGTCATAATTAGTGAAATCCTTATAGTCGAAATCTACACCAAAACTGTCCTGGCCTTCTTGCAATGACGCGTCAGTGACTAGAAGTCGTCTTTTCTTCTTCTTCTCAGCACTTGGCCTTCCTTCGTCGTCTACAATAAAATCCTCAGCATCAGACTCCGATTCCTCATCATCATTGAAATGTTTTGCCGCCTCAGTTTCCCTGTGACTACGTTCAGAGCGGCGTTCAACATCGTCTTCGTCGTCGAATAGCTGTTCGGCTATAGCCTCACTTGCTGAACCTTCATCGACGTGCTGTTCCTGTACGACGCAGACGCTTGGAACGCTTTCTGCGTTCGACTTTCAAACCAAGATTCTCTTCAATAAGGTCACAGTCGTCGTCTTCCAGTCGGTCGTCCAACTCGTCATCATCATTGTAAATCCGTTTCGGGGAACGGCCTGAAGCATCAGTGTCTTCACCATCACTGCCGTCCTCTTAAATCGGGTTATCATCGATGAGATCCTTCAGTTCTTCACATAACAAATCATCGTCATCTTCCTCCTCTTCCTCACTGCTGTCGGGCATAGCTTTGCTCTTCCTGAGTTTCTTCCTTTCATGTGGCTCCAATTTCTCCCCATCCTCAGATTCCTTCGCTTCCGAGTCCCAGAATTCTTTCATACACTGCCCTTGGGCATCCAATTTTGCCTTAAACTCTGCAGCTCGCGCGTCCAATTTTGCATTGACGTCTGCAGGTCGCGCATCCAATTTTGCCATCATCATCCCGAACATCTCCGAAATGTCCAACGGTGGCGAACTCTTCTCCGTTACATTGGCACCATCTTGACTCGCTGTTTCTTCTCCATCCGGACAGTCTGGCCCACTCGTAAAAGCATCTGTGCCGACATCAATATCCTCTTCTTCTATTGGTGCTTGCAGACGCTGTCGAAGAATTGGTTTCTCTCCTCTGCTATCCAGGTTCCGGCCCTCCAAATGTCGATCTGACATTGTCACAATACACTTCCACAGACTTATTTATTTCACTAATAATTAATACCACTTCTGCCACCAATTGTAGCGAGCTTAGGGTTGGCTGGATTAATTATTTTGCATAAATAAGAGCCGTTAAATCGATTTTGAATTAACATAACACTTTATTAATCCGTTAATAACAACCGTTACTTATACCGTACACTTAACGATTTATTTACTTATCGCTTCCGTACTTATCGCGTCTTTTACTTTTTACTTATCGCTTGCTTCACGTTCTCACTGCTTACTTATCTCCGTGATCTGTGTGCGACGTATTTATACCGTTTCCTTATTCTGATTCGGCGTTTCGTTTTCGTCCGTTCCATAGTCTTGAATGTTCTACTGTTCACGGTCTCCAGTTTTCCATTACTATATAGAATATTCTAGTACTCTGTTTCGAACTCTCTAGAATATTCTAGTACTGATTGTCATATGCGTCACAATATGTATATGGAGAGTACTCTCCAGAATGGGTTCATTCTCCCAGAAGCGTTCCCTTTCTTGGATAAAAAAGGACTTATCCAAGACAAACATGGAGTCCCTATTATTTACCACGCTTTCCGTCGTGCCAGGGATAAACGAATTCTCCACGATAACGATATCTCTAATATACCAGGTCGCCTGCGTTTAAGTATGGTGATCGGTGAAAGAAATAAATCAATAAAAGATCGATCTCATCCCAACTGGTGGTGGATCAGTGATGAAGAAAGGACTATACGTCCCCAAACATAGTCTGCCTCTCAGGCCCACCGCTTTCCTTCCCCCTATCCCCAATTCCCAATTATGTTTATTTTTTTTTATTTTAGTTTTTAATTTTTAATTTTTATTTTTATTTTTATTTGTACTCCTTTTTTATGTTTGTCGGTTTTGTTTCGTTTTTTTTTATTTTGCTTGTCAACCCCCTATATAACATATGTAATTATATTAAAAAAAGAAAAAACATTTATAAATAATACATGACATGGAATAAATTTTAAAAAGAAAACATCAATTCTTGCGACATGTTATAAAAACACTAGTTATTGTACGCCGAAAGGCATTTTATAATTTAGAGTGCTCGCGAAGAGCCAGTAAGTTAATGTAAGGATGATATTTGTAAAATAGAATTTAACATTTAGTCTTATGTAAAATACGTAATTGCATTGTTAAATAAATGTGGACATGAAACAAACAACAACAAAAAACAAAAATGTGTGGATCCGAGACTTGGGTGCTCATTAAAAGGCACTCTGGACTCAGCCGCGTTGGCCCCGTATGTGAGGGAGGACGATTCCGGAGACGGTGCAACCATGAGTTGTACGCGATCCATCTCGAAGCCAACGTTGTAAGAAAAATTATGCTTGGTAGACTCCAGTGGCTCGAATGAGTGAAGAGGAGCCTGCCGGGGAAGTCCTTTGTGGCAGGATTGTGGGGGGTAAGGTATGATGCCAACGTATGGCACAGGATTCACTGTAATCCCCCAGCGATGATCCGCAGAAAGAAATGAAAAAACACGTTTTTATTTATTTAAATTTATTTCTATTTATTTATTGGTGAATACACGAGCAAATTGTGGCGAATGGCACAATATCGATTGAACTTAATTACACAGCTAAAAATTGGGTCTTAATTGTATTTGCCAACATGAATCACAGCCTCACTGGATTAATCAGAATGTCTATGATTTACTATTTCACTTCTGTCAAGCAGGGAATACAGTACGCGATGGGAACGCCAGACTGTTCAGCTGGTCGGTCGTACGCAAATCGCGAATATAGGTGAACCGTCAAAACAGGCTTCGGGAACGAAAAAAACTTTACCTGTACACCAACTCTATCGAACGACTCCTTGAGCTTTTGTTACGTGAACTAAACGAACTATCTCATCCGCAGATACAACCAGGTTCAGATACAAATAGCGACTGGTGTGAATTAGGGTTGAAATTCATATTTCTTTCTACACACAGGACAACCAAAAGAGACCACGCCTCTGCTCTCTCAACCTCACGCCCGTCAAAGTATGAGTAACTTTTGTTAATAGGGTAATTGACGGACATGAAGAATGAGAGAACAGAAAACATGATATGCTGTGATCTCGGGGTAGCTTTGGTTCTGTGTGTTGGTATCAGATGCAGCTACTGACACGACCTACTGACCCAGTGGTACGTAGTTAGAGCGCATTGAACCGTGGAAAGAAATACGAATGAGAGGGAAACCTAGCGGATGTTACTCCCCTGCAAAGAGAGATCATTGATCCCAAGCGAATGGGTGATCTGAGGGAAAGTCGATAGGACGCCGCTGATGTTTGGGAAATAATTCGCGTGAGAACCAGACTCTAAGACGCTGAAATTACCCTAGCTATTTTGCTATGATGCAACAGCGTCGTTCTTTTAGACTTGTTGTTGCTAACGAACATTATGAGATTTCCGATGGGAAACTCATGGTTAGCAAGAATGGAGTTGCCGTATGACATTTATGTAGCTGTTTTGTTGTGTTCTTGGTTTCAGGAAGCGTGTTTCTTAGTCCTTAAAAAGACTAAGTGATCTCTTAATTAAATAGCTTCTGAACCTGCCGCACAACAGGGTTCGTTGCCGTGCTTCATCTGAGTCCAAAGGGAAGAGCAACGTCCTTGGATTTGGCCTTCGTCCTTAGTCTTCAGTGGGGGCCAGTTGTTGGATAAAATTAAAAGTTGGTTTTTGTTTTCTTTGATATGTGTTTATTACTTTACTCAAGATTATTCAAAGATTTTCCTGGGGTACTTCCTCCAGGGACAATAGACGATATTATACTGCGGCCCGGAGATCACTAAACCATTCCTTTATAAAGGAAAAGGAATCGAAAATTGTATCCCAAAGAGACACATTTTCGTGCAACAATCTCGATCTTTTGGATATTTCGGGCGAGATGTTGTATTTACACAAGATAAGAAATCAATTTCTTGAATTCTTACAAAACTATTACGGAGATGTGTGAATGTATCTGCTTTTGAGTTTTTTGTTTGTTTAACAAATGGAATTTTTGGGATAGAGATAACGATCTCTGAATTTTGGATTTGGGTGATGCTGTGGAGCAAATATAGAACAATAAACGAATATTGGATTCGTTTATTGTGAATTTTAATTTTAATTTTGATTTTGGATTTAATTATGCCGTGGGGGCAAATGTTAGGCAATAAACGAATGTTTGATTCGTTTATTGCGAATTTTGGATTATGGTTGGGTTTTTTCAGGTTTTGATAGGGTTTTGGGTTTTAGGGTAATATTGCTGGGATTTTGGATTAGGAATGGGAGAAAAAGATGGTAGCGCTTTTTTGGAGCACTACATAGCTAAACTCAATTATGCATTATCTGCAAAGGATGATGAGTTTAGCTATACGTCCGTTTGAAATGTTTTACAGGGGAATACATATAAAGGAAATTGGTAAGTATGACGCGCTGAAAGCGGTCGAAATTAGGTGGAAGGGTTGGTTGGAATTGTGGGTTGTTTCTCATGTAGAATAGAGAAACCCCCCACAGGATGTCTGGAAGGAGACAGCTTTGCAGACCTTGTCTGCGATGAAGGGATGGGGTAGACCAGGACTGCCAAAGTCTGGGAGTGCCAAACTGGATGACAGATGATGGTAGAAGATATAAAAGCGGCCCAAGAATGGATCCTTGGGGAACTCCCGCGGTTATGTTGCCAGTTTGTGAAAGGGTAGAGTTTATTCTGACCATGAATTTCCTACCAGAAAGATAAGATGCTAGGAGCTTTGTGATGTTGGAATTCAAACCAAATAAGCAGTGCAGCTTATAAAGAAGTCCTGCGATCCAGACACAATTAAACGCTTTAGAAATATCGAGAGATATGCACACGGTAGGGCATTGGTTTTCTAGACCAGTTGTGACATCGTGTGTAAGTTTAAGTAGAGCATGGCAAGTGGAGTGTCGCTCACAAAAGCCAAACTGGAATTGGGGATGAGAGCGTTATCATTGGCAAACGAGAGAAGGTTTTGGTAGATCTTAAATTCTAATATTTTGCTTAGGGTGTTTTATAAAGATATCGGACGATAGTTGGAGGTGTTATTGGAACTGCCGGACTTTTTAACAGGGACCGCAATTTTCCAATTCTCCGCGAGATGTGAAGCATTTATGATATGGTTAAGAAGGACGAGAATAGGAAGTAGATTTGGTGGGCGAAGTCTTTTAAATAGAAGGTGTGGTATTCCATCTAGACCGGTTGATTTTTTGTTGGGTCGTGATTCTATGAACTTGATTAATTGACCTTCGGTTAGAAATGTGGTGGTGTCTGATGGATGTGACGCCTTGTTTGTGTCGTTAAATTTCCCCATGAAAGGAGTATAAGATGCCAGTAATCTGTGTGAGATATATTCGTTTACAGTGTTTTGAAAATTAGAGACTGAAAGGCAATCATTTTGTTGATGGATCTTTGAGAAGTGATCAGCGAGGCAATTGGCTATGTCCGTGTTGGATTGGATAAGATTGTTGCCGATTGGGTTGATAAGGTGATCGATTCGGGGTTTAAACTTCCGACCGATTAGTCGGTTGATGTTTTTGAAGAGATCCGGTTAGGTTTGATATTGTTAAGTGTACAAGTATAGGTCCGATCCGCGAACTTTTTTAAATGTTCATTTATTAGGGTGGTCAGGAGTTGGATCTCACTTTTAATAAAGGGGTGGAATCTTATATGAAGTTTTCGTTGCTTTTTGTGGCGCAGCAATTTAGTTAGGATGCTGGGCAAAAGTTTCCCTAAATGGTTATTAGAGATGGTGGTGGGTGTATTGCTGGTGAGGGCATTCTTGAGGGTCTGCTTAATTTTTAGGGCTGCTCGATTGATATCAGCAGGGATTAGGTTAGAAGATTCGGGGATTTGCAAGTTAGAAAAGCTTGCGGCGACGTCTCTATTGACATTTTGTAGTTAGTCTTGGAGAAGTTCGGGACAGGACTGTGCGAGTAGAGCAGTTCGAGGGAGGAGGTTTTCGCACTTCGAGGTGTGAACGGAACCATGATCAGAGGAAAAAAGGAAGCATACTGTGGGGGCTCGTTGAGTAGACATCAGTGACTTGAGGAAGAAATCGATTTCAACTAGAGGTGAGATCGGTCACCTTTGATATCGCCCTACACATGGCGATCGTCAGTATCTGCCAATGTCTTGCGAGCAACTGCTGTGTGTGCTGCTATTGTGTGGGCAGTGTTTTCCCAGGAAGCAAGTCGTTAGTTGTTCATCGTTGCGTCTTGTCAGAAATCGGCACGCTTCTGCTTGATGCAGCGCCTTTCTGAGAATTCGCACGATGTATAGAGGGGCTGTGGGGGTTTAAAGTATTGTCGCCGCACAAGGGCATTGTTTCATTTAATCCCCAACGATGTTATTCTGACGACAATGTTAGACTCTGGTGAAGATGGTTCATCAGAAGGTGCAAAATGGTGGAGCGAACACAGACCACGGAACTAAATTGAACGGAAATAAAACTCTCTGGTGACTATTATAACGAATGATCTTTCTTTATTTTTAGTTCCTCAAATTATTGTATCACACTTTGTTCTTTTTATAGATTTTTGCTTGTATCACACTTTGTTCTTTTTATAGATTTTTGCGTCGTAGTTTATAAAGTGTTCAATACAAAATTTCACATTGCGCACGTAGCTTGCAGACTTTGTGGGTTTTGACAATATAATCCCTTCAAGAAAAATATATTTCCAAGTGTGCAACACTAAATCCTATCGATAGTTTGTCCTTGAAACAATCGCACTTAAATCAACACTCGTGCTTTCTAAGTTTATTCAGAAGTTGGATACACGACTATAAAAATTCTCAACTTTAAAACACGCGTATTAACTCTCCTTTCTAACTGACGCTCCGACCGTGATGTGTGCCTCGTTTGAGGAATGTGATCTGACTGATTCCAATCAGGGATGAAAATTTGCTTTAGCCACCGATCAACCAATCATAATCGTGGTCTCTTGTGCATTCTTTAAATTTCCCAGCTCATCGAGGTGAATTAACGCTTGTGCATTCATTCGACAGTCGTTGGGCATAGGATAAATGAAGAAACCAAAAGGGAGAGCACAATGACCTCGGGGTTGAATTGGCTTTAGCGTGCATGCACTAACGCAAAATCTGAGGATGACCGAGTGACATAGAACATCGGTTTGATCTCAGAGTGCAATGCACTCAGCCAAGGAGAAAATGAGATGGAAAGGAAATGGTTTTGTGCTATTCAGCTGACTAAAGAGATCATTGATCCCCAGCGAATAGAGTGTCTGGGAGAAGTCAAAGGGACGCTACATCGGCTAGGGAAATATGACCGTGGGAACCAAACTAAGGAATTCGATAATTACCCCACCCGTTGCACGATGATGCAACCGCGTCGTTTGGTCAGACTTGGTTGTTGCTAACCAATATGACATTGAGATTTCCGGTGGAAATATCATGGGGTTAATGTAATAATGTTGCCGTATGGCAAGAAAGGGCTGAATGCAATTGTGCATTAACTGCATAGATTAATGACTTCCGACCATGCTTCTTTTTGGGATCTATCTTATTTCAGGTGAATTAGCTGGTAGGAGGAATTGGGGTTGAGGTGGTGCGCTGTTAGTAGGCGAAATTGGGTTGGAATTGTGGGTTGGTTCTCCATGTAATATAGAGAACCCCCACAGGGCGCCTTCCTAGACTGGGGTGATACGTCGCTAACAAACTCTTCCGCAGTGCGAAGAACTTCTTTCTGCGGTGGCGACGTCCTTGCTGGGTCGGCCTCCGTAAAGTCCCTCATGCAGTCTTTATATTCATGATTCGGGTTCGTCCACCCGGCCCTGGGTTCGTCATCTGTACTTTTCCACGAGGGTAAGTATTTCACGGTAGTGAATTGTCCAACACTAGGACTATGTCATCAACCCGTGGGTTCGGTGTGTTTCGTCCGGATACTTTTTTTTGGCACCAAGGTTGACATGTATTCCTTGATCCATCTCTTCCAGAAATGGTCCGTTAGCCATTGTGCCATTCTCCAGCTTGCTTTGCTGACAAGTTCATGGTGCTTGAACTCGGCAGGGGCCATTGCCCCACAGGACTCTCCACGATATATTTCACCTTGGTCATCATGGTGTGGAGAACCTCTTCTGGTGTTGTCCTAGTGTGGGTGGTCTGTGGCCGTATGAGCCTCTCCCAAGCTCCTTCTATGTTGGGGCATCCGGATGGGATGTTTCGATTCGATGTTGTTGTCGCTCTCGGCCTTCTCACGTTCTCTGTTGCTCTATGTTGTTTTCGGGGTCACCCTTCTAACTGCCATTGTTCTCAAAGCCATGATCATGGAGTCGGTACTGAATGAGTTGGACAGTTCTAAGTGCACCGCTCTAGTGGCCAGATACGTAAACAGAACTCGCCAGAGTTTTCTGGACTTTTTTCCGAAGATTACTTGCATTGGCCAGTAGTAATTTGCTGCTGCACAGTTGCAACCGCTTGATGGGCAGATCTCATTTGAGGTCTGCTCTTGTTAGTTTTACACCATTGATTTTTATGTAAAACTTCCTTTGTTGATGTTCGCAGCTCCAAGGTCCAATATTTCTGTCTGATTTCATTTATTACTATAGCGTTGTTGCCATGGAAAAAGTTCTTGTTGTAATGCTCTATTATGAGGTGACACGGTCTGTGTTTTCCATCCAGTATGAAGTGGTTTGTCTTTCAATAGTCGACGTGTATCTTTCTTGTTCGGGTCCTTTGCTTGATAATGTCATTTTCGTTTAGGTTAACATCTATTTTCCCTAGCCGAGCAGAGTTTTCCTGGGTTTTTCGCTAGTAAAACCTTCTTTTTGACTCAATCAATTCAGTTCTTCTTCGGCCGGTTTTAAATCTTCAATCTTACAAAATTCCGCGACAAGAAGTGATCAGCACGCAACAACAACTCATATTTCAGCAAGTTATACCACAGCAACAAGGTATTCATGCATATTTTTATATATTGCTTAATTTCAAACGGGACGAATAAATCCCCACCATAAGTCCATATTCGATTCCCCGTCGGGGAGCCTCTGGCGCAAGACTAATGACCTTGCCGGAAAAAAAACAAATCATTATGGAAAATTTAATAAGCCTCAGGACTTGCTAAATAAGGCCAAGACCGGTTCCCGGTTGTAGTGCCGATAATGATGATGATAATGATGATAAGTCTATATGCCCATAAATAAAAAAAATAAAAAAATGTTTGTACATTAAAGGGGACAAATGAAATCCCCAAAGTAAAATTAAGAAATTTTACATTGAAAGGGACAAACGAGAGTCGGCAAAATAAATTAAAAAAAAGTTTCCTTTTTCTCAAAGGGGACACATAGAAACCCCGATATCGAAATGATTTTATAAATTCTGCCTTTGGCATCGTTTGTGGGTTGCTTTTACTTGTCGTTGGTCTCTTCTTCTCACCCTTGGTGTTTTCATAGGATCGATATATATGGGTTTGAAAGAAACTAATCTCTCTTTAATAGGATCGATCTTACCTGGGTTTCTACCTCTCTCATTGGTGCTTTTGGATTCTTATAAGTTCGTTCCATTCACATTTGGGAAGATCTATTTTTCGAATATATCGTCCAAAACAAAACGCAAAATTAGCACGTGAAACAAATACCGATTTATAACGAAAATCACTATTCGACTAAAGGACATTTTAGATTTCGTACCGGTGTTCAGCGGTAACCAAGAGGAACTATACGACTTTATCTCTTGCGAAGATATAATTTTTTCGCAGGCACAGGACAACGGTCACCATGCTGTTTTTCTAAGCGCGGTAAAAACCCGGACTCAAAAGGATCTTCGATCTCTATCAAGACGATGACTCTAACGGATCACGACATGGCAATAAGAAAACTCTCAGAGAACAAACACGAGTTCTTCACATTCCAACATGCCCAGATAAAACCAAAAACATTCATCATAAGGCACATTGATCCAGCATGGACTACTGAGGAACTTACACTCGAAATCTTGAGGATATGCCCGTCAATGAAAATCCACAGATTGGACTACTTTCAAACCCCACACATGAGGGAGAATAATATTAGGAGCTTGCGAATCATACAGATCCCACCGAACGGTGATGTCGCCCAACTTAAACAAATAAAATATTTGTTCACACACAAAATCACGATCGAGGAGCCACATAAACAGAGCATTCTCCATTGCAAAAGGTGTCAAGGATCAGGACACCTAGCCGTTGCGTGCCACCTAAGTGCACGATGCGGAAAATGTGCCGAACAGCATAAACAGGAGAGTGCAAAGTGAACCCGCCTGGCACAGAACCACCAATAATTCAGCAAACAAACGCCGATGGATCAACATCCACGAAAAAAATTACCATAACTTGCTGTAACTGCGGAGGCCCACATCCAGCTAGTTTTTCACAATGCCCCGAAAAGCTACGGATTCTGGAGAGACGTTCGTTACATACGGTAACTAATACGGCCAAACCAGCTGCAACGAAACCCTTATCACCACAACCATCCCATCTCAGGGGGTCAGGAACATCATACGCAGAAATTACGAAAAGTTCCCGTAGCTGCCCGAAATCTCAACATCCCAACCCCAACATTCTCAACCTGGATATCTTGGGATACATCAGGAGCCTGGAGACACTACTACCAACCTTAAAACACAGTTCCGAATTGGAAAAAAAAGGTCAGATCTTAAATTTAATAACTTCCCACATCCTTTCCCTTAACGTATAACTTAACCCTTATCTCCCTCAACTCAGAGTCCATTTATTCCCACACCCGTAGACAACACCACCGACTGTTTGTTGAAAAGTTCTCCCCAGATATTCTTCTGCTTTCAGAAACTTGGCTGAAATCCACTTCTCGAGTCTACATACCTAATTACACATTTGTGTCCAACCCACGAACCTCTGGCCCTCATGGAGGTACGGGAATCCTAATACATAAAAAATTCCAATTTGCTGAGATTAGATTTGCTAATATAACTAGTGTCGAATACACGGCTGTTAAACTTTTCTGCCGAAATAATAAAGTACTGGTCTTGTCCTCCATATACATTCACCCTTCTCGTGAACCAAACTTCCCTAGTGCAGACATCTCACAAATAATCCAACAGTCTCTGCCAGCACCTTTCATAATAGGAGGAGACTGGAACGCACGACATACTGCATTTAATGACATCAAATGCAACAAATACGGCTGCCAACTCCTTGATCTCCTCCGACTTCATCCATATGTCTACGCAGACTGCCCGTTGCAACCTACTCGAATTTGCAGCTCAACCAAGTCAACAATCGATTTCTTCCTAAAGTCTACAGATAGCTATTCATCTAATCCTCCCACCGTGTCATTCACATTCCCTTCGGATCATGGCTCTGTCCACACCTCGGTTCAAATCCCCTCGCTTGAACCACTCTACACTCTGAATCTTATTCCAAATTTCACCAAAACAATCTGGAAAAAAGTCAATAAGGATATTGCTGCTAGCTTTTCAAAATTTTCTTTACCGGAATCTTCTAACCTGCCCCCTACACAAATTGACCAAGCAGCGGCCCAAATAGAGCAAATACTGGGAAATGCTCTCTTCAGCCATACTCCCACTATCGTTCCTCATAATCACTTAGGAAAACCCCTACCCAACCTACTCACAAAATTATTACGTATAAAAAAACAACTCCGACGAAAATTGCACACTAGCTACTCACCTTTTATTAAACAACAGATCCAGCTATTGACCTCCCTGATAAATGGACAACTAAAAGTTTTCACTAATCAGACCTACACATCCACCTTAAACAGTATCAAACCAAATCGCGATCTATTTAGAAACATAAACAGACCAACGGGTCGCAAACTCAAGCCTCGAACAGATTATCTTATTCACCCAACTAATAATAACATCGTCCAGTCGGACACTGATATAGCAAACTGTCTCGCTGAACATTTCTGCAAAGTCCATAAGCAAAACGATACCCTCCCAGTAACAAATTTCCACTATACCGTGAACGATTACATTCCACGCTCACTGGAGCCATCCCTCACACCATTTATTACTGAATTCACCGAAACCAATAAAGCATCACACCCCGTAGGAATCGACACATTCCTAAGCCTTGAAGAACTATCCGAAGTCATTACTTCACGTAACAATAAAAAATCGACTGGCCTAGATGGAATCCCTAACCTCCTATTCAAAAGACTCCACCCAGGCAACTTGCTCCCGATTCTCGTTCTTCTCAACCACATAATAAACGCTTCACATTTCCCTAAAAGTTGGAAAACAGCGGTGATCGTCCCTATTAGCAAATCTGGGCCCTCCAAGTACCCGGATAACTTCCGTCCGATATCGCAGCTAAACTCGCTTAGCAAGATTCTTGAATGTAAAATCTACAAAAATCTTCTCGCATTTGCCAGGGATAACTCCTTCATTCAGAACTTTCAATTTGGCTTCCGCTCACAACACTCCACTTGTCATGCTCTCTAAAAACTGACACATGATGTGACGACCCACCTCCAAAACCAATCCCCAACGGTATGTGTCTCCCTAGACATAGCTAAAGCATTCGACTGTGTCTGGATCGCAGGACTGTTATACAAACTTCATTCAATGTATGGATAAAACATCCACTCCACAAAACTTCTCGCTTCTTATCTCTCTGATAGAAAGTTCATGGTGAAAATAAACTCAACTCTCTCGACACCTTATAGCATAACCGCAGGAGTTCCTCAAGGATCCATCCTCGGCCCACTACTATACCTTCTTTATACATCAGACGCACCGCAGCCACTGTTACCCAATACAACAATGCTCAACTATGCCGACGACACCTTAATTTATTCAAGCAACAAGCTTGTCAAGGAGGCAAGAAACTGTATTAACAGATATCTCCCAATCCTGTCAGCCTACTTTACCAAGTGGAGAATTCAACTAAATCCAACCAAAACTCAGCTCATAGTTTTTAAAGGCAGAAACGCGAGTTGTACAAACAACACTATTCGCTGCCATAATAAAATCAGAATTAAAATAAATAACAATATAATTAAACCCTCCAAAACCTTAAAGTATCTAGGTATAACCTTTACCAACAATCTGTCATTCTCCGCCCACATTAAAAATACGATTCGTAAAGCCACAACCCAACTGAACCTCTGCAGAAAAGTCATGTACAAACCGAATGGTCTCTCTCCCAAAGTCAAATCACTTATCTACAAACAAATAATCAGACCCACTCTCACATATGCATGCCCGATATGGTACCATATCACACCCGCCCAAATGGAGAAGCTACGCATTTTCGAAAGGAAATGCTTCAGACTTATCACTGGCCTCAACCGACATCCTAACTCCCACAAATATTACAACAGTAGTTCGCTCTACTATGCCGCTAATATTGAACGTATAGATCGACGCTTCCTCGAGCTGTCCATCAAATTTATCGAAAATCTTCCCAATAATCCCAATCCGATAATAAATGCGCTCACATCGACTCCGCCAGACAACCGAACTGCCTACCCGAACTGTCTCCACACCAGAACCCTCTTCGCCTCTGGCAGGTTGGTCAACAACTCCAATGAGATTGTATACCACAATACTGAACTCTCACCCCACCAGTTTAAATATTGTAATATACAACCCTTCTCTAATATCTTGCGTTTCAACGACCAATCGGAAAGTGTTCCCCCAACCCATATCCCCGACTCATAGTACCCACCCTAACCCAAATTCCACCCATCAACCACTATACCTCCCGCCCCACCCTACTCTAACTTATTGTAATAATAATAGATTTAATAATTAGATAAGCTAGGCTAAGCTAAGTTAAGTTAAGTTAAGCAAATCAGTTATAGGTTAAGTAAATAATTATATCCTGGTTTTCTGACCTTTTCCAGGAAGCCCCACCTACTCCTATCTTGTCCACCCATGAAATATATAACTTTATAATAATGTTTGAAAAATGTACTAGCAAGTATGTGTAAACGATTAAAGCTAAGATAATTATAAGTTATCTGTATTACTTATTGTAACAAATCATTTATGGTCAATAAATACAAATACAGAAATGTAAAAAAAAAAAAAGCGGTAAAAACCAGTTTGCAAGGGCCAGCATACGACCACATCCGATACAAGGTCATTTCAACCTGGAATGATCTCGCTTCGCAATTGAAGGGAGAATTTAAAATTCTAGGTCGGCAGCACAGAACCATCTGGTATCTGCTTAATCTGGGCTCTCGAGCAGGCCCTACGATTAAGCAATGACAACACTTCAGGTAAAGTTTCCGCCTATCCAAATTTTAGCCAACCAATAATTTGCCAATCGTGCAATAGGTCTGGACATATCTCTGAGGAATGTTGCCGCGATAGTAAACTTCCACAATCTATCCCCCAAATTAAAGCAGAGGTTGAACGCCTCCAATGCAGATACTGTAGAAAATTCAACCATTCCCAGGAGGAATGCAAAAAGAGACTGTTTTAATTAAATAATCAAAACAGCTCTCCATTAAACAAAACTGTTTCTAGGACTCAGCCCACTTCTACCGCAAACGTCTGGAGAAGTGGAGTAATACACAAAATGAGCAGAGTGCAGTTATTAAAAATCAACAATCAGAAACAATTTACGGGAAAAACAGATGAAATCCTGCTAGAAGCTAAGGATACAAACCAGAGATAGGATGATCTAACTGATCCCCAAATAAAGGAAGTAGAAACGTGAAAGATCGTGTCCAGCAGTTTACATCTAAACCCGTTTGTCTACGGGCCGGATCTGATGATTTGACAGAGGTTTCTGAACTAAATACCCTAACAACTCCCTACCTTTCTTCATTTTCCAATCCCCTAATTTTTTATAACAAAATGCCTAAGCCCATTAAGCAAATAATACCGACAGGGTGTAAGCCAGAGGAGCAAGCACTCCCAGAAAAATGTAAGGCAGAGGAACAAATAATACCGGCAGAGTGTAAGCCTGAGGAGCAAGAATCCTCAGCAACATGTAAACCCGAGTAACAAATGATCTCAGTTAAATGCAAGACTGCGGAACAAAAAGTCCCAGCAAAGCGTAAGACTGATGAATAACGAGTCTCAGCAAAGCGCAATACTGCGGAACAAAAAGTCCCAGCAATGCGTAAGACTGAGAAACAAAGAGTCCCAACAGAGCAGAAGACTGAGAACCAACAAATTCCAGCAAACAAACCGTATGTTAAACGTTTTCAGTTAAAAAATAAACACAAGCTCGTAGTAATCTCTGTAATAAAACATAAAGATAACCAAATAAAACAAATCATTTTTACAAATAAAACAAAGACTGAGCTCTCAAAATCTATTACGAATCCTCCATCTTTCGAAATGTCTCCCTTCGGTCTTTTTATTACACAGATTTTGAAGTTTGTTACACAACACAACCCTAAGAAAGAATGGAAAATCTTCCACAGGTTTAAGGAAAAACTTAAAATAAATAGATTTTTGCTTTTGACCGTAACATTTTTTAGATATATTTATATGTATATATATGCCTTTAGTCCTCACGCCTTCTTCACCATCGACAATTACCACCCGCCACTTCTCGTTTCCCATTACCGTGACAGTTTATCCCAAACCTCTCCAACCCACGTCAACTTATCCTACAACTTCCGCAAAGCTAACTTTCGCCTATTAAATGAGCATCTTAGCAGAATCGCATATCGCGTTGATCACACAGAGGTAGAAGAAGCTACTGCCAATCTCTATAAGGAAATATACAATGCAATTTCCCTATATTTCCTTTATTCTCGACATCGGTTCCATCACCTCCATGATACAACCGCAAACTCCGTACTCTTCGGCACAAGAGAACCTGATGGACCTCCGGCTGTCCTTTTAAAAAAATGTTCCTCTTCTCTTTCTCTCCCACTATCAAAGATATTCAATCTATCCCTTACACAAGGTGTCTTCCCAAATATTAGGAAATCCTTTTTTGTCACCCCCACCCATAAGAAGAGGCCAAAAAACGATATTAGTAACTACCCCGGCCCAACTTCTTCTCCTATATAAATCCCAAATTAGACCCGCGCTCGAACATTGCTCTCATGTTTGGAGCTCGGCTCCTAAACATACCCTCGACCTACTTGAGAGCGTACAGAGACGAGCGATCCGCCTTATCGGGGACTCGGCGCTGACGTCAGGACTACATTCGCTATCACATCGAAGGCGTGTAGTCGACCTCTGTCTGTTTTACAGATATTATCACGGGTGCTGTTCTTCGGAGATTCTTGGTATTGTTCCACGCAATTCGGTTTATATGCGCTCCACAAGACAATCCGACGGATCGCACCCGTTTGTGGTTCATCTGCCGACGGCGCGAACATCCCTGTATCAGAACTCGTTCCGTTACAGAGCGGGGAAGCTGTGGAACTCCCTTCCCACGCGAGTGTTCCCGGAGCGTTACAACCTGCAACTGTTCAAAAAGAACTTCAACAGTTATTTGATGGCATCTCGGGGCGCCCACTCGACGCTATAGGTTCGCCTCTCCCGAGAGAAGTCTAATAAACAAAAAAAAAAAAAACAAAAAAAAAACCGTCCCATCGCAAAACTGCTCGAAGGCATTCTTTACAACGCGTTATGTTTCCGCTGCAAACAGCAAGGTTTTCTTATGGGTAGGTCGACCACCACTAATCTAGTTAAATTCTCATCCCACGCTCTGCGTGCCTTAGAGGACTGCAACGAAGTCGATGTAATCACAACTGATTTCAGCAAGGCCTTCCACAAAATTTCCCACAATATCATCCTCTTTAAACTATTCTCACTTGGCTTCGAACCCCTACTGATTAAGTGGATTTCTTCTTATCTTAACGATCGAACCTACCGTGTCAGATTTAGATCCACCCTCTGCAATCCTTTTCTTCCTACGTCAGGAGGTCCCCAGGGCAGTCACATTGGACCCCTCCTATTCATTCTTACTATTAACGATATATACTCCAGTATCAAGCACTCCTATACGCACACGACACTAAACTCTTCAAGGCGATCCGCTCTTCTGTCGAGTCCTCACTTCTCCAAATAGATCTCGACAACTTTTCAACTTGGTGCCAAAATAACTGCCTCGAACTAAATATTGCCCAATGTCAGTTAATCACCTTCTCCCGTAAAGTCCAGCAATAACACCTCCAATTATCGTCCAATATCTTTATTAAACACCCTAAGCAAAATATTAGAATGTAAGATCTACCAAAACCTTCTCTCGTTTGCCAACGATAACGCTCTCATCCCTAATTCTCAGTTTGGCTTTTGTGAGCGACATTCCACTTGCCATGCGCTACTAAAACTTACACACGATGTCAGAACTGGTCTAGAAAACCAATGCCCTACCGTATGCATATCTCTCGATATTTCCAAAGCATTTGATTGTGTCTGGATCTCAGGACTTCGTTATAAGCTGCACTGCTTGTTTGGCCTGAATTCCTACATCACAAAGCTCTTAGCATCTTATCTTTCTGGGAGGAAATTCATGGTCAGAATAAACTCTTCCCTCTCACAAACTCACAACATAACCGCCGCAGTTCCCCAAGGATCCATTCTTGGACCACTTTTATATCTTCTATATATTTCCGATATTCCCCAACCTCCACCTAGTGTTGTAATGCTAAATTATGCTGACGATACTTTAATCTACTCTAGCAGTAGATTTGTCAAAGCGGCCAGAAACCGCGTTAACAACTTCCTCCCGCATACTTTAACAAATGGAAAATTCGCCTCAACCCAACCAAAACCCAGCTAACAGTATTTAAGGGCAAAAACGCTCACTGCACAAACAACACTAAACGTTGCCACAACAAAATTAAACTAAATCTTAATAACACCCTCATTAAACCTATTAAAACCCTAAAATATTTGGGAGTAACCCTTTCCCACAACTGGTCATTCTCAACCCACATCAAAAATTCCCTTCATAAAGCCTCAATACAGCTTAACCTGTGCAGACGAGTGTTGTGAAAAACTAAAGGCCTCTCTCTCAAGGTCAAACAGCTCATCTACAAACAGATAATCAGACCCACTCTTACATACGCCTGCCCATTATGAAACCACATCTCACCCTCCAAAATGGAGAAATTACGAGTGTTTGAACGAAAATGTTTCCGGTTTATCACTGGCTTACACCGCAAAACCAACTCATATAGATACCATTGTAACAACGACCTTTACAACACCGCAGGCATCGAACGACTGGATAGACGGATCCTAGAACTGTCTATAAATTTCATAGAAAACCTTCCTAACAATCCCAACCCGATAATAACAGACCTACCATCACCCTCCTCCAATACGGAAACTCACTAATTGTCTTCAAATAAGGACTCTCTTCACCTCAGGCAGACTGGTTAACGATCTAAACGAGGTCGTGTACCACAACACCGAACTGGCACCCAATCATTTCAAATATAGCAACATCCAACCATTCTCCAAGATTCTTACTTTTAACACAGAATCGAGTGGCAACCCCTCCTTCAAGAACACACCTGACCATATCCCTTACTATCCTCAATCCCAACGAGAAATCCCACATCCATAACTAAAAATTGTAAATAATATTTTTAAGTCAATTTCAAATTGTCGCTATCATTGCAGTATCAAATATTGTAAATTGTAAATAAGATTAGATTTAGTTAGATTAAGTTATGTTAAGTAATTTTAAGTAGGCTAAGTTAAAATAAACAGAGTTCCTGGTTTTTCTTCTGACCTTTTCCAGGAAAAACAAAATTAACATTATATATAAATCACATTAAATCTTAAGCACATCTAAAAAGAATTGTTTGACAACTTTTTTTTTTTTTATTATTATTAGACTTCTCTCGGGAGAGGCGAACCTATAGCGTCGAGTGGGCGCCCCGAGATGCCATCAAATAACTGTTGCAATTCTTTTTGAACAGTTGCAGGTTGTAACGCTCCGGGAACACTCGCGTGGGAAGGGAGTTCCACAGCTTCCCCGCTCTGTAACGGAACGAGTTCTGATACAGGGATGTTCGCGCCGTCGGGAGATGAACCACAAACGAGTGCGATCCGTCGGATTGTCTTGTGGAGCGCATATAAACCGAATTGCGTGGAACAATGCCAAGAATCTCCGTAGAACAGCACCCGTGATACTATCTGTAAAACAGACAGAGGTCGGACACGCGCCTTCGATGTGATAGCGACTGTAGTCCCGACGTCAGCGGCGAGTCCCCGATCAGGCGGATCGCTCGTCTTTGTACGCTCTCAAGTAGGTCGAGGATATGTTTAGGAGCCGAGCTCCAAACATGAGAGCAATATAAGATCGCGGGTCTAATTTGGGATTTATATAGGAGAAGAAGTTGGGCCGGAGTAAAATATTTCTTGGCTCTAAAAAGGTAACTCCGTTTTCCTGAGGCTGATCTGGCGATAGCCGATACGTGTTTATGCCATGATACATTCCCACAGACCGTGATGCCGACCAATTTCAAACTTTCCCCAGCCTCGAGGGCCCGGCCACTCATCATCAGCTGTGGAACCGATGATCCAGTTTTCTTTGTGAATGTTGTATACTGGGTCTTCGTTGCGTTGAAGTGGACAAGATTGGACTTTCCCAACTGCAGGACTTTATCCAGATCCTGATTCAGAGAGTCAAACTGTCTACATCTCAGCTGGTGCGACGTTGATGCACCAATCGGCCGATCACTCGAAAAGGAGGAAACAAGCGTACTATCATCCGCAAAACTGAACACTTTGTTATCCGTTGTCTCCAACAAATCATTTATGTGAAGCAAGAACAAGGTTGGAGCCAAAAAAGAACCTTGGGACACCCCCGAATTAACAGGATACAGATCCGAACACTCGCCGTCCACAACAACCTGGATCGATTCATTCTCGAGGAAGCTCGTCGTCCAGTCGCAAAGCTGTTGAGAAAGTCCATATGAACGAAGTTTGCTCAGCAATGCCCCGTACCAGATGCGGTCAAAAGGCTTGGAGATACGAGGGTTCCCTTTTATATTTCGGGATTAGGGAACAAAAACAAATATTGATCATCGAAAATCACTTTATTGTTTTTCAAAATATTCCCCATGAAGATCTATACACTTTTGCATGCGTTTGAACCAATTGTCGAAGCACTTTTGCCACTCTGATTGAGGTATCTCCAACACATGCATTCTGAATGCAGCAACCGCTTCTTCAGGTGTCGAAAAACGTTGACCTCTCAGTTTGTTTTTTACGTACGGGAATAAAAAGAAGTCATTCGGTGCCAAGTCAGGACTATACGGCGGATGACCCATCAAATCGATGTTTTGGGTGCTCAAAAATGCAGTTGTCGCAGCCGATGTGTGAGAGCTCGCATTGTCGTGGTGAAGAGTGATCCATCTTCGGCGGTTGGTTTTCCTGATTTCTTGGAAGACAACTGGCAAACAAATGGTTGTGTACCACTCAGAATTGACAGTTCTGCATTGTTCTAGTGGTACGGCTGCGACATGTCCAGTTTTTCCGAAAAAACAGGCGACCATTTGCTTCGTGCGCGAACAACTTTTGTTGGACTTGGCTCATCTTGAAACACCCAGACTCTCATTCATTCGACTGCTGTTTACTTTCGGGCTCATACGCGTAAATTCACGATTCATCCCCTGTCACGATGTCATAGACGTGTTTCGAAGCACCGCGACCGTATTTTTTGAGCATTTCTTTCGACCAATTGACACGAGCCTTTTTTTGGGCGATTGACAAATTGTGTGGGATCCAACGCGAACAAATTTTTTTGACACTCAAATGTTTATGCAATATTGAATGTATGCTGGTCCCACTAACGCCTAAGGTGGTCTCAATCTCACGATAGGTCACATGACGATCTTCCAATATCAGTTCGCGCACAGCATCAATGGTTTTCGGAACAACAACTGATTTTGGACGACCTTCACGAAATTCATCTTGGTGTGAACTACGACCACGATTGAATTCACCATACCATCGATAAACACTGGTCCTTGATGGAGTTTCATCGCCAAAAATTGAATTAAGTTCATCCATGCACTGTTGCTGAGTTAATCCACGCCGAAAGTTGTAAAAAATAATCGCACGATAATGTTGACGATTTAATTCCATTTTTGGGCCGAGATGAATCTTTTAAGTTACTGTAAACAACACAAATAGCGCTCGTATGTCAAAACGTTCTGAGTGCGTATAACCTCAAAAATGTCCAACTTTACGACAGAGCTGTCAATTGCCGGATTGCAACGCTAGGGTTGCCAAATCCCGAAACATAAGAGGCAACCCTCGTATCCAATGCGACCGCCCTTGACTCACCATGCCGTTCACTCACAGATGTCCATATATCGGTTATAAGTGACAAAAGGTCTCCTGTGGACCGCCTGCCACGGAATCCGTATTGACGATCATTCAGAAGTCCGTTGTACTCCAAATACTTAACCAACTCTGTATTGATGACTTTTTCCATTACCTTAGATAAAATAGACAGTAATGCTATCGGACGGTAATTTTGTGGGAGACACTTTTTTCCCGTCTTTGGGATTGGCTGAACTCGAGCGATTTTCCAGCAGGCAGGAAAAGTCCTCCGTGCATAAGATAAGCGGAAGAGTCTACCAAGAACCGGCGATAGTTCTGGAGCACAGACTATTGCTGGTATTCCGTCCGGGCCGGTTGCCTTCCTACAATCCAGTTGACGTAGAATGCGTTGAATAGTGCGCGGACGAAATCTCACATCCCGCATGGAAGACTGTACCGGCGAGATCACAGGTGGCTCCAAAAGGTCGGGATCGAGGTTGGAATTCGCCGAAAATAAATTCGCGAATACATTAGCTTTATCCTTTGGATTCGTGACTAACGTCCCGCTATCTGTCACCAACTGAGGGAAAGAGGAGGAAGCAAAGTTGCTGCTGACAACCTTTGCCATTGACCAGAAGGAGCGCGAACCAGTTGGGCACCGAAGGAGCTTATTGATCACCCTGTCGTTGTGAGCCTTCTTCGCGGTATCAATCGCCTGGTTGCACGCGTTTCTGATTCTAACAAAATTGATTCTGCTAACATCGGTGGGATTGGAGCGCCATTGCTTAAAAGCTCTATTTTTTGCCGCTGTAATCAGCTCGCATTTTTTGTCAAACCAAGGTTTATCAGACGAACTTCGTTTGATGGAATGTGTTAACAAATAGCATGTAAACACTTATTATGTAACCAATCTATTATAAGTTAGCTATATTACTTATTGTAACTATTAATTTTTGGTCAAATAAATGCAGTATATTAAAAAAAAAAAAAATGTTTTCTAGATTCATTCAATCACAGTCAGTCAATCATGATCATTCGCACCATTACAGTCTCGAAGCTCCAAACACTGTGGACGACCTCAACAAATATATACTTTTAAAATATTTCAAACACGAATTCTACAATTAAAAGCATAAACAATCTTTATTGTTATAAATTTTTAAGATTACATTTTTGAATGTGTTAGGAAAAAAAGGTATTTTCAGGGCAGCCGCCGCTGAAATAGGGAAAGCAAGTATACAGGCCGTTCGGAAATATTCGGAGATTTCAAATGATGTATAATACGAATCCGACGTCTAAAAACCTGGATATAACACATTTCGCCTTCACATTCTGCAATCCAATGATTAATAATAATTAATAACGTCAAAACAAAACGTTGGGAACTCTGCAAAGTAAAATTAACATGACACAATGTTCTTTAGAGTTATTATATTTAAAAATTACCCATTAAAATGTTTTTAGAAAACTTTTATAGTTGATGCGTGATTGGTCAGTTCTACCATTCGCCAGTACCGTTACACCTCTCGAATACATAGTCCTTGCCGGATAAATTCATAACGCCGTGTTTGAGGTTGAACTTCCATACATTTTTCGATCGGGAGACCTTTTCGTATTGACATACGACGACATTATCCGCCTCGAAGGCATCATTATTTTCATCTTCACTAGTTAAGTCGTCTTCTGTATTCAAAGGATCCTCCTCGATTGCGCTATCTTCTCCGGTTACCGATTCAACTTCGACACTCTTATTCCCATCACTTTCTTCTGATTTACCGTCTTCAGAGGTTTCTATATTAGTGCTGCCATTTGATGATGATTTCTCATCGTCTGAGGGATCTAAATCGGAGATGCCATCTAATTGCCCAGCGATAGGGATTTTTTTCTGAAGCCCTGTGGTTTGTAATGCAGCATTAACATGCTGTTGGAGAACAGACGTTGCCAATGGAGTAGACAATGGCAACACTGATGCTATTAGGCGAGACGTTAAAATCTTTGCCAGTCTATCCCCTTGAACTGCTGAAGCTGGCGTGTAGATTGTTACAATACGCGATTTCGAATTCGCAATACCAGGCTGAGGTGGTAAGGTTATGTTTACAAATACAATTTTATTCGGTTCCGATGAAGAGGGACTTGATGGTCCGTTTTGTCCACGAACGGTAATGTTAAGACTGGCTTGTTGGATTTGCTTGTTCTGGAGTCTTCGTTGAACCAATGAACGACCAGAAAATGAAGGGAGCTGGTCTGATGCGTCAACGATATTCGGAATTTCTCTTGGAGACTTTGTGGCAATTGTTGTCGGATGAGCTTTAGGCGGTTGTGCAGGGCAATCCAATGCTTTACTCTCCTTTATCTTTTTAAGCCATATATCCTTGAGATTCTGCAAGACATTCTCATCTACACCTTCATCTAGAAACGCCCCTCTAGAGTTTGTGGTCACTTCATCCACAACCGACTTATAAAGTTTCCACACTGCAGATTCACCGGAATTCGGGTTTGATTCTTCCGCCATTTTTTATTTTAATTAATAATTTAAAGTCGACTAAAAATTGATTCGCTGCTTTCAAGACCTTTTTCGCTCACAGGATTAAAACGCACTGATGAACTGAATATTGTTCGATTAATGGCGAGTTACTTCAAATGTCAAGGCCCGCTTGTCCAGTTTCGTTTTTGTGTTGTTGAGTATTTTAAACATTCTCAGCCAATACTAAATAACGAATTTCCATGGGGATGGTTGTACACACAGATTAGGACTTCTGAGTTTTATGAGCTGCGTTTTTGCCGGCGTGTGTGTGTTCTTCATTTTGTGTCTAAATTAGTGGTAGTTGCTATCAGAAGACCTCTGTTCCAGAATATTTTTTAGAAAGGAAATCTCTTTCAGTTTTGTACTGAATAAGGTATTAGGCGATCGGATTCGTAAGGCTTTGGAAGAGAGACGAATCCAGAACGCTAGACACTCGTTCAGGCGGGGTCTCGACGCTTTTGGTGCTTTCGAGTACAAGACCGATGCATTTTCTTAGAAATATTATAGTTGATGCACCTCCATAGGAGTCTTTGTTTTTGAATATCCGCAGATTTTTTTCTTTTTATTTGAGCATAGGCAGCATCAACCCAACAATTGTATACTAACGCGTTCCATTCCAAAGAAAGTCAATAGAACGAAATTTATAAGAACCAAAAACACATCCAACCAAACGATTGATCCAGCGCAGAGGGTTCACAACGACAAAGTCACCACTTGGGGAATTTATATAATACATATATACAGTGGTGAAAAAAATAATAGAAACAATTTTGTTCTTCGACATTAATCGTTAAGAATAAATGTATTTGGGGAAAAATAAGAATTAAAAATATAATAACAGATTTGGTTACTTTTAATAAGAAAAAGTGAGAAATAGTGAAAAAAAAAATTGATTCCGGTTTTCCTTGGGTTTGCCTGGAAAAGATAATAGAATTATTATTATTATTTACTGGCCTGTAGGAACCCGGAAGTTCATGACCTCACCGACTCGGCTCCGCCATTGTTCCCTGTCCTGTGCGCTCTCCTTCCACGCTTGACCATTCGATCCGATCTCCTCCAGGTCAAACCTAACATTGTCCTCCCATCTCCGTCGCGGCCGTCCTGTCGGTCTCTTCCCCGTTAGTTTACCGTCAAGAATTCTATGCACGGTCCTATCATCGCCCATTCGCGCCACGTGTCCGGCCCATCTTAATCTTCGCGACTTGATTACTCTCACTATTGTAGGTTTGCGGTAAAGCTCTTCCAATTCGTGGCGGTGGAGTTCCTCCATTGTCCTGTCTCCTCGCCATATTTACCGCCAAATATACCCCTTAAAACTTTATTCTCGAATACGCGGAATTTGTTCTCTTCCCGTTTTGTGAGAGCCCATGTTTCGCATCCGTATAGAGCAATCGGCATGATTATGGTTCTATAGACACGGAGCTTTACGTTACGTGATAGTAGTTTGGATTTCAGCAGTTTACTGACTGCGTGCCAACTAGCGTTGCCGGAATGTAGTCTTTTGTTAATTTCCTTTGACATTTCGTTTCTGGTCGTCAGTATCGTTTCCAGATATTTAAATTCTTTGATATTTTCAAATATCTTGCCCCTGACGTTTTTATGTGTTCTCTGAGGTCCACCTGCTCTCGTCGTAATCATGTATTTCGTTTTGTCTTCGTTTATTTCTAGGCCCACCTCTTCTGCTGCTTGTATGATGATTTCACAGTTTTTACTTATAGTTTCGAGATTATCGCCCAGAACGGCGATGTCATCCGCATACGCGAGCACTTGTGTGACCCCGTTCAGGGATGATCCGGTCGTCTTGTCGTCTTGTACCTTTCTGATAACATACTCGAGGACAAGGTTAAAAAGGCATGGTGATAGGCCATCCCCTTGTTTTAGTCCGTCCCGGATTTCGAATGGTTCTGAGAGGTGGTTTTCTATTCTAACTCGCCCTTTGTTTTCGTTCATCCAGATTTGAATGAGAGCAGCATATTTTTTCGGGATCCCCAGGTCAACCACAATATGGTAAAGTCTTTGCCTTGCGACTGAGTCGTAGGCTTTTTTGAAGTCCACGAACAGTTGGTGAACCGTCTCTCCGTATTCCCACTTCATTTCCAGCAGTTGCCTTATTGTGAACATCTGGTCGCTTGTTGACCGGTTCCGACGGAATCCGCATTGGTAGTCTCCCAATATTTCTTCTGCGTATGGGGTGATTCTTGCCAGTATGACATTTGTTAATATTTTGTATGTGATTGGGAGCAATGATATTCCTCTGTAATTTTCGCAGTCAGATCTGTCGCCTTTTTTGAAAATGGGGATGACTATTGAGGTTTTCCAATCTTCCGGAATGACTTCCTTGTCCCATATTATTTTAACCAGTTGGTGGATCTTTCGAGCGGTTGCCCCTCCTCCATGCTTCACAAGCTCTGCCGGTATGCAATCGACTCCGGGAGCCTTGTTGTTTTTCAATCGCTTTATTGCGTCTACAACTTCGTTGAGAGACGGCTCTGGGATCTGGGGCTCGGCTGTATGTACGTCTGGTGCGTTTATTTGTGGTTGATGGGTGCGCACATTGAGCAGGTTTTCAAAGTACTGCTTCCATCTTGTCACGATATTTTTTGTTTCTGTCACCAGACAGCCGTTTGTGTCTCGGATTATTTTGGCTCTCCCTCGGTAGCCCTTTCTAATTGAATTTATGCCGGCATACATACCTCTGCTGTTCTTTGCTCTGGCATTTTCTATGATTTTTTCAGTCCGAGTCTTTTCCCATTCGCGTTTTTTGCGTTTGAAAAGTCTAGTTGTTAAAATTAAGAATTTAGTTGACAATTAAAGAAGTAAATTAAGAATTACAAAAAGGGAAATTGTACTTAGAAAAAATTAGAAAAGAAAATTGTAATTAGCCAAATATTGTACTTGACAAAAAATTTTAACTTAGGATTATAAAAAAGGGCTCCTCGATAGTATAGTGGTTAGTATACCCGCCTGTCACGGGGGAGACCGGGGTTCGATTCCCCGTCGGGGAGCCTGTGGGGGTAAAGTTGGTGTGCCGAACATGGGCACGGTTTCTCTTAGTCCCCAACGATGTTGCTGCGCGAAAATGATCGTCAGGAAGTCCACGAGAAGAAATTAAATAAATGAAACTCACTGGACGTTCCTTTATAGATAATGTTCTTTATTATATTTTAATTGGAATCTACTTTAATTATAATGCACAATTTAATAGGAAACTTTAGTTTTGAATGTACATCAAAATCGAGCAACACATAAAATCACAGATTTTTATCAATTCTTTCACCAACTTTACGCAAGTACTTTCGATATTAAATATGAATCAAGAAGTAAAATAACAATTATTTAGTCAACTCTCGAAATATCCACGTGAGAGCGATATTCACCAGCCAAAACTTTATTTCGAACTTCTCCTACTCGAAAAGGTTGAGCTAATTATAACAGCATCCCCGAACACTTTGATGGTTGAGCTGCGACTATTTAATAATTATTTTCCCGACCCGCGCGGCGTGACTTTGCACGATAGTGGTTGTATAGTGACTAATTGAATTAGGGGTGAAATTCGGTATTTCATTTTACACACAGGGCAATCGAAAGAGACCAAGCCTCTGCTCTCTCAGCTTCACGCTCGTCGAAGTGTGGTAACTTCGTTTAATTGGTAATTGACGGACGTGGAGAATGAGAGAACAAAAATACGCTGTGCTGTGATCCCGAGGTAGCTTTGGTTGTGTGTGTTGGTATCAAATGCAGCTACTGACATGACCTACTTACCCAGTGTTACGGCTATGGTGTAGTCAGAGCGCATTGAACCATGTAAAGACAGAACTGCGAAGGAGAGGAGAACCTAGCTGGTGCTATTCACCTGCAAAAAGAGATCGTTTATCCCAAGCGAATGGGTGATCTGGGAAAAGTCTATAGGACGCCGCGTCGGCTAGGGAAATAATACCGTGGAAAAACTCTATGGAATGTTGGTAAATATCCAAGCCAATGGATGATGCTGCAACCACGTTGCTTGATTTGACTTGGTTGTTGCTAACCAATACGAATGGAATTTCTGGTGGAAATCCCATGGTTAGAGTAATAGCGTTGCCGTATGGCGAAGATAGTAGCTAAACTCAATTATGCATTATCTACATAGGATAATGAGTTTAGCTATGCGTCCTTGGGGAAAACATGTATTTCAGGTGAATAGCATATAAGGGAAATGGGTATGTATGACGCGCTGAAAGCGGTCGAAATAAGGTGGAAATTGTGGTTGAAATTGTGGGTTGGTTCTCATGTGGAATAGAGAAACCCCACAAGCCTCTGACGCAAGACTAATGACCTTGCTCGGAAAAAACAAATCATTATGGAAAATTTAACAAGCCTCAGGACTTGCTAAATAAGGAAAAGACCGGTTCCCGGTTCTAGTGCCGATGATGATGATGATGATGATTATTTATTGGCCTGTAGGAACCCGGAAGTTCATGACCCCGCCGACTCAACTCCGCCATTGTTCCCTGTCCTGTGCGCTCTCCTTCCACGTTCGACCATCCAATCCGATCTCCTCGCGGCCAAACGTAACATTGTCTTCCCATCTCCGTCGTGGCTGTCCTCTCGGTCTCTTTCCCATTGGCTTACCGTCAAGAATTCCATGCACGGTCCTATCGTTGCCCATTCGCGCCACGTTTCCGGCCCATCTTAACCTTCGCGACTTGATTACTCTCACTATTGTAGGTTTGCGGAATAGCTCTTCCAATTCATGGTTGTGGAGTTTCCTGCATATATATATATATATATATATATATATATATATATATATATATATATATATATATATCTATATCATCATCAACATCGGCACTACAACCGGGAGCCGATCTTTGCCTTATTTACCAAGTCCTGAGTCTTGTTAAATTTTCTATGATAATTTGTATTTCCGGGCAAGGGCATTCATTTTGCGCCATATATATAATATATATATATATATATATATATATATGTATCGGGTTTTCCAATAGGGACTTGACAACTTTGAGTTTAATTTGTGAACGCACCCTTTCACTAATCATCAAACTGTCTCTGTCAATTTATTCATTAAACTCAACATTTTCACCGTCGTTAAGTACACGAACGAACAAAGTCTGCAAATTATAAAAATTTGCTAGCGAAATTTGGAGTTGGTGATTTTCGGTTGCAATTCTCGCCCCAGTAGAGAGGCAATAACAAGTTTAGTGCAAACATTTGAGTCTACATATTCGTTGTGTGATGTTGCCGTGCCAGTGAGACAACGGGTTGGTCGAAGTGTCGAAAATATCGCTGCCGTTCAGGCGCCCGTACCAAACGATCCAAATCAGTCAATTCCGCGGCGTTCTCAAGAATTGGGCATCGCCCAGACCTTTTTATGGCGAATTTAGCGTAAGGATCTTGGTTTACACCCATACAAGATCAAGCTGACAAGAATTGAAGCCGATGGACCATTTGAAGTGACGTGCGTTCTCCGATTGGGCTCTGGAAAAGATGCGCCAAGATGATGACAAATCATCTTCAGTGACGAAGCTCATTTTTGGCTCAATGGGTTCGTCAATAAGCAAAACATGCGTTATTGGTCGGGTGAAAATCCACATCTGCTTCATGAATCACTACTTCATCTACAAAAAATAACTGTTTGGTGCGGTTTGCACGCCGGCGGCGTCATTGGGCCATATTTTTTCGTCGACGATAACGATCGTCACGTTACTGTGAATGGCTCGTTGTCGCGCCACGATTACCGATTATTTTTGTCCCGAATTGGAAGATATGGACTTGGGCGACATGTGGTTTCAACAGGACGGTGCCACAAGCGACACAGCACACGATGCAATCGATTTGTGGAAGAGTAAGTTTGATGGCTCCTCGGTAGTATAGTGGTTAGTATTCCCGCCTGTGACGTGGGAGACCGGGGTTCGATTCCCCGTCGGGGAGCCTCTGGCGCAAGACTAATGACCTTGCCCGGAAAACAAATTACCATGGAAAATTTAACAAGCCTCAGGACTTGCCAAATAAGGCCAAGACCGGTTCCCGGTTGTAGTGCCGATGATGATGATGAAGTTTGATGAGCGTGTTATCTCAAGAAATGGGCCAGTCGGTTGGCCGCCTCGTTCGTGGGATTTAACGCCTCTAGACTAGTTTCCACGTCAAGTCATTGGTCTATGCCAACAAGCCGACGACGTTGGAAGAGCTCAGAGCCAACATTGAACGCGAAATAGCGACCGAAATGTGTGACCGAGTCATCGAAAATTGGATCCAACGAATCGACCGCTGCAAACGTGCCCGCGGTGGCCATATGAACGAAGTCGAGTTCCATTCATAAATGTTTTGATTGTACTTCAAGCCGATAATAAAGTTTTTGAAATATCTCAAATGGTTTGCGTTTTATTTAAAAAAACGTTGTCAAGTCCTTATTGGAAAACCCGATATATATATATATATATATATATATATATATATATATATATATATATATATATATATATATATATATATATATATATATATATATATATATACAGATACCATATTATATGTTAACTAATAAATTATTGTACGTGGAAAGAAAAACCAAATAAAAAGGCATGTTGTATAATGTTGATGCTGTGAAGAACCTGTAAGTTAGTGTAATCAGAATAAATGTAATAAGACTTAACATTTAGTCAAGTAAAAACTGTAAATATTTTATATAATAAATGTGTAATTTAAATTACAACAAAGAAGTTAAACAATGTTCCACTTCGTTTTTAAGTGCCGTTGAGAGATGAATTCCAAACTCTGTTGTGCGAGGCAAATAAACTTATAATGATATCTAGTATCTGTTAAATAGGCAAAAGTCTGTCATGCACCTTCGATGTGGAAGTGCCTGTAGTTCTGATGTTAGATCTGTATTCTTATTTAACCGCATTGCTCCTCTCTGCCTACTTTCGAGTCAGGGAATCCTTAGGAACAGAACTCAATACATGTGGACAGTATTCGCGGGAAATTGGGCCCAATTAAAATATGTTTTACCTTTCAAAAGATAACTCAGATTTTTTGGGGTAGACTTGGCGATATTGGTCACATGTTCATACTAGGACCCATTTTCATTAAGTGCAAATTCATTAATTCTTATAACGATTGCATACTGCGTTTTCTTTAGGTTGAAGTCCATGGGATCGGCTTTTTCCCATTACATGATCCGATATAGTTCCCGATGATTCAGGATTCGAGGTGGCTGCGTTTCTGCTGATGCGTTAGCCGGTGAATCATTAACATAAAAAGTAAATAGATTTGGTGCCTATGTAGAACCTTGAGGCACCCCAAAATTAATGGGAAAGAAATACGAAGACACACTTGAGCCGATCGATTTTCAAGGAAACTTTTTGTCCAATCGCACAGTTGTTGGACCAGTCCATAAAACGAAGCTTTTTTAAAAAAACTTCGTGCTATTTGCAGTGAAGACCTTTAGAGATAGACATTATTGATAGGAAATAGTCCCTTTAGGCATTGTCTGTCGGGTTCTCCTTTGTCGGTACCTATCGCCAGCCGTTTTGATAGTTCTTCGATTTCCGCCAGTCGGTGGGCCACGAATTCGGTTGTAACCACTGTTGAGCGGTCGTGTTGTCAGGCCAATATCATTTCTGTGATATCCTGAGTCTGAGTTTCTTTTCGATTGTAGCTGCCAGCCTGCTTCCCAATAAGACTGTCTGCAACTCCAGTCGAGCCATTGATACCGGTTTCGTTGGTGTCACTCGAGCATTAGCCACAATCGTGGTCACCCTTACTCCCCTATGGGGTTTGACTGTTCGTCAGTAAACTGCTGCTGCGTAGGCTTCTTCGCTCGTATCGTTGAATATGTGCAGTTGGCCGTCTTCTTCGCTATGGGCTTGCATCGCTGGGTTTTCAATTCGTTGATAAGGGACACTTTCTTCACATACCTGGTACAGGACCCCCTGCTTTTTTCTGACATAATTTTTTCCTCCTGCCCGATTATCATCATCATCATCATCATCATCGTTACTACAACCGGGATCCCGTCTTGGCCTTATTTAACAAATCTCTCCATCGGTCCCGATTTCGAGCCGCTGTCATCCAGTTTGGCATTCCCAGGCTCTGGGCGCCCTGGTCTACGCCATCCTTCCATCACAGACAAGGTCGGCCGCGCTGTCTCCTTCTCTACGTCCTGCCACGAAGAACTTTGCGGGTAGGCTTGTGGGGTAAAAGTCGAGATGCCAAAACACGGACACTTATTTCCTTTTACACCCAACGATTGTTCGAGGAATAAAACACAATTCCGGTTAGAGATGTAATGTTTAACTTTTATTGGTTCTTTATTGTACTTGCTTATTTAACACGCACTAGTTTAGTATAAAGTTCCTCGTTCTACGGCTGTTTACTAAATAATGAAAATTATCGCAATACTTGTGCAAACTGGTGATTTTGGCACACACTTCAATAACAAAAGATTATATTAACAGAACCTCGTTCTACGGCTGTTTACTAAATAATAAAAATTATCGCGATACTTGTGCAAACTCGTACGCGACCTCACGACTCCTTTGACTGATACTCCTTGGTGGTAAAATCTGACTGGTGATTGGATGTCTCTTTACAGACATCCAACGAAAACGAACCTAAAGGATTCGCCGCCAATGGCGAAGGTCCAAACAAAAGGAAAAGGGAAAAAACTCATGTAGCAGATCGAATCGGCTGCTACATGTTTGGGGCAAGATAAACTGCCGCCATACGCAAGGGATAGATTCTTGATTGACGTGAGTCAATAAAACCCTTGCCGAAGGCAGAAATCTATCTTGGAAAAATGTATCGAACATTGGGGGGGTGATCGAGCGATGCATGGCTCTTCGGGCCCTGAAAAGCCCCACAGGCTCCTCTTTGCTCTTTCGAGCTCGGTGTCCTGCCCACCAGAGTCTATCGAGCTTGATTTTGCTTACAATATTAGCATCGAGGTAGATCGCGAACAACTCATGGTTGCAGCGTCTCCGGAATCGTCCTCCTTTACATACGGGGGCAACAATTGTCCTTAAGACCTTCCTCTCGAACGCGGCTAAGAGTTCAGAGTGCCTTTTATTGAGCACCCAGGTCTTGGATCCATACATGAGAACTGGTAAGTACTGGTCTTGTACAGTATTAGCTTGTATGTTCTGGATAAATTTTGAGATTTAAAGAGCCTTGATAGACCATAGTAGGCTTTGTTGGATTTGATCACCCGTCGTGTATTTCTCCCTCCATATTGGTATCGGCTGATACTATTGACCCAAGGTAGTTAAAGGATTGCACTACTTCGAATTTGTGCTCCACTACCCTGATAGTTTGACCAACGTTGGGTCTTCTCTTCGCAGAAGTTGCCACCATGTAATTAGTTTTCCCCTCATTAATGTGCAGTCCCAGTTTTTGTGCCGCCTGCTCGATCTGGGTGAAGGAGTCCTGTACAGCCGATTCGGCTCTACCGATGATATCGATGTCATGTGCGTATGCAATTATCTTGCTGGACTTGGTGATAATATTCCCTCTAGTTGTGACACCAGAGTCACGGATTGCTTTCTCCAACGCCAGGTTGAAGAGGAGGCAGGCCAGACCGTCCCCCTGTCGGAGCCCATTAAATATGTTTATTGGCTTGGACAGCAATCCGGCTATTTTTACTTGACTAGTTACGTTGGTCATGGTCAACCTACGAAGTCGTCCACTTGTTTGAACTCTCTCATGGCATTATATAGTTCTACTCTGGCTATGCTGTCGTAGGCGGATTTAAAGTCTGTAAATATATGATATAGTGGAATCTTGCATACCAGACATTTTTCTAATGATTACCGACTGGTTTAACGAAGGCAAGAATCCATTCAGGGTGTCGTGGCAGTGGAGCCATCGCTGAGTACACCCACTGCCACTTACTAGGAACATGAAGAAGGGTTGCTATGCCTACATAGAGAATTTTGTTTCAGGGAATTTCTGCCGTACGGGCTGAATTAGATTCTTCAGCTGCTGTGTATACGGAGAAATTGGTTTCGGTGGCATAGCCAAGTATGATCATGGGTTGTCGGTTAGACAATAGAACATGGGTCTTGACCGTTGCGATGGTTGTTCCATGGAAAGACAACGCATCATGCCAGTGAGGGGGATTGATATTATTTCAAATGGTTTAGGTAGGATGGGAACCGAAGTGGTTTTCGGGGAAAACTGAATGCTGCTTGGTTGCAAGCGAGAAAAATGGTTTAAGTAGGAAGTGAGCCGGAATGGTTTTCGGGGAAAACTAAATGCGGTTTGATTGTAGATGAAGGAGATGATTTAAAATGTATTCTATTGTAGGATTTTAAAATGCATTTTATTACAGATTTGGGAATATATGCTATTGCAGATTGGGAAATGTATTCTTTGCAAGTTTTGAATGGGGAGTTGGATTAAGGTGACGCGCTGTTAGCGGCCAAAGTTAGGTTGGGATTTTGGGTTGGTTCTCCATGTAGTATGAAGGACCCCCACAGATGCTAACCGATCGATTATGGGAGAACGAAGGGAAGGGGGGATTCAAGAACGATAAACTTGTTATGGTTGGTCTTCCTAGTCTGAAGAAGTAATAACCTTGTGGAGTGAATGTAGTGGTCGAAAGTAGAAATGTTATTCAACACTTTATGAGAGGATAATTGTCGATAGTTCCTTCTTGACTCCCAGGGTGTTTCGGGTTGAGCAAAGTCACCACACATCGGCTTCTCCTTCTAAGAAGTCACTGAGAAGTATGAATTGTAGGCACTCTTGCTTTCTGTGATGGTGATGGTGCATATACTATCTGTACTTCATGGCAGATGAGATCTTGTTGATTACTTCCTTCAGCGAGCTTAGGTAATGCACCTTCCCTAGTGATTTGGTGGTGGCTACTGGGTTCCTTTCATGGCTAAAAAACGTGCTTACCTCATTGTGATCTTCTGTCATTCGAGGAAGATCTTTGAGCTTCGTTAATTCTGCTAAGGCCAAAGATCGAGGCCTTCCGAATCGTCTTTCTAGCCCCTTTATGACACCCGTAGAATTCTCGGCGATGAATAAGAGAAATTGCACAGGCTTCCTTGCTGTTCCTTGAATCGCTTTACGTAAACGTTCCAAATTCTGCGCGTGGGTGAAATCGGACGCGGTGTCATCGTAGGTCCCCCGTAATGACAACTGCTGGGACCGTCAAAGTTTGACAGTTTGATCATATGTCTCAAAATGTATCGCCTTCAAGCTAGGCCCTTTCCAACATAATATACTTATGCCAAGGAGTAATCCAATCATAAAAACATTTTTCAAACGCATTTTTTGGAATCGACTTCAGTTTTAGTCGCGAATTCTCCTTTATATCTCCTATCGACTGAAAACGGGGACCTGGAAATGGTAATGTAAGTTTCACAATAAGGTAAAAAGCCACCCGGGGCTATAATATGATGGTTGTTCGATGGTATTTGTTGAGTTTTTGGCCAGAAACTCGTTCGCAATAATAGCCTTGTGAGATGATGCGTTATCGTTGTGCATAATACATGAATTTTCTTTCCACAAGCCTGGTTTTCGACGGATTTGTTCTCGCAAACGCCGCATAACGTCTAGATAATATTATTTATTTACCGTCTGACTTTCGATCGACTTTGATGTGGTTTTTTCGGTTTCGGCTGATTTAGAAGGCGCCATCTCAAAGCTTGTTGACTGGTTTGTATGTCAAACTCTTTTTGTTGTGGGGTCGCAATTGACTCGTTCTAGTATGTCTTCAGTGACCTTTACGCGATTGAGTTTTTAAGGAAAATTCAGGAAAAATCGCAAAACTCACTTAAGATGAACTAAATAACAGATCACGGTCAAACTTCAAATCAGGATAGAGGATAAATGTGACAACTTAGCGATAAAAAGAATTTTGACAATCCTTTTCGGCGGGCTATTTGAATGACCAATTCCCGTCCTTTTTTGGACAGAATGAATATGTCGTCCAATGGTAGGATGTATATGTACTAGAGGATAGATGTCAGGCTCATGGGCCTGCTTATATTATTATGCTTATCTACAATAACAACTTCTCACAGTATCGAAAAATAATAGCATAATTGTTGAAATAGCTCAATGACTCATGGACCAGTGAATGAGATTTACATTTCTAGTTAATGGGGTAAAATAAGAGACGGGAGATTTCTGCACCAATGGCCAGCAAATTCACAATCTGAATTGGTGGGACTCTGAAGTAGAAAATAGAGAGACAATTTAAACAAATTGCTAGTCATCAGTAAAATTAAGAAAATGTGTTCCCATCCTTCCACATTCACGTTCACAGCGGCACGTTCATTTCGTTTTTCATTATACGAAATGGGTAAATTCGCTCCCCTTTTAAATGGTGAATTGCTCTTGTCTGTCCCCTTTGCCCTTTCAATTTACTCGTCGCTCATGCTGTATGTAAGCACCAAATATGACCCAGAAACCAGATCCTGCCATTTTCTTCCCTACAGCAAAACCTTTAAAGTAAAATAATTCATTATTGTGTAGTTATTTTGCTACTAACTATCCAAACATTCTAGGGGTGCCTAGATGAACGACGACTATGACGACGACCTCATCAGTGGCATACATTCTCTTCGCACGTTCCACTTTGGCCCCTCTGCATATGAAGACAGAGCAAATGAGAAAATGACGAGGATATTATGTCGAACATTTGAAAATTGCATTCCAACCGTAAAAAGTAAGATTTCTCGTCCTGAATATTAAGCAAGACTCCCTAGGAGATGATTGTGCTTGTGGGCATGCAATCGAGGAACTGGAACAAAGAATCTACCGACACTAACATACCACTTACATACGAAGTGCATCCTTCTATATTCAACTGAATTTCTGCTCATCAAAAAACTCAAAATTGACTCCACTAACTAACTTATAGAGACTTTAGTTTTTGTCCTTATTGGCTTCTGTGATGACTGTTAGAACTTTCAGATAGAAAATTGGTAGACGGGTGGTCAGAATCGTAAAACTTGCACATACGGCACCAGTATTGTTGAATGGCAATGAAGTTGCTGTTACGTTGGTCTTGGAGCGCTCGACAAACATATTGGGGTACGGGTAACAATTATCTTTGTGCATTGAACTGTTACAGGTTACTTTCTATCGTATTATTGAAGGAATGGCAGCAACCTGTTTCGTTTCACTGTATGTCAATTTTAAAGTATAAGTAAAAGGCTCTTTAATACTGTAATAACATTGATTAAGAATACTATATTATATTCTTGAAGTTTTCTTATTAGGAACCAATTCCAAAAAAAAAAAATCTGCAATGATAAACAGCTTTCAGGAATATACATTTACCTGCAGTGTTTGCTCATAGATGGCATTGGCATAAAAAAATAAATAAAACAAAACTAATTACATTTTTCACTTAAGACTGAATGCTGTCCTATTTAAAGTTATTTTTCTTAATTAACTTACTGGCTCCTCACAAGAACTCTAAATTCTACAATGTCTTTACAAATTAACATTCAATATTATCTATATATTGTTATGCTGCGAATCCATAGCAGAAAAACTTATCAGAAATCCTAACCCTACATCCATCAATAAGAAATATTTGCTTAAATCTACAAATAACCTACCCTGAAATACAAACCTCATAGAAACCACTAAGAGAAACAATTTTGCCTAAATCACAAAATAATCCAAATCCCACAGTCATATGACCCATAGGAAATATTTGCTTGATCTACAAATTGTCCCATGGTATAATCCATAAGATACAAAGTAGCCTATACAGAAGTACGAACCCCATGGGAGCCCCTAACAAACGTTTTTGCATGATCGACAAAAAGCAATGCGATCACGGGCAGCCGGCGAGGCAAATAAAAATGAGAAATGAAGTGAGTTCGTCTAGAGTCTTCAAGAAAGTCAGTGGTCCAAGTGAGATCTCGTCCTTCAGTTCGTGTAAAACTTGAATGTATAAAGTAAAGTGTACTAAGTAAATGCACAAACTATAGAACGATATTGTGACAAATTAAGGTTTACCAAGTTGAACTCAGAATAGATAAATCGTGTAAAACTTGAATGTATAAAGTAAAGTGTACTACTAGGGATTGTAAATTAATTACTAGATTGTAATTAATTAATTGAAGATAGTAAATTAAAAATAAGATTGAAACTAGTTAAAAACTAACTAAGTTTGAAATTTATTAAATATTGTAACTAAAAAAATAAAACTGTAATTAATTACATACTGCAAATTCAAAATAACATTGAAATTAGTTAAAAAATTATAACTCGAAAAATAAGATTGAAATTTATTAAATATTGTAACTTAAAAAATAAAACTGTAATTAAATAAATACTGTAAATAAGATTGAAAGTAATTAGAGATTATAACTTAAAAAATAAGATTGTAATTGTAATTAATAAAGTTAAGTTTAAGGTGAAAATAAGCGTCTTTTTAAAAAAAAAGTGACTCAAGGCAGTAACATCCTCCAGCATCCGATCCCCAGTCCAACGGACTAGCCAGAGGTTCCCCCCACGAACCGTATCTGACCTGCGGACTTAGTTGGTGCAAAAAATATTACTTGGTATGCAGCCTAACCAGACATAACAATATATATATATATATATATATATATATATATATATATATATATATATATATATATATATATATATATAAGATAAATAGTCCAAAAACAAACGGAAATATGTTTCTCTATAATAAAGAATTTTATTTATAAATTAATTAACATACCATAACATTTTAGCCCTGTGAGTAGGGCGTTAGAATATACTCACAGCTAGGCCAGCTTGTCGTAAGAGGCGACTAAACGCCGAGTGGTAGCCGGGGTCCCAACGCCCTGTGCGCCCGGTGAAATACCACCCCATCAAGCTTTAGGCTCCGTGAAATGGTCGGGAGAAATCCCTGGCCATCTTTCGGAGCTTGGCTGATGGACCGGTTGGAGAAAAGGTTGGTTAGGTGGTAGTCGGTCCCAAGGTGAGATACCACCCCGTCACGCTGTACATTCCGCGATATCGCCGAGAGAAATCTTCGACGGTGTTTCGAATGTGTGGCTGATGGCCCGGACTGACACGGGGATAAGTCATGATGGTGTCTTCTGATATAAAGAATTCCGGAGGTAAACTAGTCTCCCATTCGGATCTCCGGGGGGGACTATGTCAGGGGGAACATCATGCAGATATCATGATAAATAATGGAACTTTGAGAGGTTCGTCATCGTATAACCGGGCTAGCTCTCGAGGCTCGGCCCACGCTCGACTGGTGACGGCATTTTGTAACATCAGGGGCATCGGTTTCACCAATACCAATGTAAACGCCGTCCACCAATATTTGCAAACAACGAAACCTGATATCCTTGCCCTAACTGAGACCCAGGACGATTCGTCAACTGATTCGACATATCTTCGTTGCTCAGGATACGACTTACATTCGAGATTCCGTTTTAAGGGCGGTGTCTGCGTCTTCGCACGGTCCGATCTGGCTTGCCAGGGGATGGAGGCGTTGGAACCCGATAATATGGACACCATATGGTTGAGGGTCGTACTGAGGAATTCCGTTAAATTTCTTTGTTGTCTTTACCGCTCCCCGAATGACGATCGACCGGCGACATTTTTCGAACATCTTTCATATACCGTCGACTGGATACAGATCAACCACCCAGCTTCTGAAATTGTTGTCCTTGGCGATTTTAATGTGCACAATTCCGACTGGTTGTTACATTCTAACAGAACCGACGAGGCTGGGAGGCTGGCGGAGATGTTTGCTGTAAGCCACAACTTGACTCAACTCGTGGGGGAGCCAACGCGAATACCGGATGCCCGAGGCGATTATGCGAACACCCTGGATCTGTTTTTGACATCCGAACCGATTATTTATACCGTAGAGGTTTCTGCGCCACTGGGAAACTCAGATCACTGCTTGGTATCTGTCGCGCAAGCACTTGCCATGTATGGAAGTATGGGGCCGCTAACTGGGACGATATGCGAGATTTCTTCGCATCCTTTCCATGGTCCGAGATTTGCTTCGGAAACTCCGATGTTAACGCTTGCGCGGAGTCGGTGTCAGAGATTATTCTTCTGGGGATGGAGATGTATATTCCACATTCCATCAAACGAAGTTCGTCTGATAAACCTTGGTTTGACAAAAAATGCGAGCTGATTACAGCGGCAAAAAATAGAGCTTTTAAGCAATGGCGCTCCAATCCCACTGATGTTAACAGAACGAATTTTGTTAGAATCAGAAACGTGTGCAACCAGGCGATTGATACCGCGAAGAAGGCTCACAACGACAGCGTGATCAATAAGCTCCTTCGGTGCCTAACTGGTTCGCGCTCCTTCTGGTCAATGGCAAAGGCTGTCAGCAGTAACTTTGCTTCCTCCTCTTTCCCTCCGTTGGTGACAGACAGCGGGACGTTAGTCACGAATCCAAAGGATAAAGCTAATGTATTCGCGAATTTATTTTCCGCGAATTCAAACCTCGATCCCGGCCTTTTGCAGCCACCCGTGATCTCGCCGGTACAGTCTTCCATGCGGGATGTGAGATTTCGTCCGCGCACTATTCAGCGCATTCTACGTGAACTGGAACCCGGACGGAATACCAGCAATAGTCCTTAAGAACTGTGCTCCAGAACTATAGCCGGTTCTTGGCAGACTCTTCCGCTTATCTTATGCACGGAGGACTTTTCCTGCCTGCTGGAAAATCGCTCGAGTTCAGCCAATCCCAAAGACGGGAAAAAAGTGTCTCCCACAAAATTACCGTCCGATAGCATTGCTGTCTATTTTATCTAAGGTAATGGAAAAAGTCATCAATACAGAGTTGGTTAAGTATTTGGAGTGCAACGGTCTTCTGAATGATCGTCAATACGGATTCCGTGGCAGGCGGTCCACAGGAGACCTTTTGACACTTATAACCGATATATGGACATCTGCGATTGAACGGCATGGTGAGTCAAGGGCGGTCGCATTAGATATCTCCAAGGCTTTTGATCGTGTCTGGCACGGGGCATTGCTGAGCAAACTTCGTTCATATGGACTTTCCCAACAGCTTTGCGACTGGACGAGGAGCTTCCTCGAGAATCGATCGATCCGGGTTGTTGTGGACGGCGAGTGTTCGGATCTGTATCCTGTTAATTCGGGGGTGCCCCAGGGTTCTATTTTGGCTCCAACCTTGTTCTTGCCTCACATAAATGATTTGTTGGAGACAACGGACAACAAAGTGTTCAGTTTTGCGGATGATAGTACGCTTGTTTCCTCCTTTTCGAGTGATCGGCCGATTGGTGCATCAACGTCGCACCAGCTGAGATGTAGACAGATTGACTCTCTGAACCAGGATCTAGATAAAGTCCTGCAGTGGGGAAAGGCCAATCTTGTCCACTTCAACGCAACGAAGACCCAGTATACAACATTCACAAAGAAAACCGGATCATCGGTTCCACAGCTGATGATGAATGGCCGGGCCCTCGAGGCTGGGGAAAGTTTGAGATTGCTCGGCGTCACGGTCTGTGGGAATGTATCATGGCATAAACACGTATCGGCTATCGCCAGATCAGCCTCAGGAAAACGGAGTTATCTTTTTAGAGCCAAGAAATATTTTACTCCGGCCCAACTTCTTCTCCTATATAAATCTCAAATTAGACCCGCGCTCGAATATTGCTTTCATGTTTGGAGCTCGGCTCCTAAACATACCCTCGACCTACTTGAGAGCGTACAAAGACGAGCGATCCGCCTGATCGGGGACTCGGCGCTGACATCGGGACTACAGTCGCTATCACATCGAAGGCGCGTGACCGACCTCTGTCTGTTCTACAGATATTATCACGGGTGCTGTTCTTCGGAGATTCTTGGCATTGTTCCACGCAATTCGGTTTATATGCGCTCCACAAGACAATCCGACTGATCGCACCCGTTTGTGGTTCATCTCCCGACAGCGCGAACATCCCTGTATCAGAACTCGTTCCGTTACAGAGCGGGGAAGCTGTGGAACTCCCTTCCCACGCGAGTGTTCCCGGAGCGTTACAACCTGCAACTGTTCAAAAAGAACTGCAACAGTTATTTGATGGCATCTCGGGGCGCCCACTCGACGCTATAGGTTCGCCTCTCCCGAGAGAAGTCTAATAAAAAAAAAAAAAAAAAAAAAAAAAAAAAAAATAGCCTAACATTAACCTTACCTATAATAAAGAAACGACAATTTAAGTTTGCTGTTTCTTGTTATTTATTTTTCCCCGACTGATACGGCAGTTGTAATGAGCGTATCTGTCAGCCTTACCGCGTGTCGGTGTCTATCCATTATTCTATTATCGACCACCGCCCCCTGTGGCGGCCATTAGAATAAAAACCGCGAGGAACATGAGAAGCGCGGCGCCTTCCACATTAAAGAAATTATACTTTCTTTACATCTCTCCCTCCTAGGGTGAGCATTTTTACAATTTTCAGTCGTCATCTCTATCTGCTGATGATGGAAGTAATTTTGTTATATGGAATAATCCAGTTTCTCGTTTGCGTGTTCCTGTTTCTATTCTATATAATGAATCTGATATTTTGTCTATTATTTCGAAAGGTCCAATTCTCATTTCGTCTAATTTCTTTCTGTTCAGCTTGTTTCCATTTTCTATATACACCAGATCTCCTGTGTTAAACCAGTGATTCTTTCTATTCTTGTCAAATATCGTTTTATTATATTCGTGTGATTTTCTTGTTCTTTCCAGAGCAAGTACTTTATCTCTCATCCAATTCTCTTTATTGTTTCTATTTTTTAATTCTTCCGGTAAAATGCTGGTATCTTGCCATCTAATAAATACTTAGGTGTAAACCCAGTTACTGTATACTCTGTTTCATTGCATTTATCTATACATTCTCTGACGATCGTTGTCCAAGCTTTTTTTCCCCGTGTCATTTATCTTACATCTTGCCTTATTGACTAAAGTCTGATTTAATCTCACGTTTAGAACATTGGAGAAAGGCGCATTGACGGACGAAAAAATTAGTCTAACATCTTTTTCTGCCAGGAATTCCTTAAATTATATTGCGTTTATTCCTGGGTATTGATCTGTAAGTATTGTTCCAATTTTATTCGTTTCCAGCACCTTATTTACTAATTTGATGAAGTCAGCTGCATTCTGAGTTTTAGATGTTAAAATGAACGCATATCTTGTAAAATGATCCACAAATAGATGTAGGTATCTTTATGTTGATCTTTGTCCTCCGAAGCTTCCAATGGTGTCAATTGACATTATTTCGAATGGTTTTCATTCCCACTCTGATCGTCTTAGTGTGTAGACGCGTTTTGCCACTGCTACTGCTTGACAGAAAGAAAAGAAATAAAACAAAAACAAAAAAAAAAAAACACGTGTGCGCGTGTAAACTATAAATGTGGTACCGTCATTAAGAACGGTCTGTGACAGAACATTGTTCTTTGTGTAAAGTGATAGTGAAAATTTCTTAAATCTCGGTGATACCTTATGAAAACTATCACAAAATTGGTAAACTAAAACAAAAAATAAACGACCGTATCCGGACTTTGCGTTCGCAGATGCCGGGCAACGGTCCCAGTGCTGCCCAACGATTAACTATAAAACGAAAAAAAAAAAACCATCCACAGTAGCTTAAACGCCCCGAAGAAAATCGCTACAATGACTACTCAACCAACCATCGACTACCAGAAGAAGTACAATGACGCCATGGAACAAATAAGGCTGCTTACAGCCCAAATGAACCAACTGCATGACAAAATACGCTTTCTTCAATCACCGACCAAAACCTACGACGATGTCTGCATGAAGGAAGTACATCCCCAAACATCCCCAAACAACCAACATCAAACCATCGTCATCACATAAACCGTCAACGTCCCAATATACCAACAAAATAGAGGACCAGTGGCAAACAGTTGGACACAAAATTACAAATAAGGTGAGGCCACCGCCAATTTACATCAAAAATGCAACTAGCATCAAGGAAGTAATCAAGATGCTCGAGAATGCCCTAGGACATCGAAACTTTACCACAAATTCCAAAGGCTCCTCGATCTCGATCATGACAACAACTTTGACGGACCACGACACGGCAGTAAAAAAACTCACAGAAAAAAAACATGAGTTCTTCACTTTTCAACATGCCCAGAGTAAACCAAAGACATTCATCATAAGGCACATTGACTCAGCATGGACGAATGAGGAACTCCTACTCGAAATATCGACGATCTGCCCGGAACTGAGTATACACAGATTGGACTACTTCCAAACTCCTCATATGAGAGAAAACAATATTCGGAGTTTACGAATCGTACAGATTCCACCGAACGAAGATGTTAGCCGGCTTAAACAAATAAAATATTTGTTTACGCATAAAATTGCGATTGAGGAACAACACAAACAGGACGTTCTCCATTGCAAAAGATGTCAAGGTTCAGGTCACTTAGCAGCTGCGTGCCATTTAAGTGCACGATGCGGGAAATGTGCCGAACAGCATACACCTGGAGAATGCAAGGTAAACCCGCCTGGTACTGAACCAACAGCAATTCAAAAAACAAACGCTGATGTATCAACAACCACAAATAAAATCACAGAAACGTTCTGTAACTGAGGAGGCCCACATCCAGCAAACTTTTCCCAATGTCCCGGAAAGCTACGAATCCTCGAGAGACGATCGGCACACACGACAACAAATAAACCAACACCAACCAAAGCAACTGCAACTAAACCCTCATCACCTCAACCATCTCATCTCGCGGGATCAGGATTCCCGAAACTGGACTAAACCTCATCAACCCAATTCCAACGTTCTCAACCTGGACATCATGGGTTATATTAGAAGCCTGCATACGCTGCTACCCACCCTGAACCACAGCTCGGAAATAGAAAGAAAAAAAGGTCAGATCTTAGATTTAATAACTTCCCACATTCTTTCCCTTAATGAATAGTTTAACCCTAGTCTCCCTCAACACAGAATCCATATATTCCCACACTCGTAGACAACACCTCCGTTTGTTTGTTGAAAAGTTCTCCCCAGATGTTCTTCTTCTCTCAGAAACTTGGCTTAAATCAAACTCTCGAGTATACTTTCCTAATTACACATTTGTGTCCAACCCGCGAACCACTGGCCCTCATGGTGGTACTGGAATTCTAATACACAAGAAATTCCAATTTACTGAAATCAGGTTTACTAACATAACTAATGTCGAATACACGGCAGTTAAACTCTTCTGCTGAAGTAATAAAGTACTGGTTTTGTCGTCTATATACATTCACCCTTCTCGTGAAACTAACTTCCCTAGTGCAGACATTTCTCAAATAATCCAGCAGTCTCTGCCGGCACCTTTCATCATAGGGGGAGACTGGAATACATTATTTAATGACATCAAGTGCAACAAATATGGCTACCAACTCCTAGATCTCCTCCCACTTCATCCATATGTTTACGCAGACTGTCCATTGCAACCTACTCGAATTTGTAGTACAACCAAACCAACAATAGATTTCTTCCTAAAATCCACAGATATCTATTCATCTAATCCCCCTACAGTGTCCTTTACATTCCCATCCGATCATGGGTCCGTCCACCCCACGGTTCAAATCCCTTCGCTCGAATCACTCTACACAGTGAATCCTATCCCAAATTTTGCCAAAACAAACTGGAAAAAAGTCAATAACGATATTGCTGCCAGTTTTTCAAATTATTCTTTACCGGAATCTTCAAACCTATTCCCCACTGAAATTGAACAGGCAGCTGTAAAAATAGAGCAAATACTGGGAAATGCTCTCTTCAGCCATACCCCTACGACCGTCCCTCATAACCACTTAGGAAAATCATTACCCAACCTCCTCCCAAAATTATTGCGCATAAAAAAACAACTCCGACGTAAATTGCATATTAGCTACTCACCCATTATTAAACAACAGATACAGCTTTTGACCACCCTGATAAATGGACAACTTAAAAATTTCACCGATCAGACCTACACGTCTACTCTAAACAGTATCAAACCAAACCGTGACCTATTCAAAAATATAAATCGACTAACTGGTCGTAAATTCAAGCCTCGAATAGACTATCTCATCCAACCAACTAACAGTAACCTCGCCCAATCGGACACTGATATAGCAAACTGTTTCGCTGAACACTTCTGTAAAACTCATAAACAAAACGATTCCCTCCCAGTCACTAATTTCCACGACACCGTGAATGAATACATCTCAGGCACACTGGAGCCATCCTTCCCACCATACATTACTGAATTCAACGAAACCAATAAAGCGTCACATCCCATGGGAACCGACATATTCCTAAACTTTACAGAATTATCTGAATTGATTACTTCGCGTAACAATAAAAAATCTACAGGCTTGGATAGAATCCCTAACCTTCTATTTAAAAGACTTCACCCGGAGAACTTACTCCCCATTCTCGTTCTTCTCAATCACATAATAAACGCTTCACATTTCCCAAAATGTTGGAAAACAGCGGTGATAGTCCCTATTAGTAAATCCGGTTCTTCCAACAACCCGGCTAACTTCCGTCCCATATCACAGCTAAATTCGCTTAGTAAGGTTTTGAAATGTAAGATATTCAAAAATCTTCTCTCATTTGCTAGAGACAGCTCCCTTATCCCGAATTCTCAATTTGGCTTTCGTCCACAACACTCAACTTGTCATGCTCTGCTAAAACTGTCACATGATGTGACAATGAATCTCCAAAACCAATCTCCAACAATATGCGTCTCTCTCGACATAGCAAAAGCATTCGATTGCGTTTGGATTGCAGGACTGCTATACAAACTACATTCAATGTTCGGATTAAACACCCACACCATAAAACTTCTCGCTTCCTACCTTTCTGATAGAAAGTTCATGGTGAAAATAAATTCAACTCTTTCGACACCATACAGTATCACCGCGGGTGTTCCTCAAGGTTCCATTCTCGGACCATTATTATACCTCCTTTATACTTCAGACACCCCGCAGTCACTGTCACCTAATACAGTAATGCTGAACTAAGCCGATGACACTTTAATTTATTCAAGCCACAAGTTTGTCAAGGAGGCAAGAAACTGTATTAACAGCTATCTCCCTAATCTCTCAGCATATTTTACTAAGTGGAAGATCCGACTCAACCCAGCCAAAACTCAACTCATAGTGTTTAAAGGCAGAAATGCGAATTGTACTAACAACACCATATGCTGCGATAACAAAATCAGAATCAAGTTAAATAACAATATAATTAAACCCTCCAAAACCTTAAAGTACCTGGGAATAACCTTCACCAACAATCTGTCCTTCTCCGCCCACACCAAAAACTCGATTCGCAACGCCGCAATTCAACTTAATCTCTGCAGAAAAGTGATGTACAAGCCGAACGGTCACTCTCCCAAAGTTAAATCACTTATCTACAAACAGATAATCAGACCCACTCTCACATATGCATGCCCGATATGGTACCATATCACACCCGCCCAAATGGAGAAGCTACGCATCTTCGAAAGGAAATGCTTCAGACTTATCACTGGCCTCAACCGACATCCCAACTCCCACAAATATTACAACAGTAGTTCGCTCTACTATGCCGCTAATATTGAACGTATAGATCGACGCTTCCTCGAGCTATCAAATTTATCGAAAATCTTCCCAATAATCCCAACCCGATAATAAATGCGCTCACATCGACTCCGTCAGATAACCGAACTGCCTACCCGAACTGTCTCCACATTAGAACGTTCTTCACCTCTGGCAGGTTGGTTAATAACTCTAATGAGATTGTATACCACAATACAGAGCTTTCACCTCACCAATTTAAATATAGTAATATTCAACCCTTATCCAATATTTTGCGTTTCAACGAACAAACGGAAAGTAGTTCCCCAACCCACATCCCTGACTGACAATATCCTCACTAACCCATAACCTACCTATTGATCACTGTGCTTCCCCCTTCCACACCACACTAACTTATTTCAATAATAATTAGGTAACTAGACTAAGTTAAGATAAGTTAAGTTAAGTTAAGTAAATTAGCATAGGTTAAGTAAATAACTATATCCTGGTTTTCTGACCTTTTCCAGGAAGCTCTACCCACTAAAATCTTAATCCATAACCAATATATAACATTTGTCATATTGTTTGAAAAATGTGCTAGTAAGTATATGTAAATAATTATAGCTAAAGTATCATAAGTTATCTGTATTGCTTATTGTAAAAATTATTGATGGTCAATAAATACAGAAATGTAAAAAAAAAAAAAAAAAAAAAAAATCGAATGGTTTTGTTGCTGGTCCCAATTGTGACATCAGTCCATACTTTTCTTGTCCTCTGGATTTGTTTTTAATGTTTTTTTATTTATAATTCTTTTATAAAATAATTCAATTTGTTTTATTAGTTTGGTTTTAGTTTTCTGTATTGTTTCACTCTCTTTTTGATCTATTTTTATTTCGTTTATTATTATTAGTTTAACTATTTTTAACATTTCTTCCGCATTGTCGAATGGTTCTAGTACTGGATTTCTACTCAGACTATCTGCTTCGGCGTTGTGTTTCCCGGGAATATACTTCATTTCAAAATTGTATTGTGACAAATAATATGTCTATTCACCAAGTTCTTCAACGGTTCTAGCTTTTACATTCAAGCCTTCTAATGGTTTATGGTCTGAAAATACGGTAAATTTTCTTCCAATTAGCCAGTGTTGCCAATACTTTAGCGCTTGCTTGATTGCTAAGCATTCTAAATACATTGCTTTTTTTTGTTTTTGTGCAACATTCAATTTTTTTGAAAAATATGCTAGTGGCTTCTCTTTACCATCCTTTTGTAGCTGTTTAAATACTGCACCAATGCCTTCTCGTGATGCATCTGTAGTGCTCCAAAAAGCCCTACCATCTTTTTCCCCCATTCCTAATCCAAAATCCCAGCAATATTACCCTAAAACCCAAAATCCTATCAAAACCTGAAAAAACCAAAACATGATCCAAAATTCGCAATAAACGAATCAAACATTCGTTTATCGCATAACATTTGCCCCCACGGCATAATTAAATCCAAAATCAAAATTAAAATTAAAATTCACAATAAACGAATCCAATATTCGTTTATTGTTCTACATTGGCTCCACAGCATCACCCATATCCAAAATTCAGAGATCGTTATCTCTATCCCAAAAATTCCATTTGTTAAACAAACAAAAAACTCAAAAGCAGATACATTCACACATCTGCGTGATAGTTTCGTAAGAATTCAAGAAATTGATTTCTTATCTTGTGTAAATACAACATCTCGCGCGAGATATCCAAAAAATCGAGATTGTTGCACGAAAATGTGTATCTTTGGGATACAAATTTTCGATTGCTTTTCCTTTATAAAGGAATAGTCAAGTGATCTCCGGGCCAATTCCCATTAAAAAGTCAGGCAGTTCCAATAACACCTCCAACTATCGTCCAATATCTTTATTGAACACCCTAAGCAAAATATTGGAATGTAAGATCTACCAAAACCTTCTTTCGTTTGCCAGTGATAACGCTCTCATCCCTAATTCTCAGTTTGGCTTTCGTGAGCGACATTCCACTTGCCATGCGCTACTAAAACTTACACACGATGTCACAACTGGTCTAGAAAACCAATGCCCTACCGTATGCATATCTCTCGATATCTCCAAAGCATTGATTGTGTCTGGATCTCAGGACTTCTTTATAAGCTGCACTGCTTATTTGGTCTGAATTCCAATATCACAAAGCTCCTAGCATCTTATCTTTCTGGGAGGAAATTCATGGTCAGAACAAATTCTTCCCTCTCACAAACTCACAACATAACCGCAGGAGTTCCCCAAGGATCCATTCTTGGACCACTTTTATATCTTCTATACACATCCGATATTCCCCAACCTCCACCTAGTGTTGTAATGCTAAATTATGCTGACGATACTTTAATCGACTCTAGCAGTAGATTTGTCAAAGCGGCAAGAAACCGCGTTAACAACTTCCTCCCGCTCATCTCAGCATACTTTAACAAATGGAAAATTCGCCTCAACCCAACCAAAGCCCAGCTAACTGTGTTTAAGGACAAAAACGCTCACTGCACTAACAACACTAAACGTTGCCACAACAAAATTAAACTAAATCTTAATAACACCCTCATAAAACCTTCCAAAACTCGAAAATATTTAGGAGTAACCCTTTCCAACAACTGGTCATTCTCAACCCACATCAAAAATTCTCATCAAAAAGCCTCAATACAGCTTAACCTGTGCAGACGAGTGTTATGGAAACCTAAAGGCCTCTCTCTTAAGGTCAAACAGCTCATCTACAAACAGATAATCAGACCCACTCTTATATACGCCTGCCCATTATGATACCACATCTCACCCTCCCAAATGGAGAAATTACGAGTGTTTGAACGAAAATGTTTCCGGTTTATCACTGGCTTACACCGCAAAACCAACTCATATAGATATCATTGTAACAACGACCTTTACAACACCGCAGGCATCGAACGACTGGATAGGCGGATCCTAGAACTGTCGATAAATTTCATAGAAAACCTTCCTAACAATCCCAATCCGATAATAACAGACCTACCATCACCCTCCTCCAATACGGGAGCTCACTACCGTAATTGTCTCCAAATCAGGATCCTCTTTGCCGAAGGCAGACTGGTTAACGATCTAAACGAGGTCGTGTACCACAACACCGAACTGGCACCCAATCATTTCAAATATAGCAACATCCAACCATTCTCCAAGATTCTTACTTTTAACACAGAATCGAGTGGCAACCCCTCCTTCAAGAACACACCTGACCATATCCCTTACTATCCTCAATCCCAACGAGAAATCCCACATCCATAACTAAAAATTGTAAATATTATTTTTAAGTCAATTTCAAATTGTCACTATCATTGCAGTATCAAATATTGTAAATTGTATATAAGATTAGATTAAGTTAGATTAAGTTATGTTAAGTAATTTTAAGTAGGCTAAGTTAAAATAAACAGAGTTCCTGGTTTTTCTTCTGACCTTTTCCAGGAAAAACAAAATTAACAATACATATAAATCACATTAAATCTTAAGCACATCTAAAAAGAATTGTTTGAAAAATGTTAACAAATAGCATGTAAACACTTATTATGTAACAAATCTATTATAAGTTAGCTGTATTACTTATTGTAACTATTAATTTTTGGTCAAATAAATACAGTTTTGAAAAAAAAAAAAAAAAAATCTTCCCCGGGCCGCAGTTAAATATCGACATTTGTCCCTGAAGGAAGTCCCCAGGAGAAGGGCCGCAGTTAAACATAATTAATATTCCCGATAGGACTAGTAGCGCCTCAGTATAACATCATATCTAGTCCCTGGAGGAAGTACTCCCAGGAGAATATCTAAGTTGTAACTAGAAGAATAGAGTAATCCTGGAAAATAAAAACCACTTGGAAATAAAATACGTGAATCAACTTGTTTCATTTTAACGTGACTGATAGCGAAGTATTACCTGGCCCCCACGGAAGACCAAGTGAAGACATCAAGACTGAGGCCAAACCAAAAGGACGTTGCTCTTCCCTCTGGATCAGAGGAAGCACGGTAACGACCACAAGTTTTCAGGAGCGGTCTGTTTTAAGAGATCGCCTTGTCCTTTTAAGGATCAGGAGACTCGCGTCCTGAAACTAACCCCTACTAAACGCAACACATCTGTGTAAATTCTTATTGGTAAATCCTTATCACATATTTGCAGAACTGGTTGAGAACATGTGGGGGTGAAGTGTTAATGTCAACGTATGACTCGGATTCACTTTATCCCCAACCGTCACTGGACCAATAGTATTGCTAAAAGTTCGTAAGATATCCAAGAGTGGCAGGAATAAATGAAAACGCTGGCGTGTTGTTTTTTCCAAATTGTCAAATGATCCTTTTCTTTTATTTCACTTAGTACTTATTATAATATAATTAAATTGATTTATATAAATTTTATACAATTTGAAACACTTCAATATTATTAAATTAATTTATCGACACTGTGACCGCTGTAATTAATAATTTGGCTCAAATGCATGTGAGCACTATGGTGTTGAGATGTGACTCGCGAAACGTGTGTGGCCGCGACCGTAGTTGAATATCAACTGCTTAAAAATCCGTGAAATTTTTCTCCAAGCGGCGGCGTGACCGACATATCGTCTTTACATTTGCGCTCTCTCATGTTCCCCGCCCATCGAGGTGGGTAAACGCTTCGGTTAATTTGATAGTCGACGGACAAGGGAGAACGAGAGAACCGGAACACAACGTGCAATGATCCCGGGGTGGATTTGGTTTTTGTGTGCGTGTACCAATGCTACTCTGAGGATAGCCCACTGACCTAATTCGGTGAATGTGGTGATCTCAGAGTGCATTGAACTATGGGAAGATAAAATTGAAAAGGAGAGGAAAATGTTTTGTAGCTATTCACCTGCAAGAAGACATGATTGATCCCCAGCGAATGGAGTGTCTGGGGGAAGTGAATAGGACGCCGAATCGGCTGGGTTAATCTGATCGTAGGAACTAAATTAAATACTTTGATAATTTCCCCAGCGACTGCACGATTGTGCAACTATGCCGTTGCTAACCGACATGAAATGCGATTTCCGGTGGAAATCTTATGGGTTAGCGAAATGGAGTTGCCGTATGGCGAAAAGGTAGCTAAACTCATTTATGCGTTATCTGCATAGAATAATGAGTTTAGCTATGCGTCCTTTTGGAAAACATGATTTTCAGGTGAATTAACTGAACGGTGGGATAAGGGTAGATGTGACGCGCTGTTAGCGGTCAAAATTAGGTTTGAAATTTGGTTGCAATTGTGGGTTGATTCTCCATGTAGTATAGAAAACCCTCACAAACATAGTAACTGTTTTATGTCTGCAAAACATCTTTCGCATTCCTCGGACCATACAAATTTCTCATTTTTCCGTAGCAGTTTGTGGAAGGGGTCTAGCAATATTGAGCTTTTTGGTATATACTCGTGATAGGAGTTTATTTTTCCAAGAAACTGTCTAATATTCTTCTGGGTTTTCGGAGTCGGTAAGTTTTGTATTGAAGTGGAGTTATCTTTTACTGGTCTTACTGTATTGTATTCTATTATGTGTCCGAGGTATCTTACTGTTTGTGCTGCGAAAGTACATTTTTTAAATTTTAGTCTAAAACCTTCATTTACTATTGCTTTTATTACTTTTTCTATGTGTTCTATATGCTCTTTATATGATTCTGAGAAAATTAGGATATCGTCTATGTAATTTTCTGAAAAGTCTTTTAGTCGTGCTTTCTCAAAATATTGGATAAAATTCTTTGAAAAATAGTTGGTGATGTTTTTAATCCGAGGGGTAGGCATGTCCATTGGAAGTGCTGTGGGGGTTCTTTTTAGCTTACCCGAACAACCCCCCATAACTACACCCCAACTCCCATTATTTCCCGCTAATGCAATTGCAATAGCACCCGTAAATGCCTCACGCATCAAGTTTTCCTAACGTATAATCTAAAAGCTCCTGAAAGAGAAATCTTACCTTCATGCATCAATTCGCGTTCAAAATTTCCTACAAGAATTCTGTCCATTTTTTTTTTCATCGGATCATAAATCCCAATCTTACCATATGCATTTTCCCTGGATGAATTCCTGAAAAGAAACAATTTGGTCCACACATAATGTAACCATCACAACTAGGGAGAATAAACATTGCGTCGCCTCTTCAGCAGGCATTCCGGCGATACGACAAACAATTCAAATTGTTTCAAGTATCCCAAATGCATCTAGCAGCTAATGAGTTGCAACTTGTTTACTCAGTTGAACTCCCGGCTCATAAATTCCTTTATGTCTTTTAATTTTCCGGATCCGTTTCTCATGACCTCGCGGCATGAGCAAACATAAATCCAATTAGCACCAAATGAGATCCGGCTTATTTACTTAGCCGAACTCACATCTCATTGATGCCCATTATCCCTTTCGATTTTTCCGATTCGTTCTCATGGCCTTGCCCCATGAAAGAACCAATGTTCACACATACATGCGTACCACTATGGCCTTCGCTATGAGATCCGGTTACCTACCCCCAAAGAGAGACTTCACGTTTCTCTTGGAATAGGAAACGCACCCTTAACTAAGAGAGCCAGTACCACTGGCCGAATTTCCTTTGCCAGCGAAGTTTCTTGGAATTAATATCTAGTGTCGTAAAGTACTTGCAGTTTCTTGTTTTTATTTTTAAATCGTCTATTAATGGGAATGGTTGAGCTTGTAGCATTATTATTTTATTCAATTCGCAAAAATCTATACATAATCTATATCGTTTGTTTTCATCTCTTTTGAATGCTAACTGGAGCTGCAAACGGGCTGTAAGATTCTTCAATTAAATTTTTTTCTAGTAATTTCGCCACTTGACTTTATATTTCTCTTTTATCCTCTATGGTGCATCTATACGGTTTCTTACTGCAATATTTATCAACCAGTAAATCTATTCGAGCTTCGTAGTCTGTAACGGTGCCTATATCATATTTATTCTTTGCAAAATACTGTGTTATATTTTGTTATTAATTTCCAATTTTTATTTTTTTTATACCGTCTAAGTGATCCAAATTCAGTTTAAATTCATTTTCATTCACATGTTCATTAAAATTTACTTTAAATTCTATTTCGTCCTCTTTTTTCAACGTATTCATTTTCTTTTGATTTTCATCCTGAATTAGTTTGAATTTTTTATTATATCTAAACCGATTAGAAAATCTTAAAGATCCTCTCCTTCTACGATGAATACGTCCATGTATTCCTCTTCTCAAAAATTTTTACTTTTATGGTTACTAAGCCTTTTGTTTGTGTCACGCCGTTGACTGTTTTTAAAAATATTTTATTTACATCTTCTGAGTTTCTCCTTATTTTAATTAGTTTTGAATTTATTAGAAAGACTTGGGAACCTGGATCATATGTTCCGTTTACTTCTAACTTTTCTTCTAATAATATTTTTACTTTAATCAATGGTTTATTATTCGTTTTTTTGTTCCGTATTTAGGTCTACTTCTATTACAGAATTGCTTTCAATTATTCCAGCTCCATTTACAACCTCTTTTTTAAACCAGCATGATTCTTTCGGATGATACCTTCTTTTCAAATCTGGACTTGTTGTCCTGTCTTTCTTTTTTTATTTTTATGAAACTATTTTTATTCACTAAATGTTCACACTTTTTAATTTCATGTAGTAATCCTGTTGAAATTTCACAGCGTTCCGTATCTATTTTATTTCTAATAAACTCAGGTAATCCTGCTGCTATAAGCATCACTAAAGTTTTTATACCAATATTATTGTCCATATCTAGTAATAGCTTTTCTTTCCTCATAGCATATTCCATCAAGGAGCCTTCTTTATACTTGAACGATATGACATACATTCCGATACTCCATCCTTTTGTGGTATATGAGGGTCGTCATGTGATATAATGGTATAAGTTGTTTAGCATGGCAGAGACGCCATGTAATATATCTGGGACTGCTGTCGCCAAATAATATGTTTTCTTGTAATACTTAGATTTGTATCACTTGTGATATTATGATGGATTGGTCTATAACCCTACTTCCCTACTGTTTGCTGTTTAAATCGCAGCTCGCTAAAAATGGATGGCGTAGACGCCGCAGTGTTCGAATCAAATACTCTGTTGGTTTTTGATTGCTTTATTCTTCAAAATGCTGGGGTATTTATACTCCTAATCAATCACTCAATTATTTACAAATTTCTTAATCCACTCATACAAATTTTGCTTAACAAGCTATATCATTCATAATTGAAAATTCACTCATATAATTCTGCTTACTGTGCTACTTAATTTCCTATCACCAGCTTAGCGCATAGTGCAAGAACAATGACACGATTTGACCCAATTAATTTGTGAATCACTTGCTAGCAGTAAGCTTGCAAGCGGTTGTCATATGATTCTTTCAAATCGTAACCGGAGCAATTCGTTTCTTTTACTCAATGAAAAGAATCGACCTTGAATTATTGTTGGCAACGAATGCCGGTACGTGAAACTTGCTAATTGTGACAAGGGCAAATTGATTTACTTGATATGATTCCGAGATGGAGATGGGAGGACAATGTAAAGTTTGACCTTGAAGATATCGGATCAGGGCTTTCCTTCCCTGCGGATCAAGCAGAGAAGGAAAGTACACAGGACGGGAAGCGATCGCACATCCGAGTCGGCGAGGTCATGAACTATCGGGTTCCTATAGACCAATAGATAGTAATAGTTTTTCCTGCTACTGTTGTCGTTGTTGTTATTTTTGTTCACATAATTGCAAACGCCGCATACTCCTTTTTTTAAGAGCTGCTTTTACTTCTCTGCACAGCACAGCTCATCTCTTTTTTTTTTTTTTGGTAAGTTCGGCGATAATGTTGTAGAGTTCTTCATCAGACTTATTTTGTTCCACTGGTTCCTTAACGGCAAAGTCTTTGTATTTGTTCCCTGCTCCAGAGTAGTGAGCATCACTGGGATAAAAATTTTCATAATTTTTACGTATTTCACGGTCCTCGGTCCCATCTGATTTGTGCCTCTTGTCGGTTTAATTCGGTTGAGGATTCAACCTCCCCCTCGAATCGCATCGAAAAATTGTGAAGGCCTATGGTGACAGCGCTTTGTCAGAAACCACATAGAAGGTTTGTTTCTTCGGCTTAAAGACGACAATTTAGACTTCACCGACAAGAAGTGTGAAAATATGCACAGGAAGGGTTAGGAGCATCAATTGCAAGTTCTATTGGACGAAGACTATAGCCAATGATAGCAAAGATTGTCTAGCGGTTGGGTGTTGCTCACGCAGACATTTCCATGGGCCTGTGTATCATACGAAAGGTTTAAAGGATCGGAAAATGGGTGCCGCATTGCTTGAATAGTGAAATTTATTAGAATGAAAACTTGCTTGGCAGATAGAAAAGAAAGTCGTTCCCATATCGGATTTTGACTGGATATGAAAGTGGATATGTGGGGGTTCTCTATATTATATGGAGAACCAACCCACAAGTCCAACCTAATTTTGACCAGTAACAGCCCGTCACCTTAACCCAACTCCGCCATTCAGAACTTGCAAAGCATACATTTCCCAATCTGCAACAGCATCCATTCCCAAATCTGCAATAGCATACATTCCCAAACTTGCAAAGAATTCATTTCCCAATCTGTAATAGAATGCATTTTTAAAACCTACAACAGAATATACCCCAAATCCTGCAACTGAATACATTTTAAATCATCTCCCTCATCTACACCAAACCGCATTTAGTTTTCCCCGAAAACCATTTCAGTTCCCAATCTACTTAAACCATTGTTCTCGCTTGTAATCAAGCAGCATTTAGTTTCCCCGAAAACCATTTCGACTCCCATCCTACCTAAATCATTTGAAATAATACCAATTCTCCTTACTGGTAAGTCACCGCACGATGCGTTGCAATTTTCACGACACAACCATCGCAACGATCAAGACCCATGTTCCTTTGTCTAACCGACAACCCATGCCCATACTTGGTTATGCCCCCGAAACCGAATTATCCGTATACACAGCAACAGAGGAATCTAATTCAGCATGTACGGCAGAAATTCCTTGAAACAAATTCTCTATGTACGCATAGCAACCCTTCTTCACATTCCTAGTAAGTGGCAGTGAGTTTACTTAGCGACGTCTTCACTGCCACAACACCCTGAATGGATTCTAGCATCCATTTAGTCAGTCGAGATTCAGTCACGGTGAATTGCGGATATAGAGTAAATCAATCAGTGGTCGCGATCGCAGTGTTGTCCATTAAAGGCTTTATTGTAAATCTAAAAGCTACGAGTAAATTAATCAGTGGTCGCGATCGCAGTGTTGTTCATTAAATACTTTATTGTAAATCTAACAGCTACGAGTAAATTAATCAGTGGCCGCGATCGCAGTGTTGTCCAGTAAATACCTTATTGTAAATCTAACAAATACGAGTAAACCAATCGCTTGGCACGACAGCAGTGACCTATAATATGATCCATTGTAAAATAGCGAAATAAGGTAAAAGTGACTGTGGCGGTTTCTTCCAACGCCACTACTTATCCCTTCGCCTATATTTCGGAAACATCCCAAAAAAAACCCTATACTACAAGTATTTTGGCAGGTATAGCTGACCGGCATTTTCTTACCTTGAAAGTGGACATATCAATTTTCCATTCACTGCAATTACATGCAGACATTTCTACTCTTACGAGTTTTCCCCACAAAATGCATGAAATGCATCTTCGAAAATTCCCTGAAAGAGAAATCTCATTCATGTACGTCGTACATTATACGGCGCCAACGATATTTATCCCAAGTATGATTTCCACCAAGTGCACCATCTTCTTCTGTAGAAAAACGGTCGCATCACTAAACAACCGATGTAACCTGAAACATATTTGAGCGCGCATATCTCCTGTCTAATACCACCGCACACGTGCAGGAGATATTCTCTCTTTTCTGTTTTACAGCTAGCATCTCGGTAGCTAAACCAACCCACAGGCCTGGTGTGAACCATGCCTAGCTGCCCCAAGATAACCAAACCAACATAGCACCATCGAAAACGCTGCACCGGCTGCCAACGAGGGGTGCACGTTCAGCATAAATGCTGTACGCAGTTGCTGATCGTGTAAACACAAAATATCTACGTCGAGATATTTGCAGCAGCTGCAACCATGACAGCTAATGTTCCCCTTGTGGATTCGGTGATCCACGGTCCGCATACTCGTGGATACACGCCATGAGCAGCAGAAACGACCATCGTGTGTGTGTTTCACCCCGTTTTGCTGGACCAATTCAAGGAAAATCATCCCTTGTCGGGCGCCGAAACAATGAACGAAATTTGCTGTGCTGTCGTCTCCGGTGAATGAATCTTTAATCGCGATACAAATTCCGTGGAGGCAAGTCGTGCCTATTAATTAATTAATTAATTTAAAAATTAAATCAGTTTAGTTGTTGGAAATTAAATTCTTTAAAGTAAAGTCAGTTTATTTGGTCGCAACTAAACACTGTACATTTGTTGAAAGTAAATCCGGGTAAAATTAAACTCTGTACATATCGTCAAAGTTAAAACCTTGTGAAATTAAATCCTGAACTTTACGATAAAAATAAGTTTTATAACCAGTTTATTTATTTAAAATTAAACTCTGTACATATCGTCAAAGTTATAGCCTTGTGAAATTAAATCCTAAACTTTACGATAAAAATAAGTTTTTTTAATCAGTTTATTTGTTTCTATCGGCACTTGAAAGCACGCCTTTAAGTTAGTGTAATGTAAGTTATGTCATTTGTTGACAGACGTACTACCAATAAAGAACCATTGACTTTGAATGACTATTGCATTTTAATTGGTGAAAAAAATCGCATTATTTTGAGGCAATTACGGAGCGTGCCAGTGGATAACAACAGTGCGACGTAGTAGGCGTTGCAATCCAAACAATTCGTTGGGAAACTTGGTGAACCTGTGCCCTTGAGGCACCATACCTAAGAGATACGAAACCCACAATACGGCAACCGAACAAGGCGAACTAGCACTCTCCATGTAAATTACGTGTCAGCTACAGCCATATTGCTAAACAACAAACGACAATTAACTACAAACAGTGCGCTGGTGTTTTATTTGCTTTACTGGAACAGTTGTATTCGGCAGTCGGGTAACGGAGTACATCTGTAAGTGACAAGACCCGCTATACGAAAGCATATGTGTTATAATTGATTGAGATTCAGTGTAAAAGCGTATATAAGACTGAAGAGGACTAAAAGAACACAAAGTACAAACGAGCTTGCCATTACCAGCGCCATTGCCCGCAAGTATTCGTCGCCCCGGGGATTTCCGTCGGTGGGTGGTAGTGAACCCGTGCCGTACGTCGGCACCACGGCCTCCACCCCCACAGATATATTTCGAGAATCCCAAACGCAAGAAATCGGGGACTAATCCCGGCAACTATCAACATCGTAAACAAGACCAAATCGCCTCAGACGGAAGACAATGCCCCTGGTGTCACAAAACGCCGTTGCCAGTTGAACGTTGAAAGTTTTTCGGGTAAAAATACGGCCTGTTATTCCTCGGTTCGACATTCAAACCCAGAAGGTAAATATCGGCGAATGAAATGGCTTCCCATGGGTTGGAGTCGTTTCCCTATAATATCGGTAGCTCTTTTTATTTAGATAGATAGACTTCTAAAACTTCAGAGACTTCGAAAGCCAAGCATCTTCCAATACAGGCTATTTTCAAAATATCGTTTACGACGACAAATCAAGTTTTCTAAGTGGTTTTCGCAATATGCACAAGAAAGCACCATTTTCATTTGTATTTTAACTATCTAATATTCAAAAGCTCAAAACACACAGTCCTTCAAATTAATCGAAATTCCATTAGTAAATATTTAGGAAACATTGAAACGTCACTCGAGAATCAAATGTTTGTGTACCCAGGAAAACGAAGACTGCGGTTCGTGGACTGCGATGCACCGCAATGAAACTACATGCTGAGGCACTCGGAAGGAAAACTTAAGTCGTACGTTGCAATTTGGTAAATACGAGAATTGGAGTTTTCAATTGTCAAATGTCCTTGTAGTTGGGAAAATTCACATTCGTTGTCCCAATTAATAATCTGCGCAAGAAAACGGAATCGAATGAGTACAACCAACCGAAGAAAATAATCACCAGAACAACAGAAGTCGAAGGCGAACGTTTCCTGACATTGTAACATTACGAGTGGGAAAAATATTCCAAAGGATAATGAAAAAATAATTACATGGTAGTTGGTGTGCAAATACTCTGTGGTGAAAGGACATGTGATACGGCAGTCGTAACGGAAAAAGTAATTTCTTTGTTGTAGAACTGCAACTTTTCCCAATTAGCGTCCTGTATGAGGAAAGCAGTCGCTGGAAGTGAGAGAGGACGACGACAGGAACTCATTGCTACGTATTATTTATACATTCGAATTAATAGGCAAGTACCTCAAATGGGAGGGAAAATTCATTAAGATATAACAAGGTACTTTCTGAAAATATGTGATGCCATTACGACTTTATGTTGTAGTTGTTTTGGTAGATCGGAAAACATTGGGCATTGGAAGCGTGAACTATTTGGATTAGGATTGTAGAGCATGTCTTAGCTTTCATTAGAGTTATTGGAGTAGGATAAATGTTCGTTTTGTATAATACAATATTTAAGAATTGTATTGCTGACTTTGTAGATCGTGTAAAGGTGACCACATTACATCTTCGGAAAGACGTAGATGGGGTTCATTCCTGTGGTATTTCTAACTCATTTGTAGAGAGGGGGACTTTCTGACAGTTCCTAATGTTACATTCAATATCGTACGATAGGTCCTTAGCTCGCATTTTGCACTGACATTAAAGGGTAGTTCAAAATCCTCCTTTGTGCGAGCGTTAGCGTAAAAAAGATTGTTTTATTTAAGTGTATTTACCACCTTTTTACACAAAACGGGCGAATAAAGGGAATTCCGAGGCATCCATAAATGTCACAATGAAAGAAGTGGGAGAGGATAATGAAAAGAAGTATTGGTGAGTGCATAAATTCTTGCATAGTTTTGACTCAAAATAACCCATTCCCTTTAAATGCTGAAATGAGGTTGATTTGAATTCTGTCGCAATCTCTTTCATCGAATATGGTGAAATATTTTCAATAAAACCTCGTTAAACATCAGCATCAACGACATCGGGACGATTGATGTTTCTTTTTCGAGGTTAAAACTCCGGATTTTAAAGAACCAGGATATGAGTGTGCGAATCTTAGTCCAAATAAACTCTGAATACTCGGAGACAATATATAAAACATCCGAGGTAGACGTGCAATTCAGCTCTCTAAGTAAATCTTTATCAACCGCAGTGAATTTATTATTAAATTCGTGAAATATTAACCGCAATCAACTCATTAGACTATTTATTCATTTATCGTGCATTTATTTCGGTTTTGTGCACATTTAATACACTTTTCCATTGACGAACATACAATTACATTACTAACTAAAGTGCTGTTTATCACATAACCAATGTGTTTTAATATCACGAAAACATCGACTTTCACTCTGTGAACACTCAGTTTCAAAACGTGTGTTTAAAAAACGGACAACCTATTGATGTAACTAATCTAATTGATAAACGAGAACGAAGCCACGAAATAGAAAAACAGTGACGTGACGTGTGTGACAATTAAAACAAAGTGCAACAACAACCAACAAACAAAACAAATCTTAAAAGTGAAAAACGTACTCACAAAATCACTTCAGTGAGGTACAAAAACAAAGAAAGACAATTAAAATATATCACCTCAGTCGTAAAAGTGAAAACTAAAACACCCAATATAACAGGTCAATTGAAAAGTCCCCGGCCTTCCATAGTAAAACACATTTTTTTGGCAAAATTCGTTTTTTTTTATTCAACATAATTCCCTTCGAGGGTTATACACTGATTATAGCGACCCTCCAACTTTTCGATACCTTTTTTGTAGTACGATTTGTCCTTTGCTTCAAAATAGGCCTCAGTTTCGGCGATCACCTCTTCATTCGACGAAAATTTCCTCCCAGCGAGCATTCTTTTGAGATCTGAGAACAGGAAATAGTCGCTGGAGGCCAGATCTGGAGAATACGGTGGATGCGGAAGCGATTCGAAGCCCAATTCATGGATTTTTGCCATCGTTTTCACTGACTTGTGACACGGTGCATTGTCTTGGTGAAGCAGCACTTTCTTTTTCTTCAAATGCGGTCGTTTTTCAGCGATTTCGTCCTTCAAACGGTCCAATAACGCTGTGTAATAGTCGCTGTTGATGGTCCTTCCTTTTTCAAGATAGTCAATGAAAATTATTCCGCGCGCATCCCAAAATACAGACGCCATAACCTTGCCAGCCGACTGTTGCGTTTTTCCACGCTTTGGGGCGGGTTCATCGTGTGCGGTCCACTCGGATGACTGTCGATTGGACTTCGGAGTGAAATGATGGAGCCATGTTTCATCCATTGTCACATATCGACGCAAAAACTCGGGTTTATTACGCTTGATCATCTCCAAACACTGCTCCGAATCATCAACTCGTCGTTGTTTTTGGTCAAAAGTGAGCTCGCGCGGCACCCACTTTGCACAGAGCTTTCTCATACCCAAATATTCGTGAATGATATGATGTACACGTTCAGTTGATATCTTTAGAGTGCCTGCTATTTCATTCAATTTCAATTTACGGTCATTCAAAATCATTTTGTGGATTTTTCTAATGTTTTCGTCGGTAACAACCTCTTTTGGGCGTCCACTGCGTTCACCGTCTTCGGTGCTCATTTCACCACGTCTAAACTTAGCATACCAATCCTTGATGGTTGATTTTCCCGGGGCGGCGTCTGGAAACTCGTCATCAAGCCAAGTTTTTGCTTCAACTGTATTTTCTCCCTTCAAAAAGCAATATTTTATCAACACGCGAAATTCCTTTTTATCCATTTTTTTCACAATAACAGAAGTTGCTTCATTCAAAATACTATAATTCACAAACTAATGATCCGACATCTGTCAAATTTATACACGCGTCTTTTGAAGGTTAGTGCTAACTAAAAATCATATGGATTTAATTCTAGTGCCGCCATCTATGTGTCAGGCCGGTTCAATTGACCTGTTATTGCTAGTTAAGCACAGAGTTTTTAAAGCATCATTTCGTGCGAGTGGTTTACTGACTCTTAGCCGACGATAACCGAGTTCGAGTCGGCGTACGGAACAAATCGACTTCGTGGTTCGTATTGCAGGTCGCCTTTGTTTTTTTTAATGAAAACAAACTGGAAAGAACCAGCATGAACACAGAGGAAGAATAAAACGCGACAACACACAAACGAAAAGGTACACCGAAAAACTCCATTGTGACGCGAAGTAAAACCGCGAAATTGACAATGGAGAAAACAGATCAACAATTGGAGGACCACAGTGAGCTCCCCTCCCCCACCCCCTCCCTGTCGCAATCTTTATTAGAAAAGGGATCAATCATAAAGTAATATATAGTGGAGAAGTGCTCAGGTTCCGGGTGCTGGAAGCCTGTATCGTACGCATACCCCTTCAGCAAGGAAGGGGCTTGTATGCGATTGCGGTCTACGCACCTGAGGAGCACCAACATAACCTATTTATAGCAGAGCTCGAGACACTCTTTCGATGCTTACAATTGCACCTGGGCAAAAACTACTTTATCCTAGGGGGAGATATGAACGCCAAGCATAGAAATTGGGGATATTATATATCTAATGCCAGAGGAAATCAGTTGGCTGGCTGGTTAGATCAGTATCGTATTGAATATACGACCTGCTAGCTACGGACCTGCTAGCTACGGAATATCCATCGTTCCCCAGAGGTAGACCGTTCTTAGATATCTTGCTAATCGACTCACGACTGAGATTACTTACCACCAACAGACGAAACACAAACTGTTTACGGAAAATTGAATAAGACAGTGACCATTGTGCATTCACGGCAGTAATAGAGCTTCCGAACGATCTCGCAGATCTGGAGGAATTCGTGATCCCGCAACCCTACAACTACAGGGTTATGCGATGGCCGCGGTTCACCAGATCATTAACAAGAGAACTTCGTTCGAATGACTTTAATCTGCCGGTAAACAGAAACCTGACAAATGACGAAATCGACAAATACATTCAACAAATGGACGAAACCGTAAAACGAACAATAGACAAAACAATCCCCAAAACAACAGTTACATATCACATTAACATGTACAGAAACGCAACAATAAACGCAATCCACAAGAAAAAGAGCAGACTGCTATCGAAACTAAAACAAGTACACAGACAGTTTACAGACAGACAAGACCAGGAGATAATATCACAGACATCCCGATTAAAAAACCTCCAACAGTTACTTAAAGCAAATTATAGATTAGCAACAAATTTGTATTGGAACAACAGAATTCGGGCTATAAAAACTAATAACCCGAATATGTTCCCACAAATAAATAAAATATTCAGGAGAAATAATCAAAACGAGATTCAGTGTCTCCAAATTCCACGTACTGATGTAAACAAGCAGCTGCTAACCAACATTGGCATAGATGCAGAGAACGCTATACTCAATAGTGAGCTCTTCGTGATCGAAGATCCTTTGGAAAAGGTGAACGCTGTGGGAGCTGTCTTTCAGGAAATGTACAATGTGAATGAAAGCATTCGCCGAAATCACGACCTGGAGGACAGAATTCGACTGAATCACCTGCACCTCCGAAATGAAATTTCACATTGGCTATCGGAGAATCCGGGTTTTACCGAATTCAGTGACGATAATCTGTCAATTGACATTAATGCCAATGGTGAGGCTAATAGCCTTTTAATCACAAGGGAAGGATTCCAGAGTATCTTCGACTCATTAAGAAGCAAAAAGTCAGTGGGAATATATGCAGTACCTAACATCGTACTCAAGAACCTGCCCCCAATGGCAATAGATATATACACGGTCCTGTTTAACAACGCGTTTAATAATGCATATTATCCCGCGCGTTGGAAAACGGCTATCATTCAGCCCATCCCAAAAAAGGGCAAAGACTGTACAAATCCAATGAACATGCGTTCGATAAGTTTACTCCCAAGCATCAGTAAAGCATTTGAAAAGGCTATTAACAAAGCTCTGCTAAAATGGATAGACGACAACGACATTATTCCAAATAACCAGTTTGGCTTTAAGGCGGGTCATGAAACCACACATGCCGCAGCTAAACTGGTCTCCGACATACAATGGAATAAATGTAGGAACCAATGCACAGGTGCCTGTCTGATCGACTTCGAAAAAGCCTTTGATACCGTCTGGATCGAAGGGTTGTATTACAAACTGGTTAGACATGGCATACATAAGCCTTTACTACATGTACTTTACGATATGTTAAAGGACAGGAGGTTCGTGGTCAAAGGTGGTAATGTGACCTCTAACAAAACGTATAATATCAAGAATGGCTTGCAACAGGGCGCGGTACTCTCTCCGATTCTTTTTAACATTTACATTAGCGACTTATTAGATGCACTTCCGCAGGCTATTGCGTACGCAGACGATCTCATAATTTACAGAACAGCTCCGAACGTTGAGATCATAAATAGTTTAATACAGCGAGGCTTCAACAACGTGCAGCGCTATTGCAATGACTGGAAACTTAAGATCAACTTCCAGAAATGTGAAGCCATCCTATTTAGAACTCCATTAGAACGGGGGGTTTGCCCCGTTTCGGCGGCAAAACCGACCATCACCCGACATTATAGTGCGCTTTCTCACTTGCTATTTGAGATCCAACCCCCAGCACTGGGGTTTGCCTCTGCAGTCTGCGCTGGGGCTACGCCTGCAGCATTAGGCCTGGCCTTAAAGACTTTTCGTCAGACTCTCAAGTTGGTATCCCTCGACGAAGGTCCTTTACAAGGACGAAGATTCCGGAGGGTAACCAGAGTCTGGCCAGCTAGGATCAGGGGCTCCAAGTTACAGGAAGGCTCATCCTTTCCTTATTTGTTCTTTTATAAAAAAAAAACGTTGTCTATAACTATGTTATCAACGTCCGCTGTTCGGGGTTCATCCAGATGACCTCGTGGGTAGCACGTGGTTGAATAGCTTTTCGCAGCCCTCCCCTGTATGGGTAGGGTCTCCGGGCGAGTACCTGCCGCGGTATCGACCTTAACAGGTCCCTTTGGCACGTCTCCCCGCTCGGCTGCCACATGCTCAACCCTTCCCGTCCCATTGTTGACAAATTGAATGGAGAATGGCACGGGATTTACGGTCGTTCGGTGAAAAACCAAACAACCACCCGGCCCGTCTATCTTACAATTCCGAGACAGGAAGTCGTACCCCAACAATCCGTCTTCCTCCAAACCCGGCAAGGAGTCTACTATTTGGAAACTGCAGGGAATCTCATGGTGCAACTTGAAATTCCCAGTGCAGCATCCCCTCGACTTGCCTTTGACAAACAGCGCTTGGAGCGTTGTTGATTTATGCACATCCATGCCATATCTAGGATGGAGTGCCTTCAGCTTCAACAGGCTGATCTCAGCGCCGGTGTCCACGATTAGGCGCGTAGGGTTCCTACGGCCAATGTCTAAAGGAAGAGCGACAATCGGGACCTGAGTCGGCGAAAACTGAGAACAGCTGGAGCTGGGTTGCCTTTCTAATGCGGTCGGGTAGGATCTTGCCGACCCGACCTTGGGGAGTTTCCCGAACTCTCCCATTTTGCCTTATGTCGACACTCTGCCGCCTTGTGAGTGTGTCGACCGCAAAACTCGCACAATGTTCCGCTTCTCCGTTCAGGAATATTCCGCTCGGGAGTCCCACTGGACTCCGAACTAGCGGAACTGGAGCTATTCTTTCTGCCCACTTTGGGCCCAATGCGCCGGGGCTGCCATTCCCGGCTCCCCGCGCTGCCTGATGCGGCGTCATGCCTCGCATCCGTTTTTGAGGACTTCGAGTCCATGGAGTCGGGTCGCTTACCGCCACCGCTCGACACGGACGATCGTCGCCCATCATCTCTACCTACTTTCCGGGAATCCTTACTCTCCGCGCTACTATTACCGGCTTTCCGATTCCGCCGACGCTGCCTCCGACGCCCTCTGCGCCTATTTCTCGCGCTTGCCCCAGTCTCCACACGGGTGTTCTGCTCTCGGCCCGCAACAGGTGCTGTTCCGGCGTGCCGCTTGTGGGGAGAACCCTGGGAACCCTGTTGTTGTTCCCACCTTTGCCTATATTCGCACCCGCGCAAGCTGTGACCTTGCCGGCCACAAAACTCGCAACAGCACCGGACGCTGAATACTCTGGGGCCTGATGTCGCCGGCCCGCCACCCGTAGACGGGGGCTGCGGCTCTGGTAGGGCCCCCCGCTGAAACTGTGGTCGCTGATAAGGCGGTTCTTGCCGTGCGAATCCGCCCTGCTGACCTCTACCCCTGTATGTAGTCTGGGGACCGCGCGTCCTCGTCGGACGATCCGGGCAGTCCACTATGTCGTGGCCATACCGCCAACACTCGCGACAGAAGGGAGTGTTTCGTCTTTGTAGACACTCGTCGTATACGTGACTCCTCAGATGGCAAAAATTGCATATGGTCTGGGATTCCAGGGGGTGCGCCGATCGACCAACTGGATCCCTGAACGGATTGTCGCGACCCGATCGATCATGAGGCGCATACGTCCCCTGAGCCAAGCTCTGCGACTCTCCACTACGGCTCGAGGAAGGCACGGTATTTGACCACGCTCCCTCGCCAGAGGTTGCCGGAGCATAGGCACCAGCAACCCTTCGATAATTGAGAGGTCCGTACGACCGCTCCCGAACGAAACTATCCTCCCCCGTCGACGACTATCAGACTGTTCGGCCGGCAACACGAATGACACCGCCCGGGGATTTAAATTCGATAAAACCGGCGCCGGCGCCGCGGTGCAATCCCTAAAAGTGGAGGACGGGTTTTCTAAAAGGGTCGAGCAACTTCCCGGTCCTACATCGAATGTCTCCTACGCTCGCTCGGCGATTCCGGGCCGCGCATCCACAGACAGGTCGTCCTGCCTCAACATTTCCCTACGAGCTCGCTCAAATCCGGTTAGGTGGTCCACCAGGCTTCGAAAAGGGACATTACCCAACGTGAGGAGGAAGTGCTTTAGTCCTTCCTCCCTCAGATCCCTTACCAACACCGGCTTGGCCATGCCCTCAAGCTGGCTCGCGAAGACGGACCTACCCTGGCGACCATAAAAGCGCTCAGCTGCCTCCTCGCACCGGCCCGCTTCACTCGGGAAACGAAACTTGTGGCATCCTCGGAAGGAAGTTGTCGCATTTTGGAGAGTTGTGCACACAACTCCTCATACGACACCCGGGGTTCGTAGGTCTCTCCGAGACGCTGTTCCGCTTCGAGGAAGGTCGTGGGTGGTCTCTCCTCGAACATTCGATAGGCCTCGCCGCTCAGCCTAGAGGGCAGCCACCGGAGGAAGGTATGTTCCTTTTCCACCGCCAGCCCACCCAAGGTCCTTCTACAGCCTTTGAGAAACGAAGAGAGTCTCTCGGCTGTATCTGGGCCTTCCTGTCCCGAAAACATGGGGACCGCCTTCAACACAAGGTCGAAAACCCTATCTGTGCCCAACATGGTCCGTACAGGATATGGCTGCGGGCCCAGCTTAAAATACGAAGGCATCGGTGTGTTTCCCATGCTTTCAACAGCCTGTTTGCTGACGGTGGGAGGGGGGCGCGTTGGCGATCGTTCGTCCACAAATTCGTCCCGCGAATCGTGGAATGCCCCCGGATCCACCTCGTCAACCGGCGGCTCGGGAAATGCCTCGGGCCGTGCCCGGGCAGGGGTGCCCTCTCAGACATCTCTTTGCCGCTGCCTTGTTTGCATCTATAACCAAACTCAATACTTCCCGATGCTAGGACCAAACCCCGAACCCCGAAACAAAACAACACCCGGGATCCTACAAGAAACACAGCAATAAATACAATATCCCTAACGAGAGAACCAACCCGAACGCGACAGAATCAATCCGCACACGAGCCGGCTACATTTTGTTCCCAAAGCGTCCGAGACGACAATGTTCTATCTCGAAATCTCAGATCGCTAAAGGCCGCGCACGAATCGAGGGGGCGCGAAAAACAACCTACCAATAAAACAACAAGCAACACGATCACCAAACGAACACTCCCAAAAGCACACTCACACCAACCGCAGCAACAAAACGGCAGACCACGCCAGCAGCGCGACAGGACAAACAACAACGACACCGCCCGAGAAGAGAGAGAGAGAGAGAGAGAGAGAAGGGGGAAGCAAATGTAATAACCACTTTTTGGTCACTTTTGCAACACAACAAAAAACAAACGAAATCTAAACTCGCAACCGAAAAGGAAGAAAAGCAGAATCACACTTTCAAAACAAAACAAAAAAATTTTTTTTGTAGAACAAATCAAAGCTGACAACCAATATCACACCATTCAGAGAAGCGAAAAAGAAGAAAAAAAAAGGAAAACTATTGAAATTGGCGACTTAACAAAAACAAACGATAACCAATTTGGCCACACTAACTTAAAACTAAAACCAAAACACTGCTACGGAAGTTAATACAAAATTTGCACTTAACACTAAATGAAAATAAATAAATAAATAAATAGCCGTATTCACTAATTGACAAAAAAAAAACCAAGAAAAAGAAGAGAAAGGAAAAAAAAAATGTATACATATATATATAAATTTCCCTCTGTTGCCTGCGACTCTGCAATCTCAACCCAACCACGATGGGGTACCGGTACTGATTATATAGTGCAGCTGAACAACTTGGATCATATCGTTGGACGTCAAAATCGAATTAATGCCCGCCGTGGCCTGTTGCTGTAATGTATTTTTGCCTTTCACGAAGGAAATCGTTGTGTTCTTCGGTCTGCCAATTGCTATGTTATCTTGCTGCTGGATTGGAAATCCAATTGTTGTTTTTAATTTTTATGTGTTAATTTATAGTCTTCCAGGTTCCCTCTAGATTCGGGCTTTTCAAGCGCTTACGAGTTTAACTCAGGCTTCCTGGAATCCTGTCCGCAGCGCCAGTTTGTGACAGTATTTTTTTTGGGTCTCTGCCACAGAAAATCAATTAGTGTTTAATTTTACCTGTTATCCGGGAAAACGATGGTCAGGAATGTACTGCGTTCCTGCTCTCGGTCAGATTAGTCCCTTGAAACAGCTCTCCAGGTCAGTGATCAGCATTCAATTCGTTGCGTGCCGCCTTGTGAGATTGCCATTCCCAGTCAACCCTTTGTTGTCCTTCCGTGTCGCATTGAAAAGGTTTAAACGATTTGCTTGCGCCGTTAAATGGCTCCAAAGGAGAACGGCATGCGTACCTAATTAAAATGTATACACACTCGTCGTCTTTCCAGATAATAGACACCAACTGCGTCGGCGTTGGTTATCAGATGTATTTCAACTTTTTGTAACAATTTTAACAAACTTTAACATTTTGTGTGGTTTTTTTGTTGAAAAATCTGCGGGACAAGCCAAAACCGAATTCTTTACTGCGGTTTTTTCTCTTTTTTCTGCCTCTTTTCCTCTTTTCGAAAACGGATTTCCAAAAAACCGTACATCAAAAAAAACATTCACCTGTTCTCTCTCTTTCGCTCCCCATTCACGTCCACTTCGAAAACCGAATTCGAACTCGAAGAGCTGCACGATCCACACCCGAATCGGGGCGTGTTCGAAAACTCACTTGTGGATCGCGCAACTCCTCCACCACCTTACCATCATACCACAAATTATATTAAAATTACAAACTATTAATTGATGGGGTGGCGGACGCACGTAACACAAGGAAAAACTGGCGAAAGCTAGTTATCGTGGGACCGCATGGAGATAAACTGGAAACCAAGAGTTTAGTTAAATACCTTGGCATCCCAATATCTGTATTTCAACAGACATGTAGAGGCGGCTTTGGTCAAGGCTAGAAAAACGTTTGCTATGACAAGGAGGCTATTTCACAGTAGCCAACTTGACAGCAGGGTAAAAGTCATGCTACATGACGCCAATCAGGCCAATGCTCATATGTGGTTGTCCAGTATGGTTTAACATAGGTCCAAATTTGATGGAAAAGATTCGGGTGTTCGAAAGGAAGTGTCTCAGAAGTTGTCTCAGATTATATCGGACACCGGAATCGGACTATAAATGGTATTATTCAAATGAGACTTTATATAATGAAGCGTACATAAATAGGGTGGATAATTTTATCACTGAATTAATCAGAGGACATATTGCGAGAGCAATAAGCTCGTCCAATGACCTAATTTTCGGGGCCTATTATCCAAACACTCTGTACTATGAGAGCGTGCGTCGCAACGGCTTTGTTCGACCAGAGGCGTTCCTTGACTTGGACATGAAAGGGCTTATACAGGATAGATCCGGAATTCCGCTGATCTATCATGTAAGTAGATCATCCGTAGACGGGCGATTGTCCTACGACCGGGAAGTAGCGCGCACCGAAGAAGAGCACTTGCGCTTCAGTAGGGCTATGTCCCACAGAGACCGGGACGATAGTATTAGACAGCGTCAATAGTTCTGGTGGTTGAATGGCATATAAAGACCTGGATACCAAAGTCGGTAAAGAATAACAGTATTATCAGAATTAAGGTAGTATAAGATTTAAGTTAAGTTAAGTTAAGTTTTTTAAATAAAATTATATCAAAAAAAAAAAAAAAAAAAGTAAGTTAAATTTTAAGAAAAAAAAACAAAAAAAAATGTCGACACAAAGTTTTCAAAATTTTTCTTTGTCATTTAAATTATTATAAGTACTCCCACAAACAAAATTCTGTCACCGAAAGGCAAATTATACAGTCGTTATGTAATGTTTAGCTTAGAGCGTCTGCGTAGGACCAGTAAGTTATAATATAAGATAATTAAGCTGTAATTTAAGCATTTTTTGTCTAGCATGTAATTTAGAAACTAAGAAGATAAAAAGAAAATAAAAAAATGTTTTAAAAATGAAAATGAAAAATGAAATTCTGAATATTTTTTGCAGCATCACTGGCGTTTTCCGGAACTCGTATAACATTATATTGCGAATACGTAGTACTTCTTTGTTCATTTTAAATTAACGTTTACACAGTTTATGCGAGAAACAAAATTTTTTTTTTTTAATTTTATTTTTATTTTTTAATAACATGATATGAGGATATGAATAGTACAATCTTAACAATTTTATCTAATACTAACTTTAAATTGTTCTTAATTTAGTTTAATTAAGTAAAACGTGTAAGGGTTTACTGGACCATTGTTCAGCTCCCAACTCGATTTTAGATTTTAACATGGTAATTCATGAGGTTTCGTCCGTTTTAGCCGTCTCAATTCGTGGGTAATATCCAAGAGCTGAATAGCTTCTACGTTGGTGTGATTATGTAGGCGTCTTTCGTGTTTGACAGCATATTCTTGGATGACTTCATAAATCCATTTCATCTCTAGGTCATCATGAATTTCCTGATTTGTCACAAAACGGTAGGCATTCGTGATAATGCGTAGGAATTTATTTTGTCTTCGTTGAATTATATCTCTATTGGATTGCTTTGTACAGCCCCGTAATTGGATTCCATATATCCAGATCGGCTTGATGATAGATTGATAGATCAATCTTTTACAATAGAGATTGAGTTGAGAGTGATTCCCGATTAACCAATACATCTGTCTACGTTTCAGCTTTATTTGTTCAGCTTTTTGTTTCACATGATGTCTCCAGTGTAGTCTGCTATCCAAATGTATACCGAGATATTTCGTTGAATCTGCTTTGAGAACTGGAATTCCGTTGAGATATGTAGAAATATTGTTATCTGATCGTCGCAATGTAAATGTTACGTGAATAGATTACATCTCATTGAGTTTAATTTTCCAATCAGTGGTCCATTGACTAATTTCGTTGATTGCCTGTTGCAATTGTTTTGTAGCTTTTTTATTTTGATTTTCGTCAGCTGATATTATAACTGTATCATCTGCAAAGGTTGTAGGGGGTTTCTCTATTCTACATGAGAAACAACCCACAATTTCAACCAACATTTCCACCTAATTTCGACCGCTTTCAGCGCGTCATACTTACCAATTTCCTTTATATGTATTCCCCTGTAAAACATTTCAAACGGACGTATAGCTAAACTCATCATCCTTTGCAGATAATGCATAATTGAGTTTAGCTACATAAATGTCATACGGCAACTCCATTCTTGCTAACCAAGAGTTTCCCATCGGAAATCTCATAATGTCGGTTAGCAACAACAAGTCTAAACGAACGACGCAGTTGCATCGAAGCAAAATCGCTGGGGTTATTTCAGCGTCTTAGAGTCTGGTTCTCACGCTGATTATTTCCCAAGCATCAGCGGCGTCCTATTGATTTTCCCTCAGATCATCCATTCGCTTGGGATCAATGATCTCTTTTTGCAGGGGAGTGACATCAGCTAGGTTTTCTTCTCCTTCATATTTCTGTCTTTCCACGGTTCAATGTGCTCTGACTACACCATAGCCGTACCACTGGGTCACCAGGTCATGTCAGTAGCTGCATCTGATACCAACACACACAACCAAAGCTACCCCGAGATCACAGCATATCATGTTTTCTGTTCTCTCATTCTTCATGTCCGTCAATTACCCTATTAACAAAAGTTACTCATACTATGACGGGCGTGAGGTTGAAAGAGCAGAGGCGTGGTCACTTTTGGTTGTCCTGTGTGTAGAAAGAAATATGAATTTCAACCCTAATTCACACCAGTCACTATCCAACCACAGCAGTGTATACACGCTACGCCGCTTGATAAGTCGTTTTCCCTCCACCAAACGGTGCAGATAGAGTCGAGTTTTACACTGCACGGAGTGAGCATAAAAGATCGAATATCGTCGAGCGCAGTCGTGTGTGTTTTATTCTTTTTCAACTCCGGAAAGTTTCGGTTTATTTTTCCACGGAAACTTATCCGTAAATAAGTGATATAAACAATTTTAATGAGAAAGTGATCCTGAAGAATCACTATATATTTTAAGGATCGACAGCAGTGTATATAATTCTGATACAAAAAAAACTAAGTGAAATTAAAATAAAAAACCACCAGTGCATTTTAAGTTTTATTTTCTCGTGGACTTCCGGAGGAGCATTTTCGTGCAACAACATCGTTGGGGAGTTAGTGAATACATGCCATACGTTGGCATACATACTTCTTACCCCCACAAGGTGCCTATGAATGTGTTTTTGGTTGTTGGGATATCTGCTGTGTATAGTAAGTAGAGGAAAGGTCCCAGGACACTTCCTTGGGGTACGCCTGCTCCTATTGGATAGAAACTAGAGTGAGCTCCTTCGTGTGTTACTTTGAACGTTCTATCGGACAAGTATGTTTCGAGTAGATGGCAATAGTTTGCTGGAAACAGTTTACTCATTTTATATATAAGACCTTCATGCCATACTCTGTCGAATGCTTGGAAGACATCAAGAAAGACAGCTGGGCAATATGTCTTTTCTTCGAAAGCCTTTTCTATTGCCGTAGTCACATGGTGAACCTGTTCAATAGTTGAGTGTTTATGCCTAAAGCCAAATTGAAAGTCTGGAATATTGATGAGAGGCTTGAGTCGTTTGAGGAGTATTTTCTCAAACAGTTTTGAAATGGATGGCAATAGCGATATGGGTCTATAAGACGTTACTTCTTCTGCTGGTTTCTCTGGTTTCTTGAGCATTATTATCTTGGCTGTTTTGAATGAATTTGGAATGTATCTTAAAGCAGGCATTAAACAGATATGTGAGCATAATGACAGCTTTTCGAGGTAATTCCCTGTACACACCAGGTGATATTTCATCGATGCCTGGTGCTTTTTTGTGGTTCAATATTTTTCCGATTTCTTGTGCAATCTCCATTGGGGTCACTGGTTTGATTGTTTGCTCAGTTTGATACCTGGGTGAAGGATCAATACTACTGTAGATATTGTGCGGTTTGAACACTGAAGCCAGGTGTTGTGCAAATATTTCAACTTTATCTTCAGTTCTGCGTACCCACAGTCGCTCCGTATCTTTTATAGGTGGCACTTGGATAATGGGACGTTTAAATTTACGTGTTGCCTTCCAGAGAGAGTAATCCGTATCCGCTGACGGACTTAGTTCACTTAGGTACTCATCTATACAACCCCGTTTATGGTCTTTAATTAATTTGTTAACTAGATTGCTCACCTTGTTGAATACTTTTTTATCGTTAGGGTGTCTGGATCTGTGCCAGGTTCGTCTAGCTTTGCGCCTATCTTTGATTAGATCTCTAATCTCAATAGGGTATGTGGTTGCTGGTTCTGGTTTATCACTTGGCACCGGAGTTGCGGCTGTGACTGCGCTTTTCAATGTTTCGATAAATTGTTGTACTTGTTGTTCCAATTCTTCACAATCTTGAAGTTTAACGTTTAATTCAACCTGATTGTCAAGCTCTTTTCGGAATTTTCCCCAATCTGTATATATGTTTGTAAGATTTAGTTTTCTGTTCTTTCTGGGAACAGCTGCATTCAGTTTTAATAGTATTGGAGTGTGGTCAGACATTAAATCAACTAAACTATCCGTTTCAATATAATTCGATGACACTCCTTTCGAAATAAAGAAATTGATCACGTCAGGAGTTTTGTTGCTATCAGTAGGCCAGTATGTTGGTGAACAAGACGAATGAAATCGCATTTTGCTTCTTTAATGGCTGAAAGCAAACCCTTGCCTGGAGTAATCAACCTTGACCCTCAAGCAGTGTGCTTGACATTGAAATCTCCACCAATTATAAACCTTCGTCCGAGCTTTTTAAAGATATCCGTGAATTACTGTTTTGAGATTGTGTGTCTAGGTGGGCAATATACAGCACCTACATTTAAATCAGCTCCATTAAGGTTGATAGTAACAATGGTGGCTTGAATAAAAGTTTCTGTTATTTCTTCTTGTTGGAAGTGAGTTATATTTTGTTTTATTATCAGAGCTGTACCTCCACGGGCACGGTCGCTGGGGTGCGTAGTCCAATAGGCCATATAACCCCTGATTTTTAGCTGAAGCTCATATGAGAAAAGTGTGTTTCTGATATCAACGCAATATCTATGTTGTGCTCTCTTATAAATATTTCTAATCCTTGAGCCCTTTGGTTAAGCCCATTTGCGTTCCAAGTGATTATTCGTAGGAGCCGATTACTCATTGTCTTTATTTCTTGGATTTCTTGGTCGGTAGTTTTTGAAACCGTTCAAGTTTACCTACCCTTTCTGCTAGCTGGTTGATGCTCTTTTTGATGTCGTCCTGGAATACACTGAGCATCTTCATCATATCCATGATGGTAGGCTCGTTATTGACAGATTGTTGTCTGCTTTTATTATTTGCTTTCTCATTTGGTTTATTGTTCATTTGTGTGTTGCTAGTACCAGTTGTGGTTGGCCCCACTCCCTCTGTATTTTTTTATTGCAGTCTTTGAGTGTCTGTAGTTTTCTTTGGATGCTGTGCTTTTAGTTTTTTTTTGATAGACTGAGCATCCCTTGTAACTAGCTGGATGGCCATTCTCGTGGCAAAGCGCACATGTTGCTATGCTGTTGCGTTGTTTCGAGCATTGGGTTGTGTGGTGAGGCCCAGCACACTTAACACATCTTGAATTATAGTTGCAGACATTTTTTGTATGACCAAGCTGTTAGCAATTATTACATTGAGGTATCGATCTGACCTTTTTGGGTGGTTCAATCGATACTTTGCACCATAATAACTCTTGGATTTCATAAACTGATTTGTTATTCTCTTTTTGAACTATATCGACATAAAACAATGGAAAAGCTTTAAAGATTTTTTCTCCATTATTTGACGTGGTGCTTTTTCTGATGTTTTTTGACCTTTACCACTTTATGATTTAGTGAGCATAATTCGTTTGCAATCATATCTATGGACATTGAAGCTGGAAGTCCTCTGATTATGAATCTAAATAGTTTCTTACTTTTGAGTTGGTAGGTATGATACTCTAAGTCTTGGGTTCTTACATCCGTCTTAAGGGATTGTAATTTCTCTTTAACTGCTCTGTATGCATTTTCTGTTTCGCATGTTATTTTTATGTCATTATTAGATAATGCTTTAAATTGAATTTTGTCTTTCACTACGGACATTGGTGGTGGCAGGGGAATTTTCCTTTCTTTGGTAACCCCAGTTGTTGATTCACGAAGTGATTATGATTGTTGTCAGTTTTTCTTTTCTTATAAACTGCAGAGGTTTTCCTTTCCAGCTCTTCTTCGTCTGTATGGTATTCTGTTGGCAAAGGGATAGTGGGACATACCTGCGATTGCATTTGGTTTTCCATTGTGTTGATTTTGTGAAGCATTTGATTTATCATCGCTTGTTGTTTAGTTTAGTTTAGTGAGGGCAGAACCCTCATTTATTAGGCTTAATCCAAGCATAAATTAATACAATACCTTACAGACTAACTTAAACTCTAAAGTAGTAATTTAGAAATAATTAAAAAAAAAAGAAAAAAAAAAAAGGAGAAAAATCAGGAAGGAGAAGAGGACTGGGAACTAGGGGAGGTAGGATGCAGGGGAAGAACGAGTGTATGTGGGGGTGGCAAATGTGGCATTAGATAATCGTTAATATGGCGAAAGTTCTAAAAAAAAAAGAACCTAACAGACAATCTTAAATCAAGAGTAAGAATAAAAAAGAAAAACCAGGCGGCAAATATGACTGGATCTCGGGGGGGGGGGGGGGGGGGGGGGGCTGGAAAGAGCAAGTGTATGTGGGGGAGGCAAATACGGCATTTGTGAGACGGGGTTAGGACGGGTTACTTCTGAGACGTCGTTTGAGGGCAGGAGTGGCTAGATTGAAATCGAAGGAGGTGGGGAAAGAGTTGGCATGTCGTAGCATACGCGAGATGGGCTCGTTAGCACCGTAAGAATTGTGATGAGCGGGCACGTAAAACAGACGAGGGTTCCGCACATTACGGGGGTTTGTATGCAGTGATAAAGTGGAGAGCAAGCTTGGTCAACTGATTGAGCCTGACAGAAGGCGATGGACAAAGATGATGTCGGCATGGATTCTGCGCTCCTCAAGTGAGTTAAGATTGATTAAAAGGAGCCGGCCTATGTATGGTGGAAGGATGAGTGGGTGTTCCCAGTTTAGTCCACGGAGGGCAAAGCGCAAGAAATGACGTTGAACACCCTCGATCCTACGAATGTGAGACAGTTGATATGGGGACCAGACCTGACTAGCGTTTTCGAGTAGGGGCCGGACAAAAGTTGTGTAGAGTGATCGGGTGACGTAGGGGTGTTACGGCTCCAACGCCGTGCTTCCTCTTTCGAGGGAAGAGCGAGGAGGTTATTATATTTATTAAAGAATTTAAGTGTTCTTTATTAATATGTTATTAATAATAATAAAAGATCTCTTTTATTTAAATATTTGTTTTATTTATTTTTATTTTTTCGAACTCAGCTATCTCAAGGTGAGCTCTCTTCTTTCTGCTTTTTTCATATAAATTTACTTGTTTATATAGAACATTTTGTTCTAACTGACTGTGGCGTATAAACTGAACAAAACAATCTAGAAGTCTCTGTGACTTAGAATTTTGAATAAACTTTGAACGAAAATCAAAGTGGCCATGTTTTGAAATGAAAAATGTGCTTGTTATGAGAAGGGGCATATTTATGAAATGTGCTGTAAGTGACTGGATATAGAATATAGTGTCTGTTTATTTATGAAATGTGCTGTATTAACTGAGAATGTAAGATATGTGAGGATGCAGTTTTAAGGGTTGTGTTTGAAAGGACATGAGTTAGTGTTAAAGCGAATAAGGGTAGTATTCTGGAATACAACTGGGGTTTAGGAATTCCTTCGACCAACGTTTTACAAACCCAAGGGCGGCGTTGGCCTTAAGGATTATGTCATCGATATGTGCCGAAAATCTAAGTTCCTTGTCGCATAGGACGCGCAGGTCGCGAATCGATTCTACAGACGTTATCGGTTGGTCTAGCAAGAGATAGGAACGAGGCATGGTGGGGGAGCGTTTCCGAGAGAAGGTGATCGTGTGACATTTGTCGATATTCAGTTCTAGGCAGTTGTTTTGGCACCAGATCGAAAATCTGTCAACATCCGATTGGAGAAGTGAGGAGTCAAAGGCAGAGTGGATTGTCTTGACAATTTTGGTATCATCTGCGTAAAGCGAGACGAGGGAGTGGTTGATGCACGAGCCTATGTCGTTTATAGTTATGATAAATAGTAGGGGGTCAAAATGACTGCCCTGGGGGACGCCTGAGGTTGGAAAAAAAGGATCGGAGAGGGTGGATCTAAATCGCACACGGCAGGTTCGAGAGTTGAGATAGGATGAGATCCACTGGATCAACAGGGGTTCAAAACCAAGGGAGGATAATTTGAAGAGGATAAGGTTATGGGAGATTTTGTCGAAGGCCTTACTAAAGTCGGTAGTGACTGCATCGACCTCATCGCCGTTTTATAGGGCAAGGAGTGTGTGGGATGTGAATTCGACAAGGTTGGTGGTAGTAGACCTGCCGGAGAGGAAGCCGTGCTGGTTAGGAGAGATGATGGAAGTGCAGCGAAAACATAACGCTTCATATAGAAGGCCTTCGAACATTTTAGGAATGTGCGAAAGCTTAGCAATGGGACGATAATTGGATATATCGTTTTTTGGCCCCTTTTTATGTATGGGGGTTATGTAGGAGGATTTCCAAATGTCGGGGAATAGACCTTGTGCAAGGGATAGATTGAAGATTAAAGCGAGCGGGAGAGAGAGAGAAGAGGAGCATTTTTTTAAGAAGATAGCAGGGAGTCCACCTGGGCCGGGACTGAAATCGTCTTTCAGTCGTTCAAGTTTTTCTATTACTTGGTGTTGTTGAATGTGTAGAGGGATGAGGGGGCCCAGGGAGAATTCAGACTTGCCAATAAAGTAGGAGGGGTTCGGCTCGAACGAGTCATCCGTGAAGGATAGTTTGAAGAAGGACGCGAATAGATTGGCTATGGTATGGGAGTCAGATGAAGTAGTTGAGTTGTAGAAAAAAGAGTTGGGATAGGCATCTGACTTCCGTTTATAGTTGATGAAGTGGTAGAAAGATTTGGGCTCATTGATCAGATTGAGCTGGGCTTTGGCAAGGTAATTGTGGTAGAGGGTGCTATAAAGCTCGGTGAATTGGTAAAAGTAACCGAGATAGTTGGAGTAGTCCAGAGGAGAACGTGTATTTAAGAAAGTATTCCACAACTTATTCCTCTTGTTACGAAGCGTGCGGAGTCTGCGGTTATACCAAGGGGGCGATGAGAATGATAACCTTTTTCGGGAATATGGGACAAATAGGGATATGGCGTTGTAGATTACTGTGTAGAGCTAGGCTGTAGCGACCTCAACACTGATATCATTTAAGCTGGGTATGGTATTGCTGAGGTATTCATTTATGAGCTGGAAATTGGCTTTTCGAAAATTGAAAGAATATTGGTGGTGGTGGGGGGGGAGTGGGTGTGCTGTGGGCTGAGAAGTCGCGGTATAAGGATAAGAGAAGTGGGGGGTGGTGGTTGTCAATGGTTGAGAGGATGTGGGGACTAGGGGTAACTGAGGAGTTGAAGGGGCCTGTCGTGAATACATTGTCGAGTTGTCTGCCCAAATGATTTAGGGTATTGCTGACTTGGTAAAGGCTAGAGTCGGTAAGGTTGTCTATTAAGAGACACTCCTTGGTAGTAGAGGGGCAAGAGATATAGTGGGACTCATCGTCAGACAGCGTCCATTGGAGATGGGGCAGGTTGAAATCGCCCAGGACTACAATGTCGTCTTGGGAAGAACTCAGTTCCGTTAAGCGGTCGATTGCAGCAATAGCGAGTTCGTATGCCTCGGTAGGTTGCGAAGGTGAAATGTAGAAGCAAATGATGTACAAGGACTTTAAGCAGTGTTCAATTTTTATTGCGACATAGTCGAGGTTGGGAGAGGAAGAGAAGGTGATAAGGGAAGATGTTAGTCCGTTTTGGATGGCAAGTAGCACACCTCGGCAGGGGATGTCAGGCAAGGAATGATGGGCATCGTCTTCACGAAAAACTGTGAAGGAGGGGGGAACAGTTCTAGGCTGTTGATACTGGGGATGAGGTTGGTTTCGGTCAGGGCGTATATATCATAGGGAAAGGAGTGGGTATTGTGTAAGATCGACTGGGTTTTGGACCGAAGTCCTCTGACTTTCTGATAGTATACGGTTAGGGGACAATTATTGGGAGAGGATATTGATTATTCATTTTTTATCCCACGAGTCTTTGGGATGCAGATAGTCCGCCATATCAGAGCCCCTCTTTGACATGGTAAGGTCTGCTTACTGCTCTGATTCGACCCGGTGTCAGAGAGGCGCCGTTATAATACAGCCGGTATCCCCGTGGCTGCAAACCATCCAATAGGCACGGTGACGCGTAACACCCTGGATTAGGGGTGGTAGATCTTTGTGTGTTACTCCTCGCTAGCCTGTCTGACATGGGTGGCCCTACTGGAAGCGTATGCTTCCGTCAGCATAGCCTGAGTGATTCATTGTAGTTTAAGCCCCCGCACCACGTCAAGGTTTCTATCAAGCGGGGGCGACGTTATTGACCGCAAATCAAAAACAGATCAGGCCGGAAATCAGTGGAATACTTCTGGATCGATATCGACAGAAGTGGATGATTTTTTGAAGAGTATCGTCCCGTGTGATGAGACGTGGGTACATCATTATACTCCCGAGACGAAAATGGCAGTTAAGGAGTGGCGAAGGAAGGTTGAACGCTGCCCAGTGAAGGCCAAAACTCGTCTCTCAGCCGGAAAAGTTTTTGCAACGATTTTGTTTTTTGACTCAAAGAGACATTTACTGATTATTTTCTTCGGGAAATACGAACAGTAAATGCAGCTTACTCCTGTCAGTTGTTACAGTCGGCAAAACTGCAGATCGAAACAAAAGACGACTTATGCCCAATCGCCCTCCTTCTTCATGATAACGTCAGGCCTCACACTACGTCTTTGACTAGGGAAGACATTGGAAGAAATGGGCTGGGAAACGCAAGAACAGCCTCCTTACAGCCCGGACTTGTTTCCCCGTGACTATTTTTTGTTCACACTCCTGAAAGGAAAAAAACTTGGTGGAGAAAAAATCGAAATTAATTAAGAAGTCGAGGAGCACGTGCGCAATTGGCTAACAGCTCGGCCTAAATCTTTCTACGAAAAGGGGATATTGAAGCTTCAAAATCGGTGGCAAAAGTGTTTAGATCACACAGGAGACTATGTTGAAAAATACTGATAGTATAGTTAGTGTGTAACATTAATCAATAAATGTATAAAAATAAATTACCGTTTTTATTTGATTTGCCCTCGTATTTAGATGGAAAGATTATAACGACATTCCATGTCTCCTAGTTCCGCGGACTCCAGAAAATTCTCAAACACTGCTAAACGCAGGACTTACCCTTGAACACAGCAACTCCAACGAAGAGCTAACATTGGTCGAGATTTCGCAAAGGAAAGCGAACTCAATTGGTGGTTGTTTCGAGGCAGTATATAGAGTGAACGAATGTGTTCATTCTAACCACGTCCTCGAAAATAGGGCTCCCCAAAATAATATTTTGCTAGGCAATGAATTTCACAATTAGCGCCTCGACAGACGACGTTTCACTATAGAAAACAATAGAGCGAAATCCCCACCTAGAAATCCTAACACGGGTCTGTTTGTGCACAAGTATGAACTTACGAACATCTTTAGATCCATTAAATCTTCTAGAATATAGTAGATTGCATTCCAAGCATTGTTTTAAAGCATTTTCCTATTGAAGTAGTGAAAGCTTACACTGTTTTGTTCAACAACGCTCTAAATAGTCATATAGTTTAGGATCGGGCTCTTGTTTTACAAATAATCAGGTATACGACCGTCTTTCTTGATATTTTATGATCGAATCTAATAATTTGATTTCGATAGAGGTTACCGTATTTAAGAATATGAACACTACCATCTTTGCAGATAGTTTAGGATCGGACTCTTGTTTTTAGAAAGAATCAGGTATACGGCCGTCTTTCTCGATGTTTTATGATCGGCACTAATATTTAAATTTTGACTAAGGTATTCTCTAGAAACATGAATTTTTTACCCAGAAGTTAGCCAAGAATTTTGGATTTTTATATAATTTAGCAACCGTCTTTTTAGACGAAGTATTTTCGACACTACTGCACTTCTATGTCTATGCTGGCAATTTTGGATCGGATTCTTATTTTTACAAATAATCAGATCCATGGCCGTCTTCCTCGATGGTTTATGGTCGACTGTAATCCGTAAATTTTGATAAAGGCAACCGTATTTAATAATATGAATACTACAGTCTTTACGGACAGTTAAGGATCGGACTCTTGTTTTTACAAATAATCAGATATACGACCGTCTTTCTTGATATTTTATGATAGATTCTAATGTTTTAATTTTGATATAGGGGACCGTATTGAAGAATATGAATACTACAGTCTTTGCGGACAGTTAAGCATCGGACTCTTGTTTTTACAAATAATCAGATATACGAGGGTTGCCTTTTATATTTCGGGATTAGAGAACAAAAACAAATATTAATCATCGAAAATCACTTTATTGTTTTTCAAAATATTCCCCATGAAGATCTATACACTTTTGCATGCGTTTGAACCAATTGTCGAAGCACTTTTGCCACTCTGATTGAGGTATCTCCAACACATGCATTCTGAATGCAGCAACCGCTTCTTCAGGTGTCGAAAAACGTTGACCTCTCAGTTTGCTTTTTACGTACGGGAATAAAAAGAAGTCATTCGGTGCCAAGTCAGGACTATACGGCGGATGACCCATCAAATCGATGTTTTGGGTGCTCAAAAATGCAGTTGTCGCAGCCGATGTGTGAGAGCTCGCATTGTCGTGGTGAAGAGTGATCCGTCTTCGGCGGTTGGTTTTCCTGATTTCTTGGAAGACAACTGGCAAACAAATGGTTGTGTACCACTCAGAATTGACAGTTCTGCGTAGTTCTAGTGGTACGGTTGCGACATGTCCAATTTTTCCGAAAAAACAGGCGACCATTTGCTTGGAACTGCTTCATGCGCGAACAACTTTTGTTGGATTTGGCTCATCTTGAAACACCCAGACAGTCGACTGCTGTTTACTTTCGGGCTCATACGCGTAAATCCACGATTCATCACCTGTCACGATGTCATAGACGTGTTTCGAAACACCGCGACCGTATTTTTTGAGCATTTCTTTCGACCAATTGACACGAGCCTTTTTTTGGGCGATTGACAAATTGTGTGGGATCCAACGCGAACAAATTTTTTTGACAGTCAAATGTTTATGCAAGATTGAATGTATGCTGGTCCCACTAACGCCTAAGGTTGTCTCAATCTCACGATAGGTCACATGACGATCTTCCAATATCAGTTCGCGCACAGCATCAATGGTTTTCGGAACAACAACTGATTTTGGACGACCTTCACGAAATTCATCTTGGAGTGAACTGCGACCACGATTGAATTCACCACACCATCGATAAACACTGGTCCTTGATGGAGCTTCATCGCCAAAAATTGAATTAAGTTCATCCATGCACTGTTGCTGAGTTAATCCACGCCGAAAGTTGTAAAAAATAATCGCACGAAAATGTTGACGATTTAATTCCATTTTTGGGCCGAGATGAGTCTTTTAAGTTACTGTAAACAACACAAATAGCGCTCGTATGTCAAAACGTTCTGAGTGCGTATAACCTCAAAAATGTCCAACTTTACGACAGAGCTGTCAATTGCCGGATTGCAACACTAGGGTTGCCAAATCCCGAAACATAAGAGGCAACCCTCGTACGACCGTCTTTCTTGATACTTTATGGTAGATTCTAATGTTTTAATATTGATGTAGGCGACCGTATTGAAGAATATGCATACTACCGTCTTCGCTGGCAGCTTGGATGCGCGCTCTTGTTTTTACAAATAATCAGGTATACGACCGTTTTTCTCAATGTTTTATGATCGACTCTAATATTTAAAATTTGAAAAAGGCCGTCTTTACGAATATGAACTTTTTAGGCAGAAGTTAATAAAGCATTCTGGCTTTTTATATAATTAAATGACCGTCTTTCTCCACAAATTATTGTCAACACTACTGGTCTTATATAATAAAGATCATCTACGGATGCAATATAAACATATTTAACGATGCATGCACCTCAGTGCATTGATCATTTTGTATAAAGTAGAGAAACACAAGTACTTAACATTGGTATGTCATATGAGGGCCTACATGTTTAGAGCCACAATCTGGACGATAGTATATAAAAAAAACTCACATTTTATTTAGCAATGAAATAAAAAAGTTTATTACCAACATATATATACTCAAGCAAAATAAAATTAGGCCGATACAGAGTACATTCTGTGGTTTTTAAATCTTATCATTTCTGGGATTGTAAGATTTCAAACTTTCTGGAATGTTGAGGTTTCAAGCGTCTGTGGGACACTGTATACTACTGTCTGGCTAGTTAAGATATTACCTTCGAATTTTCATCGCCGGTTGGTTTTAGTGTATTTTCCTATCAACGGAGCTTCCATGTTCCACACATGAACACTAATCTCAACAAATTGCTACAGTGTTTCACGCTCTGGAGTTTTGATTTACAGCTTCCAATTCTACTCGGGAAATATTCAAATGCGCAGGGTCTTGGACGCGACCGTCAATATTTTATGACTGCCAAATAAAGTCATTACTTCATTGAATGCGTGTGTATGTGTGTGTGTGCGTCCTCTAGTCGCGTATACGACGATTTTGCCTTGTCCCGGAATCTTTGGTTTATTGCTTCCGTTACATCCATTGCATTGTTCTACTTTCCCTAGTGTTGGACGTGTCGCGCCAAATACCGTCACAGCATATAAGTCCTTTTTATTGTTTGCAATTTTCCGGATTCCGTTTTTACAACACGAGCATCACTTGAGTCAGGCGGCGGAAAATATATCTCGCAGACGAATCGCAATGCTTTTAGTCAACTATATTGCGACTAGGTGTGAGCGTACTGGTTCTGGCCAAAAAAGGACGAAAATAAACCAGCGAAAAAGGGTAAGAAATGATAAAACGATAGTGCGCATTAAACCACTTGTCATATGTACCGTATAGGGTCATTTGCTTAGAACTTCGCTTTCACAATAAATCAATTTTATTTACCCCCCAGAAAAGGGTGCGTATCCCTTCGCGGACGTAGGGAACTGTAAGATTGTCCGGGCATAGGTCGTGAATTATATTTCACGTAACGTGGAAACGGAATGTAATAGGTCATGTCTAATGTCAGTGAAGCTTGCTGCGTGACTAGTTTTTATGCGAAAGGGAGACAAATAATGAGAACATGACATTCAAAATAAGATGAAAGGATACAACAATGGAAAATAGGATGCCACCGTTTCTTAGACCTCAACTGTATGCATTTTAGGATGCAATTCTTATTTAAAATACCAATGAATATACAAAGCAATAAGAATGGTTGTTTTTTGTTCCTCTAATTTTTTGCCACTTAATACAATGCAAATATATTGCACGGTGACCCTAATGAAACTAGCTACTAAGGCTTTTAATTAGACTGTAGGGAATGTAATGGGTTTTCCAATGGGGACTTGACAACTTTGAATTTAATTTGTGAACGCACCCTTTCACTAATCATCGAACTGTCACTGCCAATTTATTCAGTAAACCCAACATTTTCATCATGGTTAAGTTCACGAATGGACAACGTCTCCAAATTATAAAAGTTTACTGCCGAAAAAAAATTATCAAGTCCCTATTGGAAGACCCGTTATATTGACTCTCCAATTGTAGGTATTTTGCTTGTTCGTTTCATTGTACATTGTTATATAACAATTAAATGTTAAATATATTACATGAACAATTAAATTCGTTTTTGATTTACAGAACTTACTTCTGGTTGGGGCGCCCTTCCTGTGCCTTGTTGTTGCGGTCTGGTTCTTTGATATGCGCCAAGGAGTAATGCCGTCTGTGTAGTCTTCGTTTGCCTGTATTCTGTTTGGCCTCAGTCCGATTGTAATTTTCTATGCAAATTCGATTAGATACGGGATATCTACTACTATCACTAGTACTAGAACGTATCCAGGAACATACTCCAAGAACTTTTCGCAGAGATCCAATTAAATATGCATTAAAGTATTTTCAACACCATCGAGTATTTCTCCATTCGGAAAGGGAAGAACTGGGTTAATCGAAACTGTCAATGAAAAATTCCTTTTCGCTCCAATATGGACACGAATATCTCACTGAAGTATTACCTTATTATTATTTGTTTTTCTTTTGGTTATAAATTATTCCCTGGGGCAGTACTATACTCGAATAACACCCTATGAACACGACGGACATTAATCTCGAAACATGTAGAAACACATTTCTTTTGTTGTCTTTTGAATTGATTTTTATTTTGATTTCTAAAACTTAAACGGCACACACGATTTCCTTTCTAATCATTTCAATTGATTTTTCATTTAATTTTTTCCTTTTTCGAACCGAACCGCCTCGCATCAAGACTGAATTCAAAGAGAGTCCAATCCTCTCGTACGCCAATTCATATCCGTCCTTTTTTTTTGTTTCGTTTCCTTTGCACCGGAAGTACACACAGAAAACTGATTGGAGAAACTATTGTTGCATTCAGTGTATAATATTTGGGACCTTACGGCCAACCAAATATTATCTATGGGAATAGGGATCTGGTAATTTTATTTTTAAAATGTGTCTATTGCTTGGTGGGATACTCTATTGTACAGTAAATGTGATGTTTTGGTATTGGGAAAGGATATGCATTTGTGGGGAGGAAGTATTGTGCCAGGCATGGGCACTACGTTCACTTCCATCCTCAGCATCACTATAAGTTCCGCTGATACACAAACGAGAGAAGAAAAGCTGTTCGCCAAGACTACGCAAAAAAATAAACACAGGATATTGCAGCACGGTAAATTAAACAAGCGAAACTCCACAACAGGAAAAGGAAATAAAACACCGAAGGTTTCACTGAATTTAATTAAGTTTATTGTTCATATTCAGTACGCCGAAAGGCATTACACAAAATTGTATCGTGTAATTTAGAGAGCACGAAAAGATTATAAAATAGGATTTATCATTTTAGTCCTAAGTCAACATTTGTTAAATTATTGTACAATAAATGCGTTATTCAATCAATCAATTACTAATAATTGTCAATTGACTGAACACGTCATTATGCGACTTTACTGCACTGTACAAAATGTCTTGGGAAATGTATCGTTTATAAAAGGCACTCAACACTACGATAACGACTCCGGGGTATAGTCGGGTATGTACGCGACTGCATGCCCACCCGAGAGCGGGAGTTCGTGCGACCAGCGCGGTCGGCGGATGAAATTCGACTCAACGATATTCAATTGTGAAGCGGGGTCACACTTTCAAGTATCCAAACTGAAAAGTTATATTTAAAGGTAGACCACCACAAAGTATCGCATGTGCACAGATTAAAGGAAAATACTAGTGTGGGGGTAATGTTTGTATGCCAACGTATGGCACGTATTCACTTTAATCCCCGACACTTGATCCAAAATTGTCACCGGAATCCAAGAAAAAAAAAAAAAAAAACAGAGAGAACTTCGTCTTCTAAAATATTCGGGTAATAGAAAATATATAAAAATATAAAAATATAAAAATATTATTGTACGCCGAAAGGCATTACACAAAATTGTATCGTGTAATTTAGAGTGCTCGTGTAGAGCCAGTAAATTATTTTAAGAATAAGAAAAGATTGTAAAATAGGATTTAGCATTTTAGTCCTAAGTCAACATTTGTTAAATTATTGTACAATAAATGCGTTATTCAATCAATCAATTACTAATAATTGTCAATTGACTGAACACGTCATTATGCGACTTTACTGCACTGTACAAAATGTCTTGGGAAATGTATCGTTTATAAAAGGCACTCAACACTACGACAACGACTCCGGGGTATAGTCGGGTATGTACGCGACTGTGTGCCCACCCGAGAGCGGGAGTTCGTGCGACCAGCGCGGTCGGCGGATGAAATCCGACTCAACGATATTCAATTGTGAAGCGGGGTCACACTTTCAAGTATCCAAACTGAAAAGTTATATTTAAAGGTAGACCACCACAAAATATCGCATGTGCACAGATCAAAGGAAAGTACTAGTGTGGGGGTAATGTTTGTATGCCAACGTATGGCACGTATTCACTTTAATCCCCGACACTTGATCCAAAATTGTCACCGGAATCCAAGAAAAAAAAAAAAAAATCAAAACACACTGGTGGTTCTTTTTTTTTGGTTTAGTAATTCTTTATTTTTAATTTAATTTGGTTATGTTATCACAATTGCTAACACGTCTGTTAGTTGTTGTAAGTTCACAACTTTACGAAAATACTTCCAACATTAATTATGAACTAAGAAACCTGTCTTAAGCGGCAAATGAATTAATCCTCGAGTGACGTGCCCGAACTCAATTGAGGTTGAGATGCGACTGACTTGAATTTAGGGTGGAAATCGTGATTTCTGCTTTTACACATCGATCCGCCAATGGTAATCATGCTCTCTTGTGCGTTCCCCAACTCACCACACTCATCGAGGTAGAAACGTACTTGTGTATTCGTTCGACGTCGATGGGCTTCGCCAGAATGGAGAAATCAAAAGGGAAAGCACAATAACCCAGGGTTGATCTGGCTTAGTGTGTGTGCATCAGTGCCGCGTATGCGACTGGTCTACTGACCTAGTGATGATCTCATAGGTCATCGCACTATAGCAAGACAGAAATACGAGAGAGAGGAAAACTTAGCTGATATTATTCACCTGCGAAAAAAGATCATTGATCCCAAGCGAATGGGTGATCTGGGAAAAGTCAATAGGACCCTGCGTGGGGATATAATACCATGGGGAAAACTCTGTGGAATGTTGGTAAATACCCAAGCCAATGGACGATGATGCAACCGCGTCGCTTGGTTTGACTTGGTTGTTGCTAATCAATACGAATGGAATTTCCTGTGGAAATCCCAGGGTTAGAGCAAGAGTGTTGCCGTATGGCGAAGATTGTAGCTAAACTCAATCATGCATTATCTGCATAGAATAACGAGTTTAGCTATGCGTCCTTTTGACATGTTTTACAGGGTAATAACTTATAAAGGAAATGGATATGTATGCCGCGCTGAAAGCGCTCGAAATAAGGTGGAAACAAGGTTAGAATTGTGGGTTCTTTCTCATATAGAATAGAGAAACCCGCAGAGTACTCCCCCGCCAGTGACGTAGTCACGAAATAATGGTAGGGCGGAAGGAGTAGTTTGATGGGTGTCGGAAGGAAGTTAGGTTGGTGATGGATTGGAAGGATTTTTTGATTGTCTAAGGCGACGTGCTCGGCTTCGGGTGAGTGGAGGTTGAGGTGGTTGGCGAATGTTGGCAGAGACGGTTGCTCACTGAGGATCTGGAGCTGACGCCTCGCAGAAACAAGGTTTGAGTCTCTCAACACTGACCGTGGATCGTTTGCCTCGGATATCGATCTCGAAGACACGGCCGCTGATGCGCTTGGAGACTCTGAAGGGACCGTCATAAGGAGGGTCCAAAGGTTTTTTAACCTTATCCACTCTGACAAAGGCGTGCGTGCAGCTGTGCAGTTCAGGGTGGACGAAAAGTTTTTTAGAACAATGCCCGGTCACGGGCGATGTTCTAACCTTACGAAGAAGGTCGCGGAGGTGGCCCACATCCTGCAACTGGTTGTGTGGCGTATCACCATCCACGAAAAGTTCGCCTGGTAGTAGGAGGTTTGTGCCATAGGTGAGTTCCGCAGCGGAAGCACCTAGGTCCTCCTTAAAACTATTCCTCAGGCCGAGGAGTACGGTAGGAAGGGCGTCAAACCATTTAGTGTCGTTATGACACATGAGGGAAGCCTTGAGAGACCGATACCAGCGTTCGAACATCCCGTTGGATTCGGGGTGATAGGCGGTCGTTCGACTTCGTTGGCAGCCGAGGAGATCCGTCAGCTGCCCGAAGATCGTTGCTTCGAATTGCGGCCCTCGGTCTGTAGTAATGGTGGCAGGTACGCCGAAACGTGTGACCCAGTTCGAATAGAAGGCTTTGGCGACTGATTCAGCAGTTACTGCTCTGAGAGGAGTCGCCTCTGGCCATCGCGTGTAGCGATCCATCATCGTGAGGATGTACGAAAATCCTCTTGATGGAGTAAGCGGTCCCACTATGTCAATATGGACATGGGCGAAGCGTGCCGTGGGTAGCTTAAATTGTGCCGGTTCTACGAGGGTTGCCTCTTATGTTTCGGGATTTGGCAACCCTAGTGTTGCAATCCGGCAATTGACAGCTCTATCGTAAAGTTGGACATTTTTGAGGTTATACGCACTCAGAACGTTTTGACATACGAGCGCTATTTGTGTTGTTTACAGTAACTTAAAAGATTCATCTCGGCCCAAAAATGGAATTAAATCGTCAACATTTTCGTGCGATTATTTTTTACAACTTTCGGCGTGGATTAACTCAGCAACGGTGCATGGATGAACTTAATTCAATTTTTGGCGATGAAGCTCCATCAAGGACCAGTGTTTATCGATGGTATGGTGAATTCAATCGTGGTCGTAGTTCACTCCAAGATGAATTTCGTGAAGGTCGTCCAAAATCAGTTGTTGTTCCGAAAACCATTGATGCTGTGCGCGAACTGATATTGGAAGATCGTCATGTGACCTATCGTGAGATTGAGACAACCTTAGGCGTTAGTGGGACCAGCATACATTCAATATTGCATAAACATTTGACTGTCAAAAAAATTTGTTCGCGTTGGATCCCACACAATTTGTCAATCGCCAAAAAAAAGGCTCGTGTCAACTGGTCGAAAAAAATGCTCAAAAAATACGGTCGCGGTGCTTCGAAACACGTCTATGACATCGTGACAGAAGATGAATCGTGGATTTACGCGTATGAGCCCGAAAGTAAACAGCAGTCGACTGTCTGGGTGTTTCAAGATGAGCCAAATCCAACAAAAGTGTTCAGAATGCATGTGTTGGAGATACCTCAATCAGAGTGGCAAAAGTGCTTCGACAATTGGTTCAAACGCATGCAAAAGTGTATAGATCTTCATGGGGAATATTTTGAAAAACAATAAAGTGATTTTCGATGATCAATATTTGTTTTTGATCTCTAATCCCGAAATATAAAAGGCAAACCTCGTAATACGTTATGCCGGGCTACTTTGCAGCGCTGGCATTGGAGGCAAGCGCGGGCCCAGGTGGTGAGGTCTTTTTCATTCGGGGCCAAATGAATTTCTTACGGACCGCAGCAGCGGTCGCACCGCCGCTGGGGTGGGCTGGGTCACGGAGACCTGGAACACGCCCCTACGAAGCTTCTCGGGGATGTAGGGTCTGGCGGTTCCAGTTGAAACATCGCACCAGATTTCGCCCAAAGGTTCGCGGAGGATGATTTTACGCAGCTCGAGTGCTGTATCAGCAGTTAGAAGTGATTCAAGCTGGCTGTCCTCCTGTTGGGCCAGGGCTAGGTCGGCGTTGTTCAGAGTGGCGCGCAAGTGAATCGTATCGATTCGAGAAAAGGCGTCCGCCGAGATGTTTTGTGGACCAGACATATGTTTAATCTCGGTAGTATATTGGCCGATGAGGTCGAGTTGACGTTCTTGTCGGGGGAAAGCATTTCCCGACTTTTTCCGGAACGCAAAGACCAGAGGTTTGTGGTCTGTATACACGGAGAGCGAGCGACCCTCTACCATATGACGGAAATATTTAATGGCGCTATAGATCGCCAGTAATTCCCGGTCATAGGCGCTGTATCGCTGCACTGTGGGACTCAGTTTCCTGGAAAAGAAACCGAGCGGTTCCGGTTGGCCTTCGAAATCCTGTTGTAGGACTGCTCCGATTGCGGAATCTGATGCGTCGCATTGGATAGACAAAACCGCTCCCTCTAAGGGATATCGGAGTAGTGTGGCGTTAGTCAGTTGCTCCTTGGACAGTTGGAACGCACGGTCCGAAGCTTCTGTCCATGGAATTGGGCGCTTGTCGTTGCGCTTCGCTCCTTTTAGAAATTCAGTCAGAGGCGCCTGAGTTTGGGCGGCGTCTTTAAGGGTTGGTCGGTAAAAATTGAGCATTCCGAGGAAACGCCGGCGCTCGCTTATGTTGGTGGGGCGTGGATATTGTATGATGCCTCCACACGGTCTGGAAGTGGGCGTATGCCCTGATTGTCAACAATGTAGCCCAGATATGTGATTTGCTCTTTGGCATATTGACACTTCTCTGGGTTGATGACAAGTCCGAATTCGCGGAGGCGCTCGAGGACCTGTCGTAAATGGCGCTTGTGTTCAACGTGGTCTCGTGAGTTGATGAGGATGCCATCGAGATAAGCATGACAGCAATTGAGGCCACGTAAAGCCGAGTCGATGTATCTCTGGAATGTCTGCGCGGCATTCCTGAGACCGAACGTCATTACTTTGAACTCGAAGAGTCCGAAAGAAGTAATGACTGCCGTTTTTGGGATGTCTTCTGGTGCCACCGGAATTTGGTGGTAAGCCCTGGTGATCTCCAGGGTGGTGAAGACTTTGCACCCTCGTAATTTATATGAAAAATCATATAGGTGTGCAATGGGGTATCTGTCGGGGACTGTTGCTGCATTCAGCAGTCTGTAATCCCCGCATGGGCGCCACTCTCCGGAACGTTTCTAAACTAAATGGAGTGGGCTTGCCCAAGGACTGTCTGATGGTTGACAGATACCTTGTGTTGTCATTTCGTCGAACTCGGCGCGTGCCGCGCGTAGTTCTTCTGGAGCCAGGCGACGGGCGCGTTGGCTTACTGGAGGGCCCCGTGTCTCGATGTGATGAAACACATTCGCCTTGTGTCATGTCGCAGCAGTGTTAATTGAAAGCGGCCATTTTAGTTACAAGGTTCAATTATGGATGTTTAGCAAATTAGGATTGAACTAATTAAATTTTTTTTTTTTTAAACGATATAATTAATGTAAAAAACCTTATAACACTCACTGCATTGTAAACAGTATTAAATTTTAGAAGCACAGAAATACTAAGATCCGATTAATACTAACGGCAATATTCTTAACAGCTCCTCAATAGTATACTGGTTAGTATACCCGCCTGTCACGCGGGAGACCGGGGTTCGTTTCCCCGTCGGGGAGTCTCTGGTGCAAGACTAATGACCTTGCCCGGAAAAAACAAATCATTATGGAAAGTTTAACAAGCCTCGGGACTTGCTAAATAAGGCCAAGACCGGTTCCAGGTTGTAGTGCCGATGATGATGAATATTCTTAACTCGACGCAACCCCATTCCAATGTTCTCAATTCCGACTTCACGCGACACTCTTCAGCCTTTCCTTTACCCTACACGGGTCAATTTATCTGCCTCAATGCTGGCTTAGCCTTAAACGATGGCGCACGATACCCACCAGCCGACTCCACGCGACCCGTCCCGCCGTCCCTCAACCCTACGCAACCCTTTTGACATCGCTCGACACCGACCAAACCTTTTCGACACAGTTCGACCTACTTCGATCCTTCGATGCCTCCCTGCCCCGTAGGGGCATACTGGCACACGACGCCCGCACTCAACCCTCTCGGCTTCACGCCCTTTCACAACTTCGGCTCCTCACTGAACCACAGCTACTGCGCGTAGCAAATAACCAGTAGGACGCCCGATTCCCAGGTCGGCTCCTTGCTATCCAGCAGCAAACAATAGTCAGGACGCCCGCCTCTACCACCCTCACTCCCACGCAAGGAATCTTCTTTCTAGGGACTCCCGTGGATGCGATCAACCCTGGCTCGGACCTCTTCCACCCCGCACACGCCACTTCGTCACTGCGGATGCGAGCGAATTCCCGATAGGCCCTGACCTATTCGGGTGACAAACCTGTTGCTCCAAGCGACCCACAACAGGCCAGTGGACCACGCCGCACACCCATTGCCCATGTGGCATCAACGCGGTAACAACGTGTCCACTCCTTGTATCGACCCATGCCCACCATGACCTAGGAACTCGTCACTCAGGACAGTTCCAATACCTCACCACCGCGCCTTCCGAAGCGAAAAGACCTACCTTATCTTTCAAGCGTCTAGCCCTCCTTCCAGCACCATACCAAACTCCTTCGCCCTACCATTATTTCGTGACTACGTCACGGGGGGAGGGGGGGGGGTACTATGGGGGTTTCTCCAAACTACAGGGAGAACCACCCACCATTCCCGGCCAATCCCATCCAATTTCGACCGCCTTACAGCGCGTCAAACCAACCCCATTTCCCCCTACTTACCTGTTCACCTGCAAAGCATGTTACCACCAAGGACACAGCTAAACTCATTGTTCCACGCAGATAATGCATAAATGAGTTTAGCTTCTCTTTTTTGCCATACGGCAACTCGTGTTCATGTCGATTAGCGACAACCAAATCCAGCCGGACGAAGTTGTCGCATCATTGCAGAACCGCTGGGGAAATTTATCAAAACATTCGATTGAATCACGTGATAATATTTCCCTAGCGTTACTTCGGCTTTTCTCCATACACTTCATTCGCTGGGGATCAATGCTCTCTTTTTGCAGGTGAATAGCATCAGCTTAATTTTCCTCTCCTCTGTCTTCGTACAGATCAATGTACTCTGAACTCACCATACTACCGAATTAGGTCAATGGGTTCCGCTCAGAACTTCATTGACTCATGCACATACAACCAAATCCACCCCAAGTAATAATACAGCGTGTTTCTGTTCTCTCATTGTCCCGCTCTCTTCGATCATCAGTTTACCGACCACACATCGAAGAACGTGGCAATGGGACAGCACAAGTATGTTCTCTTTTGGTTGTCAAGTGCGAAAAATTAATTATCCAATTTCTTCCCTTTTCGAGTTAGTCGATTAAGCAGATTCAGAGGAGGAAGTCGTTACGCTAACCACCGCCGCGTGTGCATGCTTATGCACACGCTCGTCCGCGAAGAGTCCCTAACGTAACTAAATTAACTGTCGGAAATCGGAGACTTTCTAACGAAACAGAAGAAGTGTAAAGTTATAGTGATTTAAATTGTATTTATATTGCGATAAAAATGTATCTTTAGCTGTTTTTCGTGTAACAGGCTAACGCACCTCGAGTGCCCAAGAACGTTCTACTTATCAAAATGTTAATTAAAAACTCAGCCGCGATGGCGCAACAAAATCAAATAAAACAAAAACATTTATGCAACCAACCAACATCAGTGTGTTTTCTATTGCTCCTGTCTTCCTGGGTGGACTATCCTCATCGGAGCAACGTCGTTGGGAATATAAGGAATCCGTGTCGTACCAGGCACACCAACGTATCCCCCCACACTAGCATCACAGTAGAGATTGTATAAAATTACTTATTAAATAATATTATACTTTGGTCCGCTGGTGTTTGTCTTGGATGCGATCAAAATTCCCTATTCCTGGACATTGTTACGTTGGCTTGGGTGTAGTAAGCATGCAATCTGACTTGGGGTGACACATTGCTGAGGAGAGTGGAGCAACTGAGTAATTATAGAAATGTTTGTATATTTTCACTGATTAAGTGGAGTTTAGTTTTAAGTTTTAAAATTTGAGTCAAGACTATTAAAAATAAAATAGGATTGATATCTTTAAAAGAAAATTATTAGCCCAAGAGGATTGGAGAGCGGCAGCACGTAAGGGGCGAAGCCCACCAAAAAGTGTTCCCGGAGCGTTACAGCCTGCAACTATTCAAAAAGGACTGCAGCAGTTATTTGATGGCATCTCGGGGCGCCCACTTGGCGCTATAGGTTCGCCTCTCCCGAGAGAAGTCTAATATAAAATATATATATATATATATATATTATATTGTTGTTAAAAAAGCTTCTACTACGCGTTCCGAATCGTATATCTTACAATCACAGGAAGACGTGAGTCTATCGAGTTTTGGGAAGTAATGAAGAACGTGATTCGAACCCACTCTATGTAAATTAAGTATTAAGTACTGACACGGCCGCATGTATACGAGATTATTCAATTCGCTACATAAGTTGCGATTGCTACATTAATGCTTTGGTATATGATGCTGGTGAATTTTTTGATTCCCTCTTTGATGCTGTGTTGTTTACTAAACCACAATCCTATTAGCTTACGCATTGTTAAGCCGACAATGCCGTACATCAATTATTTGATACCTACTTTCATTTCCATTTTGATAATTGCAACAGAGTCGGATGTAATGCAACCACAGTTCAACGGATGACTATATCCTTTGACTCCTTAAATTTTTCATTTAATTGCATTTACATTGTTAGCCCGGCGACCGCGTAATCCCATAAATACAGTTAAATTAGAAAAATCAAAGCATTGCAATCAAAACTTCACTATCGTCTATTAGTGTCCTTGTACTGCCTCTGGTGTCAGTCCACCAAGTGGACTCCGCACAAGCAGCGGTAAATGGATTTAAAATACTTAGTGACATTAATGTAAACTAATTAACAGTTATGGCATATAGGATGCCCTCACATGGCTTAGAAATCGAACTAAACTACTCTCTTGTCTACAGGTCTCGCGGGTACCGCGTGTATTACTGCCACAAGCGGCTTAGTGTTTTACAGGATAACTACTGCACTGTCGTGAGGTGGTAGCTGCCATGGGATACTTTGGCATTGGAAACGTAATATATTCGCGCTATGGGAAAACGTAGTCGTCTCTTCTACACCCACAAAAATGCATAATAACTGAAGGCGAATGTGGTTGGAGTTCAACTGGCGATAGTAATCCTTGTTAAAACTCATCCCACTGAAATTAATGAAGGCGCAGTTCTCACGGTTAGGGAAAATTCAATGGCACGAACGTTGAGGGAACTGTTTGCCTTCATTACCAGTCGTAGGCAGTCCAGTCAAATTGGCGTGCTGTCCTTTGTTTTCTTTAGAATGCGTTCTGGGTGGCAGGATGCAGTTGTAGTGACCTACATTCTTAAGTACATTTGAATTGATCCAATAGTATTTACAAGTGGGAACTGGAGGTGTTATCGTGAGAAAGGCAAGGTACTTCCGACCGCGGAAATAAAGCTTAGATAAAACATTAGTGCGAAAATGTTTCTGACTTATACCCACATAACATAAGTGTGTTAAGATGAATGACTGCCCGTACCTTTGTAGTTAAAAATCTGCGGGTGTTGTGTGTGTACTGTGTTGTGTTGGGTTGAAATTTTATATCACAAAAAGGTGTTTCAATAATTGGTGATGGGCTGGTTTTCAATAGTAACGTTGCGTGTACAAACGCTACTTTTCCGCAGCGCCAGAGCATTCATCGTTGGAATTGAATTCAATAGTATGTTTTGTGTGCTCATCATTTCGCTAGAGGCCGCTTTTTTCACACGGCTGATGACGAATGCGTTAATAACTTTTTGGAGAAGAATGAGGAATGTTGGGAAATTTGAATTTCTTGTTTCTCGATTGAAGAATCATAATGTTCCCTTTACGAAGAAAATGTACAGGTTTTTGAATGTCTGCCGAGTTATCGGGGATGCTTTCTTTACCTGTAGGTAAAGTTGTTGGAGATTGCTTTTTCTTTACTTGACTTTATTTTTCGGGTCTTAGGAAAGGGTGGAACGTGTTCAGTTTCTATCATTTTCGGTGGATCGGCTGGTTGAGTCACAATAGTAATTACAGCCCTTCAGATTCCATTGCGACCGCAGTCCCTTCTTCCAGTTCAGCAACTTTATTTAATTTGAAATCGGGGCATTTGCTGGAGTGGGTTTTTCTGGGGCTAAGTTCGAATATACTCCAACTTAATCGTTTATTATTGCGCCCATCGTTCTGGAGTTATTGAAGTTCAATATTCTTCGTGTTGAGTTGGGACTGATCCTGATTGGGTCCTTACAAATCCTCTGCTTGAGTTCTATTCGATAATTTTCTGGATTCATCTTAAGTTGGTTCGCTGTATACTGGGGACTGAAGAGATGACTTCTTGTGGTCAGAAACGGGAGGCAGTTTATTCTTGGGTAGTCGCTTTTCGAGAGTTTTGCTGTTTAGTGCGTGACTACCAGCGACTACGATAGTGTCAGGGAATTTATTCAAGGCTTCTAGTAGAGGCACGCGGTAGTTGACGTTTACTACCCGGATCTCGTCATAAGCTTCTTCAATCTAAAACTGAGATCGCTCGTTTCGGTGAACGGATTGATGTTGGCTGTTATGTACGTCTGGAAGTACCACTCTAGAATGGGAATGTGTTCTAGGAGGTAGCGCCTAGAAGCCTTAACCTCCTTGTCTACCTACTAGAAGTTTACCTGGTTTCTACTAATTTGCAACCATGAGTTGTACGCGATCTATCCCGAAGCTAACGTTGTAAGAAAAATTAAGCTTGGTAGACTCCGGTGGGCGGTACAACTAGCTCGTATGAGTGAAGAGGAGCTTGCCCGGAAAATCCTTTGTTGCAGGATGGAAGACGACAGCGCGGTAGACCTTGTTTGCGATGGAGGGATGGCGTAGACGAGGACGCACAGGGCCTGGGAGTGCCAAACTGGATGACGTCGGCTCGAAATCGGGACCGGTGGAAAGACTTGGTAAATAATGCCAAAACCGGATCCCGGTTGTAGTGCCGATGATGATAATGATACCCCTGGCTGCAAACCGTATAACGGGCACGGTGGTGTGTAACACCCTGGATTAGGGGTGGTAGATATTTCTATGTTACTTCTCGCTGGTCTGTCCGACATGGGCGACCCTGCTGAAATGGAAGGCTTTTGTCAGCATAGCCTGAGCAATTCATTGTAATTTAAGCGCGCGCTCCAGGTGACCACGCGGGGATAACGTATGAGATTGAATCAAATGTAAACGGTAATTTTACTCTTTTGCTTAGCAACATGTTGCGAGCTAGATAATCTTGTGCGTAGGTGTTGTTTTGTTTATGAAGAATAGGGGAACCGGTGTGGTTAGCGGTCGCTCTCGACTTTGTAGTCAGTACATCCATGAGCGAGTAAGAGGTACCAACGGATTATTATACGTTGCCCAAGGGATTATTATACAATTTTTAACAAATGAAGCCGTTAAACCCTCGGAAATTTTTTCTCGATTGTAGGAAGAGTTTGGTGATAATACACTTTCTTAGAATCGTGTGTATACGTGGGCCAGAGAATTTAAAAGTTGGCGAGAACGTATCGAAACGAAATTGATTTTTCATTTTCATTTTTAAAACATTTTTTATTTTCTTTTTATATTCTTAGTTTCTAAATTATATGCTAGACAAAAACGAGATAGCCCTACTGAAGTGCAAGAGCTCTTCTTCGGTGCGCGTTACTTCCCCGTCGCCTGTCTACGGATGATCTACTTACATGATAGATCAGCGGAATTCCGGATCTATCCTGTATAAGCCCTTTCATGTCCAAGTCGAGGAACGCCTCTGGTGGAACAAAGCCGTTGCAGCGCACGCTCTCATAGTACAGAGTGTTTGGATAATAGGATCATAAAATTATCCAGCCTATTTATGTATGCTTCATTATATAAAGTCTCATTTCAATAATACTTTTTATAGTCCGATTCCGGTGTCCAATATAATCTGAGACAACTTCTGAGACACTTCCTTTCGAACACCCGAATCTTTTCCATCAAATTTGGACCTATGTTAAACCATACTGGATAACCATATATGAGCATTTGCCTGATTAGCGTCATGTAGCATATGACTTTAACCCTGCTATCAAGTTGGCTACTGTGAAATAGCCTCCTTGTCATAGCAAAAGTTTTCCTCGCTTTGAGCAAAGCAGCCTCTACATGTCTGTTGAAATACAGATATTGGTCTAGCCAGGTGCCAAGGTATTTAACTAAACTCTTGGTTTCCAGTTTATCTCCATGCGGTCCCACGATAACTAGCTTTCGCCAGTTTTTCCTTGTGTCGTTCGTGGCTTTATATAATGGAGTTCTAAATAGGATGGCTTCACATTCCTGGAAGTTGATCTTAAGTTTCCAGTCATCGCAGTAGCGCTGCACGTTGTTAAAGTCTCGATGTATTAAACTTTTTATGATCTCAACTTTCTGAGCTGTTCTGTAAATTATGAGATCGTCTGCGTACGCAATAGCCTGCGGAAGTTTGTGGTGAAGAAGTATGTACCGGCCGTGGGCACTTGGTTCCCTTCTTCCTCCAACATTCACTCCACTGTTCACACGATTCCGCCCAAACTCTTGATGATTCACCGCAGCAGGAAAGGAAACACCAGCGTCGATCGATTGTCGCTGATCATGCCATCACACAAGTAAAAATATAAAACTCAGGAGATCTTTGTTTCAGCTTTATTTATTTTACGTTACGTTTATTAGATTTCCTTAGATTTATTCTTTAGTTTGGTGCATATTAAAATCGAACAACACTTACAATGACAACATTTTAGTTAAAACTTTCACCAACTTTGACACGATCGCCAACACGTCTACAGTTCGTTACGTTTACAACTTCACGAAAAATGGTTTAAAACTATCGCCCGCACGACTACGGCCGGGAGTGGTTTGACCGTACTGGTCTGCGGATGGTAAAGGAGTCAACGATATTTTGCTCGTTCAGAGCTCACTCGTTCATCGTGATCATGGTGGTATGTGTGCCTAGAACAATGAAAGACATAAAGTGCATTCCTAGGATACGATTTCGGTAAAGCAAATAAAACCGAAATCGTCGGACGCCAATGGAATCTCTGTTGGAACATGTGCGGCTAAACAAAGAGACGATGATCCGATGTGAAAATGTGCTAATTGGTTTTAGCTAGGTTACTGGGAAATGTTGTTTATGGCATCGCTAGTAAGGGTACGTATTGAATACCCATTTGCATTGTTTATGCTTGGATTTCAATTGATGCCGAGGGACGCGAAATGCGTATTTGCTTTGGGTTGCACATTGTGCGAATCAGGGAATTTTATTGCCGGGAGAAAAACGTCGCCAGCCAATGTATACATAAAGATATTTATCGTATGCATGAATGAAGGTGGGAATAGGGGACGCCATGATAATTATCTCTGGCTGGAATGGTTACATGATATGTGAACCGGGGTTTTTCTTTTCAGGATAATTTATGATAAGGGAAGTAAGAACTCTTACAGGGGATTTGTAAGCGAAGGAATGCTTGAAAAGGTAAGAATTCTTTTGCAGGTACTTTTGGGTTATAATAATTGGATCTATTTGATGCGTGAAGCATTTAAGATGCTAATGCGAATTGCATTAGCGAAAGCTTATGCAGACTGGGTTGTGGTTAAGGGGGTTTTTTCAGGAAGGCGAGCCGTGGGATCTGGCGGAGCCGCCACAAGTGTATCTAATAAGTCGCTAATGTAAATGTTAAAAGGAATCGGAGAGAGTACCGCGCCCTGTTGCAAGACATTCTTGACATTACACGTTTTATTAGAGGTCACATTAACATTTTTGACCACGAACCACCTGTCCTTTAACATATCGTAAAGTATGTTACATATAGTAAAGGCTTATGTATGCCATGTCTAACTAGTTTGTAATATAACCCTTCGATCCAGACGGTATCAAAGGCTTTTTCGAAGTCGATCAGACAGGCACCTGTGCATTGGTTCCTACATTTATTCCATTGTATGTCAGAGACCAGTTTAGCTGCGGCATGTGTGGTTTCATGACCCGCCTCAAAGCCAAACTGGTTATTTGGAATAATGTTGTTGTCGTCTACCCATTTTAGCAGAGCTTTGTTAATAGCCTTTTCAAATGCTTTACTGATGCTTGGGAGTAAACTTATCGAACGCATGTTCATTGGATTTGTACAGTCTTTGCCCTTTGTTGGGATGGGCTGAATGATAGCCGTTTTCCAACGCGCGGGATAATATGCATTATTAAACGCGTTGTTAAACAGGACCGTGTATATATCTATTGCCATTGGGCGCAGGTCCTTGAGTACGATGTTAGGTACTGCATCTATTCCCACTGACTTTTTGCTTCTTAATGAGTCGAAGATACTCTGGAATCCTTCCCTTGTGATTAAAAGGCTATTAGCCTCACCATTGGCATTAATGTCAATTGACAGATTATCGTCACTGAATTCGGTAAAACCCGGATTCTCCGATAGCCAATGTGAAATTTCATTTCGGAGGTGCAGGTGATTCAGTCGAATTCTGTCCTCCAGGTCGTGATTTCGGCGAATGCTTTCATTCACCTTGTACATTTCCTGAAAGACAGCACCCACAGCGTTCACCTTTTCCAAAGGATCTTCGATCACGAAGAGCTCACTATTGAGTATAGCGTTCTCTGCATCTATGCTAATGTTGGTTAGCAGCTGCTTGTTTACATCAGTACGTGGAATTTGGAGACACTGAATCTCGTTTTGATTATTTCTCCTGAATATTTTATTTATTTGTGGGAACATATTCGGGTTATTAGTTTTTATAGCCCGAATTCTGTTGTTCCAATACAAATTTGTTGCTAATCTATAATTTGCTTTAAGTAATTGTTGGAGGTTTTTTAATCGGGATTTCAGTGATATTATCTCCTGGTCTTGTCTGTCAGTAAACTGTCTGTGTACTTGTTTTAGTTTCGATAGCAGTCTGCTCTTTTTCTTGTGGAGTGCGTTTATTGTTGTGTTACTGTACATGTTTATGTTATCTGTTGCTGTTGTTTTGGGAATTGTTTTGTCCATTGTTCGTTTTATGGTTTCGTTCATTTGTTGGATGTATTTGTCGATTTCGTCATTTGTCAGGTTTCTGTTTACTGGCAGATTAAAGTCATTCGAACGCAGTTCTCTTGTTAATGATCTGGTGAACCGCGGCCATCGCATTACCCTGTAGTTGTAGGGTTGTGGGATCACGAATTCCTCCAGATCTGCGAGATCGCTCGGAAGCTCCATTACTGTCGTGAATGCACAGTGGTCACTGTCGTATTCAATTGTCCGTAAACTGTTTCTGTTTCGTCTGTTAGTGTTAAGTAGTCTCAGTCGTGAGTCAATTAGCAAGATATCTAAGAACGATGTACGTCTAGGGAACGATGGATATTCGGTAGCTAGCAGGTCAGTTCTATTTACCAGCCAGCCAACTGATTTCCTCTGGCATTAGATATATAATTTCTATGCTTGGCGTTCATATATCCCCCTAGGATAAAGTAGTTTTTGCCCAGGTGCAATTGTAAGCATCGAAAGAGTGTCTCGAGCTCTGCTATAAATAGGTTATGTTGGTGCTCCTCAGGTGCGTAGACCGCAATCGCATACAAACCCCTTCCTTGCTGAAGGGGTATGCGTACGATACAGGCTTCCAGCACCCGGAACCTGAGCACTTCTCCACTATATATAACTTTATGATAGATTCCTTTTCTAATAAAGATTGCCGCTGGTATATTATTGCTGGGAGAAAAAGGTTGCCGGCCAATGTGTCCATTAAGAGAATTTATCATACACATGGCGAAGCTGAAGAATAGACAGCGCAATGTTTATGGCCCCTGCTGAAGGTTATTTTGTATGTAATTCAAATCCTCTTGTTTACAGGAATTCGTCTAGGGAGATTTGCTTGGCAAACAATGCTGCCGGAATAGTTTTTCTGCGAATTCTAGTGATGCATTGGACTATGAATGCTCTTGTAGATCCAATTCTGTTTAGAAATTTTATGTAATGCTTTTATGCATTAATGTCCTTGGAAAAGGAAATATTTTCAGGTGCCAATGCGATTGCATTGCCGGGAGACAATGAGAGTTGAGTTGCGGATATGGGGTTTTTCAGGTAAGTGGGCCGTGGGGTTTGGCGGAACCCCCACAGTCTCCCACCCGACGCAACTTGTGCGTACGACCGCTGCGATGTTACGGGCATTGTTGTAGTACGAGCTGGCACTGTGTTTTTTTTTGCCGAGTCACACTTCTTGCCATGGAATGGGGTTGTAGCGATTCTAACAGATACACACGATTCACAAGCGAAATAGTGAAGAACACGAACGAAAAATCGAATAAGAAAAATACATCAGAACCGTATACCAAGCGTTTAAATAACAACAAAATTATTCACACCAGTGGAATATAGTCGAGTTTGGAAATCAAATTCTAAACACGGCCAGTGGTCTGATGCTTCACTGCTTCGCTTTTCAACCGTTTCATCGTGTGTTCAATTCCCCTTCTTCACTATCCTTGCTTAACGCTACATAATTGGTGACTACGACGTGATCTGTACACACAGCATAGCATACACTTCCCATAGTAAAGCAGAACTTCACACACGGTCACGACTTCCGCATAGAGCACAGCCTCCGACGTTTTCTCGTTTCTCTCTCTCGTTCGTCCGTCGTCCGCATACGAATCTGATCGTAACGAAGTTACTGCGGCGGGAGTGGTGTACCAATTCTAACAGATACACACGATTCACAAGCGAAATAGTGAAGAACAGGAACGAAAAATCGAATAAGAAAAATACATCAGAACCGTATACCAAGCGATAAATAACAAAAAAATAATTCACACCAGTGGAATATAGTCGAGTTTGGAAATCAAATTCTAAACACGGCCAGTAGCCTGGTGTGTAACGCTTAGGTAAAAATTTTTTCGTGATTCGAGCTGTCATAGCGTCAGTTCGAATCACACGATCTTCTTCACTATTATTTCAAACGCTATAGGGTGTCCCTCCTTCCGGCACACTGCGCACTTTAGAAGGGCTTTGTCTTCTACCCTTTCTTTTCCCAGAGGGCATTCTTCTGCCTTATGGTCTTTACCGCATTTTACGCAACGGTGCTGCATTTCACAGTTCGCCGCCGCGTGACCAAACTTTTGGCAGCGGACACATTTCAGGATTTCTCTGCCCTTTTTTAATTTGTCCCATGTGACCATTTGATGATCCAAGACTGTAATTTTTCTTAGACCACCAATTCTGCTGCTGGGCGTTAGTTGAACTAAAAAGAAGGGTAGCTTGCGGTTTTCCCTTCTTGTCTTGGTTCTGGTGAACGGTTTTACGGCGATAAACTCGAGATCCTCGTGCTTCAACTTTTGAAGCATCTCGAGCAGAGCCCCCGGTTCCACCTCAGGGTCGACACCCTTTAATAGAACCGTTACCCTCTTTGTTTGCTTCGGCGTGAACAAGTAGAAGGCTCTTTTTAATACCTCTTTAATTTTTTCGTGGTCTGCCACCGCATAGGTTTGAATGGCATGCCTGTTACCAGCCAGTCTTTTAACTACAAAATTGTTTCCTATAGCTAGCTTACAGAGACTTACCAATTCCTCACACTCAATATCTATGGTGTTGATTGGTGGCATCTTTATTTTTTCGTTGTTATTGTTGCTTTGCCGCCGCTGTGTTGCTTGCTGTTTCGGTGGTCGATTTTGTGTTGATAGTTGCTGTTGATGTTGCTATTGCTGTTGATTGTGAAATTGTTGCTGTTGGCCGACTTTTGGCCTCGGCTTTTGTTGTTGTTCTGTGTCTTTTTCTTTTTCGAGTGCTGCTAATTTTTTTCTTTCGGCGTCTCTCTTCTAATCGGGCTCTTGCCATCGCAAGTTTCGCCTCCAATTCACTTATTTCCTCTTCTTCATCCTCAGACTCTGAGGATGCAAGAGAAGCGAATGAGTTGTTTGCCCCATACATGTTAAAGTTGGAGGGGAATGGGAGCTCACTGACCTCCCCCATTTGCTGATCTCTTTTCTCCATTGTTAATTTCGCGGTTTAACTTCGCGTCACAATGGAGTTTTTCGGTGTACCTTTTCGTTTGTGTGCTGTCGCGTTTTTATCTTCCTCCGTGTTCATGCTGGTTCTTTCCAGTTTGTTTTCATTAAAAAAAAAACAAAGGCGACTTGCAATACGAACCACGAAGTCGATTTCTCCCGTAAGCCGACTCAACTCGGCTATCGTCGGCTAAGAGTCAGTAAACTTGCACTCGCACGAAATGATGCTTTGAAAACTCTTTGCTTAACTAGCAATATATTATGTGTTTTAATTTTCACTTTTACGACTGAGGTGATATATTTTAATTGTTTTACTTTATTTTTGCACCTCACTGAAGTGATTTTGTGAGCACGTTTTTTGTCACTTTTAACATTCGTTTTGTTTGTTTGTTGTTGTTGCTCTTTGTTTTAATCGTCACAACATGTCACGTCACTGTTTTTCCATTTCGTGGCTTCGTTCTCATTTATGAAATTAGATTAATTATATCAATAGTTTGTCCGTTTTTTAAACACACGTTTTGTAGCTGAGTATTCACAGAGTGAAAGCCGATGTTTTCGTGATATTAAAACACATCGGTTATGTGGTAAACAACACTTTAGTTAGTAATGTAATTGTATGTTTGTCAATGAAAAAGTTATATACATCAAACGTATGAGCGAAAACTGTGGTATTTTAACACGTCCGATGCGGGCTTTGATTGAATTGCGACTGGGAAACGAAATTGATGATCGACGCCCAAGGACAAGTCGCACAGATAGGTGTGCCGATGATGATGATGAACCCTCCGCGTAGGAACCTTTCGTCCTATGTGCTATTCTGGGGAGCTATGACCAGTGACTGTAGTAAATTTTCTTCTGTAAACGTATGGTCCGAACTAGTTCAAAAACGATTGCCAGTAATTACTTTTCGGATGCTGTAGATAAATGGAAAATATTTTACTCAATTCGCATTGGATAGCTCATGTGTAAATTATTGTATCAGTTTACCTGTAAAATAAATCAAATTATGATATAATTAAAATTCATTCATATTATATGACCAAATAATACCGTTGATATGATATGATATTTTCATTGGTAATCAAAAAAAAAAAAACAGATGTTGGTACAAATTAAAGATCAGCGTTTACGGAAATTATCGGTGACGCGTGGTATACTTGTAGTGTTTACATAATAGTTTGAATTGTTGAATTATACTCTTTAATGATGCCAGATTGGATAACTTATGGGTCAGTATTGCTCGCAAACTTGCCGGAATATGCGAAAACATGATGGAAATTTGAGTTCAACCTATTCCGTGCAGGACATATGAAGGCCATTTAATTCGATAACTAAAAGTATCGATTGCATCTCAATCCGGCAGAAGAATATTATCATTTTTGTAAACCTTTGTGTTTTATTTGGAGGTCAAATAGCGTCGTTTGTCGTTGACACGAGAAAGAACACTCAAAGAATGAGTATACAGTCATTTTGTGAAGGAAAGGTGAGCGGGCATCCCGTGACCATTGCAAGAGGTCGTCCATTCAATAAAAGGTTTATTTTTTTTTTTAAATGTTCAATTCCATCCGGTTAGATAATCCCCATTGATATATGTTGTTCAGGTTGAAGTTCAATCAGTTGAGTGTAGCTTGCTGTTTGACAATTGAGTGCAAAGAATGTATGAAGGAGTAGTAGAAAATCAACTTACTGTCATTAGCAAAATGTTTGAATTGCGTTAATGAATAAGATGCCATTTATAAAAATGGGGATTAGAGTAGGCAACAATATGGAGCTCTGGGGGTTATTAATAAAATTTGGTAGAATGCATACTTAACTTCTCTGGAACCACTCGGATTCACCGGCCGAAAGAAATCTTCTATATATTGAATCTGTGTATCAGGCTTGTATATTTAAGGGTAGACAGGACATTGTGGTGCAACACGATTTGGGGTTGATTTATTAAAAGTCATAGTCCCGGTGTCAGTACTCAACTTGTTTCACGTTTAAGTTAGCAAAAGTGCAGATCAATAAACGCATAACTGTTGGGTGAGTATATTAGCTTCCGAAGTAGTCAGTGTCAACTATCAGTGGGATATTATTTTACATGTGAAATAAACTTTGTGACGCTAAGAGTCCCATCGTTTCTACCGAGCATTATATGTTGAAGGCAGGCACATTAAATAATAAACTCATTCATTACATTGCAGAATATGTGTTATCGTAAAGTCGGTGTGAACCCAGAATGATAATTATATCACAAACATTTCATTTATTACCGTATCCCATTTCCTAGAAACCAAACATCATCCTGTTGTTTTGTATATCATAAACCTTGTATACAAATATCTCCTTCTGCTTTGGCAAAAGTCGACCCAAACTCCTCGTTAAGTAATTTGTACAAAACGAACGTAATATTATGTCTTGTAAGCACTTCCTGAATTTCGAGAAAGGTCAGTGGTTGAAAAATCTAGGGTTCTTTACCGGCTTATGGCCGTGTAAATCCATTTAATATATCAACACTTCTTGGTATTCGGTTCAACACTTTCCTGTCACCATGTTCTTGGTATCATTGTGGTTCCTGGATAATCTTGTAACTCCAGGTGTCCTATACCTTCCATACGTTTAAAATATTCATGCATGCTCGTGCACGAATAGCCGAATACATACATACACAAATATGCTCGCACAGAAACAAACATTCAGAATGTGTTTCCTTTCAAATATTTCTAGGAAGCACGCAAAGGATGACTCTTAATGGAAGCCTTATAGCTCTTACATCTCGAATGATAGTAGATGTTAAGTGTTAATGCGATTTAAAAGGTTTGTGTGTACACAAAGGACATTCACTTCTGGCATTGACGTAGTTTCGTCATATATTTTGTCTTCTCTACGCTGCCAGTATACAATACAAATGATGCTTTTGCTTGGTAAGTACCTAGGTCCCTGTGTCACCTTTTGACGATTTCTGTGCCCTTTAACGACCCAACAAAGGGTCCTGTGAATGGCAAATCATGAAGTGTTAACTGAGGTTGGAACGGGAGCGATTTCCTTGGCCTTAATCAATGTCATGATTGGAAGTTTCCAAATGAAAGGGTGATTCCCTGTAGTTGTTGGTTATTTGTTTTCATTGGCCTATGATGTGAACAGAATAATGGTGACAGGATGCTCTTAATAGCATTAAGGATAATTGTTTCAATGCTTTTAAGATAAAATGTATAAAATTGCTGTATACTTGAATAGAAGGAGAATGTTTTGATTTAAAATTCGCGTATGACCTCGAAACTGATACTCAAATTATTTTCACTTAGAGAGGCATATCCTGACATCGAGCTTTTAAAGGATCTACCGGTTATTATGACTCTTCAGGGAACTTTCAATATATAAAATATTATTAGTTTGAGGACGAAGAAATCCATTATTCTTACGTTTATTTCAAGACATTATTTAACATCGTTTGGATTGTCTGAATTGGGTCAAATATGCATTTTTTTTTTCATTTTTAAAACATTTTTTTTTTCTTTTTATATTCTTAATTTCTAAATTAAAGGCTAGACAAAAAATGCTTAAATTCTGGCTTAATTATCTTATATTATAACTTACTGGTCCTTCGCAGACGCTCTAAGCTAAACATTACTTAACATTTGTATAATTTGCCTTTCGGCGACAGAAGTTTGTGGCAGTACATATAATTATTTGAAAGACAAAGAAAATTTGAAAAACTTTGTGTCAATTTTTTTTGTTTTTTTTTCTTAAAATTTAAATTACTTAACTTACCTATTTTTTTGTTTTTTTTTTTTTAATTTTTTATTTTATGTAAAAGCACTTAACCTAACTTAACTTAAATCTTATACTACCCTAATTCTTATCTTCTCTTATCTTATACTACCCTAATTCTAGAAAAGTCTATGTAGCCTAGCTGATGATAGTGTGATTCTATACCGACTTTGGTATCCAGGTCTTTATATGCCATTCAACCACCAGAACTGTTGACGCTGTCTAATACTATCGTCCCGGTCTCTGTGGGAGATAGCCCTACTGAAGCGCAGGAGCTCTTCTTCGGTGCGCGCTACTTCCCGGTCGTAGCACAATCGCCCGTCTACAGATGATCTGTCGGGTGTTGGTGCTTGCGTCGTCAAGGACGCGGGTTCTATGCCAACACCACGTACTACACGTCGCGAAATCGAAACAAGGTTCTCCAAATAAAACACTTAGTTAATTTCTTTTTTGTGGCACATCAGCTTTATTACAATTTCCTTTTAGGTGTAAGCTAAACTTAACGTATTTAACATTCACAGCGTGGTTACGTTTACTGTTTGATATTTAGAGTATATTTAGGTTATAGTTAAACTCAACGGGTGTTCACGGTTCAAAAATATATATACAAGTTCGCTTACTTAAGATGTCGTTCACAATTAAAACATATATATACAAGTTCGCTTACTTAAGATGTAGTTTCTCGATTTAAACATATATACACAAGTCCGCTTACTTAAGAGTCAATGCACATTTTAATTACATGAAACGTTCGGTATTAAACGACACTTTACAAAACTGTATTCGCCCAATGTTGATGAGAACTGGTATTAGACGACACTTTACAAAACTGTATTCGCCCAATGTTGATGAGAACTGGTATTAGACGACACTTTACAAAACTGTATTCGCCCAATGTTGATGAGAACTGAAACTTTGACAACCCGATCTCGACCTTTGCGTCCGCGCACCACGAATAATGGAATCTGACTCATTGGAAATCATCCAAAAACAGGGAACCTCAAAGAGACTGAAAAAGAGGCGGAGTTACACGATTAACTCGATGTAGTTAATCGTGATTGGATCAGACGGAATAGGCACACATTGCGCATGTGTGCGTATGCCATGCATACGATCGTTCAGCGACCGTGGATGGCGAGCAACATCGCTAGTGCATTTTCTAGGAATGTAAATAATAGCATCTGGGGTGTGAAAGACCCAAACCGATGATTTGGTCATCCTAATGGAAGGCCATAAATCATCATTTCTGTTGCCGATGATCAAACATTGCAACGAACATAGGGTGCAGCCATTGCCAGATGTTGTAAGTAAACATTTTCTGGCTGCTGGTGATCGTTGTTTGAATGTTATCTATGGACATGGGAAACGCTAATTGTGGTGCCAGCGATTGCTGGTAAACAGGAACAATGTTTGATTTGCGTCAACAGAAACCTTGTCGGCGATAGTAAATCGATAGGGGCAATAGCCGAATGCATGTTATGCCGGGGGTAAACAAAATACAACGAGTCACAAGGAACTCTTGTTGATTGTTGTTTCCATAGCTTAAGGCTATGGAAACGAGATGCCCCGGCCGCATGTATGCCTAAAGGTAAGATTTCAGATGCCATGGCAATGTGTTGATTTTGCCATGGACTTATGTTCTTTTCAGGAAATGATGTACGCCTCGGGGGTAAATTTTTGGTGCCACGGCAAGGTGATAAGCTTTGCCGTGGGCTCAATGTTTTTTAGGGAATATGGTTTGGACGAGGTGAGTTTTCGATGCCACAGCAAGGTGATAAGCTTTGCCGTGGGCTTAATGTTTTTTAGGGAATATGGTCTGGCCGAGGGTGAGTTTTCGATGCCACGGCAAGGTGATAAGCTTTGCCGTGGATTTAATGTTTTCAGTGGTGATGCTGGAGAAAAAGGGGTTTGGAAGGAAATCCCCTACAGAATAGGTAAGCTGCCTAACATAAATTCAGAACGGTTATCCGATTGGGTAACCGTATTAATTCCGGCGATTTGGCTGAGGGTAAATGCCGTAGCAAGGTTACGCAACCTTGCTGAAGTTCGACCGAGAGGTAAGTCGTTCGCCTGGAAAGGTGGGGATCGAGCGATGTATGGCTCTTCGGGCCCTGAAAAGCCCCACATCACTCCCTCCCCAGTGACGTAGTCACGAAACAGGTAAGGCAGGTTAGGGGGTGGTTAGTTGGTTATGGGCGCGCGTTTGAGCGCGAGTACGGGGAGGTTGTGCTGGTGGAGTAGGAGCGGTGTCGGTAGATGGAGGTGATTCTGGAGCGGAGGCTTCCAGAAAACAGGGCTTAAGCCTTTCGACGCTGACCGTGGATCGCTTGCCTCTAATGTCGATCCCGAAGACGCGGTCACTGATGCGGCGGAAGACTTTGAATGGGCCATCATAAGGTGGGTCGAGGGGCTTCTTGACCTTATCCACCCTGACAAAGACGTGCGTGCAGCTGTGCAGTTCAGGGTGGACGAAAAGTTTTTTGGAGCCGTGCCTGGTTACAGGGGTTGCCCTAACCTTACGTAGCAGGTCACGGAGATGTCCCAATTCACGAAGTTGGTCACGTGGTGTTTCGCCATTCAGGAAAAGTTCTCCTGGAAGAAGGAGGTTGGTACCATAGGTAAGCTCTGCTGCCGAAGCACCCAGGTCCTCCTTAATGCTTGTCCTCAGGCCGAGGAGGACGGTTGGAAGGGCGTCAAACCATTGTGTGTCATTATGACACATGAGTGAGGCTTTAAGAGATCTGTGCCAGCGCTCTATCATCCCATTTGATTGCGGGTGGTAGGCGGTGGTACGACTCCTTTGGCAGCCGAGAAGATTTGTTAGCTGCCTAAAGGTTGTCGCCTCAAATTGTGGACCTCGGTCCGAAGTAATGGTGGTTGGTACACCGAAGCGTGTGACCCAAGTTGAATAAAAGGCCTTGGCGACTGATTCGGCAGTAACTGCCCGGAGGGGTGTCGCTTCTGGCCATCGCGTGCAGCGATCCATCATAGTGAGGATATAAGAAAACCCTCTTGATGGAGTAAGCGGTCCCACTATGTCTATGTGGACATGGGCGAAGCGTGCCGTGGGAAGCTTGAATTGCGCTGGCTCCAGTACATTATGTCGCGCTACCTTGCAGCGCTGGCACTGGAGACAAGCACGGGCCCAACCGGTGAGGTCTTTGTTCATCCGGGGCCAAATAAATTTGCGACGGACAGCAGCGGCTGTTGCTCGGCCGCTGGGGTGGGCTGGGTTGTGGTAAACCTGGAACACGCCCTTACGAAGTTTCTCGGGAATGTAAGGTCTAGCGGTTCCAGTGGAGACATCACACCAGATTTCGCCCAAAGGGTCGCGAAGAGTAATTTTCATAAGCTCTAGTGCCGTATCGGCCGTTAGGAGGGACTTGAGCTGTTCGTCCTCCTCTTGAGCTAGGGCAAGATCAGCGTTATTCAAGGCGGAACGCAAGCGAATCGTATCGATTCGAGAAAGGGCGTCCGCCGTGACATTCTGTTTACCGGAGATATGCCTAATCTCCGTAGAATATTGCCCAATGAGGTCTAATTGACGCTCTTGTCGGGGGGAGGCATTTCCCGACTTCTTCCGGAACGCATAGACCAATGGTTTGTGGTCTGTTAAAATAGAGAGCGAACGTCCTTCTATCATATGACGAAAGTACTTAACAGCGCTGTAGATCGCGAGCAATTCACGGTCGTAGGCGCTGTAACGTCGCTCAGTGGGACTCAGTTTCCTTGAAAAGAAACCAAGTGGTTCCGGACGGCCTTCAATGTCCTGTTCGAGGACGGCTCCGATTGCGGTATCCGATGCGTCGCATTGGATAGAAAGTGCCGCTCCCTCGAGAGGGTATCGGAGTAAGGTGGCATTTGCCAATTGTTCTTTGGACAGTTGGAATGCTCGATCTGAGACTTCTGTCCAATTAATGGGGCGCTTATCGTTGCGCTTAGCTCCTTTTAAGAATTCATTGAGCGGAGCTTGAATCTGGGCAGCATTCTTCAGGGTCGGACGGTAGAAGTTCAGCATGCCCAAAAATCGACGAAGCTCACTCACGTTAGTAGGCCGGGGATACTTCATGAGGGCCTCCACACGGTCTGGGAGTGGGCGAATGCCCTGGTTGTCAACGACATAACCCAGATAGGTGATTTGCTCCTTGGCGTATTGACACTTATCTGGGTTGATGACAAGACCGAATTCACGGAGGCGCTCTAGAACCTGACGTAAGTGGCGCTTATGTTCGGCGTGGTCTTTGGAGGCGATGAGAATGTCATCAAGGTATGCATGGCAGCAATTAAGACCTCGTAAAGCCGTGTCGATATACCGCTGGAATGTCTGTGCGGCATTCCTGAGGCCGAAAGTCATCACTTTGAACTCGAAGAGTCCGAAAGGTGTAATGACTGCGGTCTTGGGGATGTCTTCAGGTGCCACCGGAATTTGGTGGTATGCCCTGGTGAGATCCAGGGTTGTGAAGACATTGCACCCTCGTAACTTGTACGAAAAATCGTAGAGGTGTGCAATTGGGTATCTGTCCGGGACAGTTGCTGCGTTCAACAGCCTATAATCGCCACATGGGCGCCACTCACCAGAACGTTTCTTCACCAAGTGGAGTGGACTTGCCCAGGGACTGTCCGACGGTTGGCAGATACCTAGTTCGATCATATGCTCGAACTCCGCGCGCGCCGCACGTAATTTTTCCGGAGCCAGTCGACGTGGACGCTGGCTCACAGGAGGACCACGTGTTTCTATATGATGAAACACCGTGGCTTTATGTCGGCGTTGGTTAGGTAGAGGAATTGTTGTACTCACAAATTCCTGTACCATAACCTGGAATGGGTCTATGCACTCTGTGGCCCCTGAAGTTTCCGCAGGTGATGCCGTCATGGGCAAGGGGGGTGCGGTTGGGGCCACTAGTCTGTTATGGGTCGAATCGACCAACAGATTATGTGCACCTAATAGGTCGGAACCTATCAGGGGTTCATTCACGTCCGCAATGACGAAACGCCAAGTGATCGGACGACAAAGACCCAATTGCAGTGTCAGCTTTTTACGTCCGTACGTAAGTATCGGCGTATTATTTGCAGCTGACAATTTAAGAGCGGCTGGCACGCGGTTACGCGGAGCAAACGATCGCGGGAGGACTGAAATATCGGCGCCGGTGTCGACAGTAAAAGCGATATTCAGTTTCGAATCCCGGATGGTTAAGCGACTTATCGTAGGGGTGCCGGCCGATTGCGCGAGGGTGTCGGTCGGCAAAATTAGTTTAAAGAGCGCCTTTGGTTGGTGGAAGGTTGTGTCCAACCACAAGGCGCTTTGCAATTGAATGCGCGATCACCATATCGCTGGTGATTGGCGCACCAAGGCAGAGTAACGGCATTATCTGGTATGTTCTGCCTATTAGTATTGCCGTTACGGGGAGGTCGAGCCGGAGCTCGCTGGGGATTGGGCCGGTGAGGGCCATTTTGAGAGGAATTGGCCCTCTGTGGGGCATTTTGGGGGATAAAGGCCCTCTGAGGGGCATTTTGGTAGAAATTCTGCCGATTGAGAGGACGGCTCGGCATGGCTCGATTCTGGGCGCTTCGAGGATTGTTCCTCACCTCCGCACGCAATTGAGTTATCTCGCGGAGGAGTGAGGTTTGGAGCGCCCGGAGGTCAGCAGGAGTTAGTTGTGTGGGCGCATTTCTTTGGTTAGGGTTGGGGCCTGCCACTGGATTCCCCTGAGGGAAATTGGTTGAGGCGGGCCCTCTAAAAGGTAATTGGGTTTGAGGAGGATTGGGAGTTGAGACCAATTGATGGGCTGTAAAAGGGAGACGAGGGTGCCGTGCAGGCTGTGCAGCGTGTTGAGAAACCGCCGCTACTTGGTACGCAGGAGGCTCAGAATACTGATCTGAACTTTCCATAATTGCGTCCGCAATTTTGGATAAATAGCCCAAACTCTGATTGGGTTGGGCTATAAGTGCCGAACGGGCATGCTGGGGAAGACACCTCAAAAAGTGAGGCCTTATTAGGTCGTCCCCAATCCTGGTCCCCGCTATAGAGCGTAAATGGGTCAGGAAAAGAGATGGTCTCATCCCGGATAAGTTGGTTACAGCGGCCAAACGTTGTTGCCGCACACTTCCAGGTTCGTCCAAAGCTTCGAGCAGAGCATCACGCATGTTGCTATATGGGTTGCGGCCGGCCGACTTTATTATGTGTGCAACATGCGGTCGCTGAGTGCGGTCAAGCACTTTCAACGGCTCAACTGCACGAAGTTGTTCGTCGTGCAAGGCTGAGGCCTGGAAGATGCGGTCTGCCACTGCAAACCAAAGGTCCGGGTCCTCCTCATCGAAGGGGGGAAGTCCTATATTAGGGTGACGAGTCCCATTCCCGAGGCTGGAAGCATCGTGGAATTCTTGGGACTCTGAAGGTCTTTGGGGTTGTAGTGAGGTACCGGCACCAGTTGTGGGCATTAAAATGCCGGAATTTGTCAAAGGGCCGATACCAGGGGCGTTGGAAGAGGTTGGGAGAGTGTTAGAAGATTTGGGTCGGTTCACGACGCTGGGGGCAACGGGTGGTGCCAGAGGGGTGGATTGTCCGGGCAAGTCTAAGTCAGTATCGACTTGCTCGGTTGGGAAATCGACGCTGGATGCGTCGTGGAATTCTAGGGGCTCGGGTTGTTCTTGGGCTTTTTGGGCAGCGCTATTTCGTGTGACAACCATAGTGTTTTGTACGAAACAGGACTGAAATCAACAGAGTAGGAGGGAATCAAAATAATCACCACGGAGGACGCAAAAATGGGCGTAAGAGGACGCGAAGGAGGTGAAGGGGGGGCCAATTGGGGTAAAAGAAGTCGCAGGACGTTGAGAGAATCCCGAATATCCCGGAACCAGGTTTTTATTAATTAAAATGAGTTGAGCGAAAGTCGGAACTGGAGTCAAGTGGAGCCAAAAGAGAATCGTGCCGTGTCAAGTGGAGTTGATGGGATCTTGAATATCCCCGAATACAGTTTTATTAATTAAAATAAGTCGAGCGATAGTCGGAGGAGTCGTATGTGAAATTACCGGAAGCTGCGTGTTAATCGATACCCTGAAGGGGTTTACAAATGTATGGAAACGACTAAGTTATTTTTAGGTTCGAAATATTGGTGGCTTTCTTTTTTCAATTTTACGCTGATTCCGTATTCAGGCGAATTAAATGCGGTTTTAAAATTGAACAATCATTAATAGCATGCGTGGCAATTTGGATTTGCGACAAGATTTTAATTTTCCATACAAAATTGTGTAAATTATACAGGGAAATTTTTATTTAAACGATCCAACAATAATCCGGTTGTACCAGCATAAAAAAAAAATGAGTAAGAAAAAATTTTATAATTACGGTCGAATTTTATCTTTTTTTGCCTTTGTGCTATGTTTTTAAAACTGCAAGTTTTTATCTGTGGTTAATGAGAATAACATAGAGACGTTAGCTTATTGTTTACTTAATGCCTATTATTAGGTAAATAGAATAAATGTTTAAAAGGAAAGAAAAGAAAAAAAAAAAAAAAAAACGAAAACAAAAAAAAATTTTTTGCGCATATAGTATACTATTAAGGAAAAATTTATCGTATGTTTTGGGTAGGCGTGTGCTTTATTGAAAATTTTCATTTACTTATTAATTCATATTCTGTCTTAAGTTCACTTTTTCGTTCTTTTTTTTAATATAAAAGTTACGTGCGCATTAGGGTTTTAGGCAACTGCGTCAAAGTTTAGTACTTAATGCTTGCTCAGAAGGAGAAGCCAATAACTTTACACTTTTAAGCTCAGAAGGAGCTCACACAAGAGAGAAAAGAAAATGGGTATGTATATCTCTTACTATTAGTGGTGTATATGCTTAATTTCTGCTTAATATAAGGTAAAATACACAATCTGATATATAAAAAAACTATGGTAATGAAAAGAAAATAAAGAAAAGAAAGCAAATGTTTTTTTACTAAAACTTGCGCTTAGTCCTGGTTCATTGGCTGTTGTCCGGGTATTCTGTGATGTCTATCTTGCTAACGGCGAGTTGGGGCGGTTCTTGCCTTTTCCGTGTTCTCCTCAAAACGCAGCACTGGTCACTTTCGCTGGATGCAGCACCAATGATTTCCTTAGATTGTCACTGTCACCAAAGTCATCGTTTAAAGTTCGAAACTTGAAGGTTGCGCGATTTTAATTAGCATTGTAAAGTTTCTGTTTTTGGATCGGAAGGCGCGATAGTTCTAAGTCGCGGGTCGCCAATGTCGTGTGTTGGTGCTTGCGTCGTCAAGGACGCGGGTTCTATGCCAACACCACGTACTACACGTCGCGAAATCGAAACAAGGTTCTCCAAATAAAACACTTAGTTAATTTCTTTTTTGTGGCACATCAGCTTTATTACAATTTCCTTTTAGGTGTAAGCTAAACTTAACGTATTTAACATTCACAGCGTGGTTACGTTTACTGTTTGATATTTAGAGTATATTTAGGTTATAGTTAAACTCAACGGGTGTTCACGGTTCAAAAATATATATACAAGTTCGCTTACTTAAGATGTCGTTCACAATTAAAACATATATATACAAGTTCGCTTACTTAAGATGTAGTTTCTCGATTTAAACATATATACACAAGTCCGCTTACTTAAGAGTCAATGCACATTTTAATTACATGAAACGTTCGGTATTAAACGACACTTTACAAAACTGTATTCGCCCAATGTTGATGAGAACTGGTATTAGACGACACTTTACAAAACTGTATTCGCCCAATGTTGATGAGAACTGGTATTAGACGACACTTTACAAAACTGTATTCGCCCAATGTTGATGAGAACTGAAACTTTGACAACCCGATCTCGACCTTTGCGTCCGCGCACCACGAATAATGGAATCTGACTCATTGGAAATCATCCAAAAACAGGGAACCTCAAAGAGACTGAAAAAGAGGCGGAGTTACACGATTAACTCGATGTAGTTAATCGTGATTGGATCAGACGGAATAGGCACACATTGCGCATGTGTGCGTATGCCATGCATACGATCGTTCAGCGACCGTGGATGGCGAGCAACATCGCTAGTGCATTTTCTAGGAATGTAAATAATAGCATCTGGGGTGTGAAAGACCCAAACCGATGATTTGGTCATCCTAATGGAAGGCCATAAATCATCATTTCTGTTGCCGATGATCAAACATTGCAACGAACATAGGGTGCAGCCATTGCCAGATGTTGTAAGTAAACATTTTCTGGCTGCTGGTGATCGTTGTTTGAATGTTATCTATGGACATGGGAAACGCTAATTGTGGTGCCAGCGATTGCTGGTAAACAGGAACAATGTTTGATTTGCGTCAACAGAAACCTTGTCGGCGATAGTAAATCGATAGGGGCAATAGCCGAATGCATGTTATGCCGGGGGTAAACAAAATACAACGAGTCACAAGGAACTCTTGTTGATTGTTGTTTCCATAGCTTAAGGCTATGGAAACGAGATGCCCCGGCCGCATGTATGCCTAAAGGTAAGATTTCAGATGCCATGGCAATGTGTTGATTTTGCCATGGACTTATGTTCTTTTCAGGAAATGATGTACGCCTCGGGGGTAAATTTTTGGTGCCACGGCAAGGTGATAAGCTTTGCCGTGGGCTCAATGTTTTTTAGGGAATATGGTTTGGACGAGGTGAGTTTTCGATGCCACAGCAAGGTGATAAGCTTTGCCGTGGGCTTAATGTTTTTTAGGGAATATGGTCTGGCCGAGGGTGAGTTTTCGATGCCACGGCAAGGTGATAAGCTTTGCCGTGGATTTAATGTTTTCAGTGGTGATGCTGGAGAAAAAGGGGTTTGGAAGGAAATCCCCTACAGAATAGGTAAGCTGCCTAACATAAATTCAGAACGGTTATCCGATTGGGTAACCGTATTAATTCCGGCGATTTGGCTGAGGGTAAATGCCGTAGCAAGGTTACGCAACCTTGCTGAAGTTCGACCGAGAGGTAAGTCGTTCGCCTGGAAAGGTGGGGATCGAGCGATGTATGGCTCTTCGGGCCCTGAAAAGCCCCACAGATCTACTTACATGATAGATCAGCGGAATTCCGGATCTATCCTGTATAAGCCCTTTCATATCCAAGTCAAGGAACGCCTCTGGTGGAACAAAGCCGTTGCGACGCACGCTCTCATAGTACAAGGTGTTTGGATAATAGGCCCCGAAAATTAGGTCATTGGACGAGCTTATTGCTCTGGCAATATGTCCTCTGATTAATTTAATCATAAAATTATCCACCCTATTTATGTACGCTTCATTATATAAAGTCTCATTTGAATAACACTTTTTATAGTCCGATTCCGGTGTCCGATATAATCTGAGACAACTTCTGAGACACTTCCTTTCGAACACCCGAATCTTTTCCATCAAATTTGGACATACTGGACAACCATATATGAGCATTGGCCTGATTAGCGTCATGTAGCATATGACTTTTACCCTGCTGTCAAGTTGGCTACTGTGAAATAGCCTCCGTGTCATAGCAAACGTTTTTCTAGCCTTGACCAGAGCAGCTTCTACATGTCTGTTGAAATACAGATATTGGGATGCCAAGGTATTTAACTAAACTCTTGGTTTCCAGTTTATCTCCATGCGGTCCCGCGATAACTAGCTTTCGCCAGTTTTCCCTTGTGTCGTTCGTGGCTTTATATAATGGAGTTCTAAATAGAATGGCTTCTCATTTCTGGAAGTTGATCTTAAGTTTCCAGTCATCGCAATAGCGCTGCACGTTGTTGAAGTCTCGCTGTATTAAACTATTTATGATCTCAACGTTCGGAGCTGTTCTGTAAATTATGAGATCGTCTGCGTACGCAATAGCCGGCGGAAGTGCATCTAATAAGTCGCTAATGTAAATGTTAAAGAGAATCGGAGAGAGTACCGCGCCCTGTTGCAAGCCATTCTTGATATTATACGTTTTATTAGAGGTCACATTACCACTTTTGACCACGAACCTCCTGTCCTTTAACATATCGTAAAGTACATATAGTAAAGGCTTATGTATGCCATGTCTAACCAGTTTGTAATACAACCCTTCGATCCAGACGGTATCAAAGACTTTTTCCAAGTCGATCAGACAGGCACCTGTGCATTGGTTCCTACATTTATTCCATTGTATGTCGGAGACCAGTTTAGCTGCGGCATGTGTGGTTTCATGACCCGCCTCAAAGCCAAACTGGTTATTTGGAATAATGTTGTTGTCGTCTACCCATTTTAGCAGAGCTTTGTTAATAGCCTTTTCAAATGCTTTACTGATGCTTGGGAGTAAACTTATCGAACGCATGTTCATTGGATTTGTACAGTCTTTGCCCTTTTTTGGGATGGGCTGAATGATAGCCGTTTTCCAACGCGCGGGATAATATGCATTATTAAACGCGTTGTTAAACAGGACCGTGTATATATCTATTGCCATTGGGCGCAGGTTCTTGAGTACGATGTTAGGTACTGCATCTATTCCCACTGACTTTTTGCTTCTTAATGAGTCGAAGATACTCTGGAATCCTTCCCTTGTGATTAAAAGGCTATTAGCCTCACCATTGGCATTAATGTCAATTGTCAGATTATCGTCACTGAATTCGGTAAAACCCGGATTCTCCGATAGCCAATGTGAAATTTCATTTCGGAGGTGCAGGTGATTCAGTCGAATTCTGTCCTCCAGGTCGTGATTTCGGCGAATGCTTTCATTCACCTTGTACATTTCCTGAAAGACAGCTCCCACAGCGTTCACCTTTTCCAAAGGATCTTCGATCACGAAGAGCTCACTATTGAGTATAGCGTTCTCTGCATCTATGCCAATGTTGGTTAGCAGCTGCTTGTTTACATCAGTACGTGGATTTTGGAGACACTGAATCTCGTTTTGATTATTTCTCCTGAATATTTTATTTATTTGTGGGAACATATTCGGGTTATTAGTTTTTATAGCTCGAATTCTGTTGTTCCAATACAAATTTGTTGCTAATCTATAATTTGCTTTAAGTAATTGTTGGAGGTTTTTTAATCGGGATTTCAGTGATATTATCTTCTGGTCTTGTCTGTCTGTAAACTGTCTGTGTAATTGTTTTAATTTCGATAGCAGTCTGCTCTTTTTCTTGTGGATTGCGTTTATTGTTGCGTTTCTGAACATGTTAGTGTGATCTGTATTTGTTGTTTTGGGGATTGTTTTGTCCATTGTTCGTTTTACGGTTTTGTCCATTTGTTGGATGTATTTGTCGATTTCGTCATTTGTCAGGTTTCTGTTTACTGGCAGATTAAAGTCATTCGAACGAAGTTCTCTTGTTAATGATCTGGTGAACCGCGGCCATCGCATTACCCTGTAGTTGTAGGGTTGCGGGATCACGAATTCCTCCAGATCTGCGAGCTCGTTCGGAAGCTCTATTACTGCCGTGAATGCACAGCGGTCACTGTCGTATTCAATTGTCCGTAAACAGTTTGTGTTTCGTCTGTTGGTGTTAAATAATCTCAGTCGTGAGTCGATTAGCAAGATATCTAAGAACGATCTACCTCTGGGGAACGATGGATATTCCGTAGCTAGCAGGTCAGTTCTATATTCAATATGAAACTGATCTAACCAACCAGCCAACTGATTTCCTCTGGCACTAGATATATAATTTCCCCAATTTCTATGCTTGGCGTTCATATCTCCCCCTAGAATAAAGTAGTTTTTATCCAGGTGCAAATGTAAGCATCGAAAGAGTGTCTCGAGCTCTGCTATAAATAGGTTATGTTGGTGCTCCTCAGGTGCGTAGACCGCAATCGCATACAAACCCCTTCCTCGCTGAGGGGGTATGCGTACGATACAGGCTTCCAGCACCCGGAACCTGCGCACTTCTCCATTATATATTACTTCATGATTGATCCCTTTTCTAATAAAGATTGCGACAGTTTTTATGTCCTATCTTATGTCTCTGGTTTAACTTTGTTTCCCCCGCCAGAAGTACATCAGGTTGTTCCTCTTGCAACAGGTTAAAAAGATTGGCTCTTCTCTCAGTTCTTATTAGTGAATTTACATTCACGACAAGAGCTTTTATTGATGTTGTGGTTAGAGGTTTTATATCGACTTGTTATTTAGACTGGGCAAATGCGAGTAGATCTCGTTTATTTGACTTTGTAGCTGTGTCATCTGTCTCTGCAGATTGAGCAGGATTGCGAACACATCTGCTTGCGGTGTTGTTTCAGTCCGTGTGGGAGTATTTGTGGCTACCTCTGATGTAGCCTGCTGTGGTTTTTTCCCACCCGACGCAACTTGTGCGTACGACCGCTGTGATGTTACGGGTATTGTTGTTGTACGAGCTGGCTCTGTGTTTTTTTGCCGATTCACACTTCTTGCCACTATTTCTCGGAATTTAGGACAACCTCGATAATTAGTGGGGTGTCCCTCATTCCGACACACTGCGCATTTTAGAAGGGCTTTGTCTTCTACCCTTTCTTTTCCCAGAGGGCATTCTTCTGCCTTATGGTCCTTTCCGCATTTTACGCAACGGCGCTGCATTTGACAGTTCGCCGCCGCGTGACCAAACCTTTGGCAGCGGACGCACTGCAGGATGTCTCTGCCTTTTTTTAATTTGTCCCACGTGACCATTTGATGATCCAAGACTGTAATGGGTCAAATATGCATCGGTGTGTTCTATAATATAATTTGTTGTCACTTCAAGGATAGCTTAATAAAACCTCTGTCTCACAGGAGCCCCCGCACCTTACGGACTTATTCAAATCACTGTATTTTGTGGGTTAATTTTGTAAAGAATAGAGCGGATATTTGGAAACCCCGACAAGGACGATTGAAACGACCTTTTCGGGAAGCCAAATTAGTAGTTATTCCTTACTTATGTTATTAACTCAGTACTTGATGCAATAACAAGTAAGATTTTACATGGTATGCAGAACTTTATTCCACACAGAGTAAGGAGTTTAAACCTAAATCTTCCTTCCTTCCTGCCTTCCCTAAAAACCACCCACTTCCTTAAGTCAATCTGCCTTTCCCTACTCCACAAGCCACTATACGTACCTGTAATCGAACAGCGTAAGCTATTTTTTAGGTAGCTTTCACCTGAAAGTAAAACCTCACCGATGGCATGCATAACATTGAATATTTCTGGTTCATAATACATGAACCATTTCATATCCCCTATCGGATCAGCTCGTCACCAATAAACGATAAACACACGCTGGCCAGCGTATTGTGGACACAGCTGCAGCCGATATTCTTCCTACGGTCCATAATTGAACCATTGCTCCTATACCCTTAGGTTCCCAACAGTTGCGACCAATTCCTATTATCTATCTACCGATCATGGGATTTGGGCACGAATATGATTGACGTTTAGACAATCATACCCATGATCATGCCTTATGATGCTCCGGCCTGTAAACCAAACAAGCACACAGTAGCATCACTGTGTTTATGCTATTTACCAACAGCTGGTCCATGGCCACCCTGGGCGAGACGTACGCTTGCACATCCGCAAGGCTAATTCGTGCCCATTGTGCCCATGTACCAGCACTGTCATGTAAACAAAACCCAAATCTTCGGTTGACCTATCGTCACCGAAGAATGTATAGCCTACAATGGCATTACCATGAAAACCTGAGTAAACACGCTGACCACCCAATGTAACATCGGCAAAACCGCGAACGATGTGCATCTCATCGTTTGACCCCCGAAATAGCGTTTCTGTTTACTTAGGATGGAGAAACCTATTTCGTTCTCAGGCGTGCAGCATCGACGATTCATGACCACAATGCCTGCAGCCCCTTTTGCTCGCCTATTTGTTTGAACAGGTGCAGAAACGATCGTTGTCGGTATTGCAGGCAAAGGGGCATCGTATTTGTCCTATACGGCATACGGGAAATCCTCCCATTTAACCCCTTTCTCGATCGCCATTGGCCGTCGCCAAGTTGATCCGGTTCGCTTCTCCTACATCGATGTGATCCACCACCGTTGAATCTGACGGATGTGGATTGCATCGACGAGTCAGATTTCTGCCCCTGAGGTGTGCGCATCATCATCATCATCGGCACCACAACCGGGATCCGGTCTTGGCCTTATTTAACAAGTCTGAGGCTTGTTAAATTTTCCATAATAATTTGTTTTTCCGGGCAAGATTATTAGCCTTGCGCCAGGTGTGCGCATACGCGATTCAAAAACTGATCACGGTCGAGTACGAACGAAGAGAGTACGAACATTAGTGCATCCAATTAATTAATTACCTTCGTTACGCGAATTTCTGTTACCCGTGCGCTGCTGTTTAATCGAATTTCCCCCGGTTGGTTTGATATGGGAGTGTGCTATAATTTCGGCTGAATAAATTAATAAATAGTTGACTGTGAAACTAATGTATTGATAATATAAGTAGAATCTGAGTGATGCCCAAACCGCTGAACAAATTAATAGATAGTTGACTATGAATCTAATGTACTAGCAATATAAATAGAATGCAAGTGATTTACAAACCAGGTGTATTCTTCAGAAATAAAAATAAATATTTTACAACAAAATAACACTGTGCATTTCATTTTCTCTTTTCTTTGCGGATTCCTGGATAAGTTGGTTAACAGTTTTCTGTGGACAAGTGTTGGGGAATAAGTGAACCCGTGTTACGACGACACAACATTATTTCCCCACAGGTCCAATTCAATTCAATTTAAAATTAGGACTAATGTTAAACGCTAAAACCCTTACCTATTACATTTTTATCCTCTGGAGCTACCTGATCATACATGGAGTCATTAGAGGGGAACTTCTTCTTGCGATCAATTTTGCATTGATCCGCGTAATTACCCAAATCTTTACTGTCTTTATACTTAACCCGAAAATATAAGTCAGTTCCGTCAGATTATTCTATATATTGTAAATTTCGACCGGTGCCAGACTAACGCTTTCTTAATAAATCCTTGCTTTGGATTAAATACCCTTCACGGGAAATACGGTACCACCCATAAAAAAATTACCTGTGATTATAAACACTGGCGTCACAACAATCAAAATAATTTGCTGACACCATTGTTATACCCGCATGTTTTGCGAATCCTCGTGTTGAAGATCGTTGAAAACACGTCGCTCATGAAATCCAAAAAAATTCCCTAGAACAAGTAGCAGGTGAAGGAATCGAGTTTCGAGGTGTGCTTAACTGTTTGCGACGTATCACCATGGCAACCCATAAAATAAATTCGCATCGCCTTGACGACGAGAAATAACAATTTACAAGGGTTGCTATCGTGTATAAAAGCCGAGATATCAACACCAGTAGTTCGGCTTTGAGAGCTCCGCGTATATGCCTTTCTCGTTTAAGACTTTCTATTTTCTTATTTGTCGCAAAAACTTAAATAAATCGTATTAGGATCTCGTGTCATTTCTATGAGGGAAGGAATTCCATATTGTTTTCAAGTAGAGTAGAGTATTTCTCCCCAGCACAGACAAGCGGTACTCAGTTTTGTGTATTTCAGGTACATCAGAGGCATCCCCCACCTCCGTGGAACGTGACGCTTTGCAAGGATAAAAGGCTGCGGATGGAGATAGATTGAACCCGTTTATATGATAGGCTGGAGTAATATTCACATACGGGTGGAGTTCGGACGTGTTTTCGGCTCGATGTGAGTACATTATGCTACTGCAAAAATTGGCGATAGTGACACACAATTAATACAATATACCTGTTAAAAATCTTACCAGGCCATATTGATTAGTAAGTGACTAAAGGTGGAAAAAGCCAAAAACAAAAACACAAAATACTCAAGTGTCGTGTAAGTGCCAAAGAGTGTGCACGACACGACAAAAATTATTATATAACATATATATATATATATATATATATATATATATATATATATATATATATGTATATATATATATATATATATATATATATATATATATATATATATATATATATATATATATATATATATATATATATATATATATTGTTATGCCTTCAGTAGGCTGCACACCAAAAGTATAATTTGCACCAACTAAGTCCGCAGGTCAGATACGGTTTGTGGGTAGAGCCTCTGGCTTTTCCGTTGGACTAGGGAGCGGATGCTGGAGCCAATGGAAATGTTACCGCGTGGAGTCACCTTTTTTTTAAGACGCTTATTTTCACCTTAAACTTAACTTTATTAATTACAATTAATTATATCAATTTACAATATTTAATTGATATCTTTTTTGTTCACAATATTTAATAAATTCTTAACTCATAATTTTCACTATACATTTTACACTTAGTACAAATACAGATTTTAACTCTATGTTATTAAATTTACTTTATACAAATGCTAACTTTATAACTTTACAATTTGAGTCCTTTATTAAATTACAATTATTTTGCCGTGTAAATTTACCTTATCCAAATACTAGTTTTACACCTTTACAATTTGAGCTTCTTACTAATTTACAATATAATTACTTTGCTCTACAAAATTTACTGTACACTATACATTTTGCACTTAGTATCCAATTAATACATTTAAAATCTTTTGTTATTAGCTTTTATCTTTCAATTAATAACTTTAATTCTCGATCAATTGTCCATGACAACAACTATAACTTTCAATTTATTGTTCACAACTTTAGATTGAAGTTAATAACTTTAATTCTCGATCAATTACAGCTTTAGACTGAAATTAATAACTTTAATTCTCGATCAATTACAGCTTTTTACTGAAGTTAATAACTTTAATTCTCGATCAATTACAACTTTATACTGAAGTTAATAACTTTAATTCTCGATCAATTACAGCTTTTTACTGAAGTTAATAACTTTAATTCTCGATCAATTACAACTTTTTACTGAAGTTAATAACTTTAATTCTCGATCAATTACAGCTTTAGACTGAAATTAATAACTTTAATTCTCGATCAATTGTCCATGACAACAAGTATAACTTTCAATTTATTGTTCACAACTTTAGATTGAAGTTAATAACTTTAATTCTCGATCAATTACAGCTTTAGACTGAAATTAATAACTTTAATTCTCGATCAATTACAACTTTATACTGAAGTTAATAACTTTAATTCTCGATCAATTACAACTTTATACTGAAGTTAATAACTTTAATTCTCGATCAATTACAACTTTTTACTGAAGTTAATAACTTTAATTCTCGATCAATTACAACTTTATACTGAAGTTAATAACTTTAATTCTCGATCAATTACAACTTTATACTGAAATTAATAACTTTAATTCTCGATCAATTACAACTTTTTACTGAAGTTAATAACTTTAATTCTCGATCAATTACAACTTTATACTGAAGGACGATACCCAGTAGGACGATCATGCCTCTTCAAGACTTTTCGACGAACTCTCTTCGTTTCCCACCTTTACTTGCCTCGCCGGCTGCCCGTGATCGCATTGCTTTTTGTCGATCATGCAAAACGTTTGTTAGGGGCTCCCATGGGGTTCGTATTTCTGTACAGACTACATTGTATCTTATGGATTATACCATGGGACAATCTGCAGATCAAGCGAATATTTCCCATGGGTCATATGACTGTGGGACTTGCATTATTTTGTGGATTAGGCAAAATTGTTTCTTTTGGATGGGCATCATATTATGGGACTTGGATTATTTTGTCAATTACGCAAAATTGTTTCTTTTGATCATATCATATTATGGGACTTGGATTATTTTGTGAATTAGGCAAAATTGTTTCTTTTAGTGGTTTCTATGGGGTTTGTATTTCAGGGTAGGTTATTTGTAGATTTAAGCAAGTATTTCTTATGGATGGATATAGGGTTAGGATTCCTGATAGGTTTTTCTCCTATGGATTCGCAGCATCCATAACAATATATATATATTACTGGTAATAACAAAGAAGTGGTGTTTGATTAGGGGGATGGGAGTGGACATACAGGGCAAAGTCTCTGATTGCTTTCAACCCGGCGAAGGCCAGGACGATCATTGTCCCTGTTCAATCCAAGTTGACATGCAGTCTCCACGTGACACCCCTGGAAAGCTACTTTGGCACCCGCCAAGTAGTGGACCAATGCATGTAGCGACATCCTGAGAAAGGTTGGCGCAAGGCTAATAACCTTGTCCGGAAAAACAAATTATTATGGAAAATTTAACAAGCCGGATATGGACCAAGACCTGAACACGGTTGAAGTGCCGATGATGATGAAGAAAATGATGGTGTTTGATTAACACTGGTAATTGTTTTGGTTTTTTGTAACGGCGGTGTACCGAAAGCATATATGTTACATAATTAACGCTGATAATTAACACCACCGCCCTGCCCCCCCCCCCCCGTTCCCACCAAAATAATTACGCAAATTCGCGTCCTTAACTCCCCTAATTACACACATTTCATACCCAAAAACAACATTATCCCACGTTTCAATAGCACATTTTCATTCTCCATTTTGTGTTACATTATTGGCCTCGCTCCCAGGTAGCGTGTCACCTTTTCCTGAAAAGGATGAGGGATTTCTTTAAGACTACTCTTGAGGGGACACGTTGCTCAAACCTTGAGGGAAGAGTAGCAACCGATCGTTCGTGGGGCGTCGTTCCTGGAATAGTGTCCCTGCGTCGTGCAACCTGGCGCCAGGGAAAGCTGCAACGATCTGTTTTGTGGGCGTGCCACCACTCTACTCACCGGTTCCTGGTTAGAAGCCGTCGCCTGTGCTGGAGTAGCCAACGTTTTGTGACGAACGCATAATTCCAAAATAATAAAAATACTTTTGATTACTTAAATTCACATTTAATTTAATTTAATAGACAACTCAAATCAAATAAAGCCCCGGAGCTGATGGCATACCAGCTGAGCTGATCAAAGAAGGAGGGACAGCGTTACATTACGCAATTCATGAGATTGTGGTGCACGTATGGCAGCAAGAGGAGATGCCGGAAGATTGGTGTCGTGGTATAATTTGCCCCATACATAAGAAGGGAGATATCACACTGTGCAGCAACTATAGGGGTATAATATTGCTGAGTACGCCTATAAGATACTCTCCAGTATCCTACAAGATCGGATAGCCCCATACGCTAAAGCCATCATTGGTCAATATCAGTATGGCTTCATCCCAGGCAAATCAGCGATTGATCAGATATTCACCCTTAGGCAGGCGATGGAAAAATGTCAGGAATTTAAGATTCCATTATATCATATATTTATAGACTTCAAGGCTGCCTACGGTAAGATAACCAGAGTAGAACTATATAATGCCATGATAGAGTTCAAACAAATGGACGACTGTCTAGGTTGACCATGACCAACGTAACTAGTCAAGTAAAAATAGCGGGATTGCTGTCCAAATCAATAAACATATTTAATGGGCTCCGACAAGGGGACTGTCTCTTTAAATCCCGAAATTTATTCAGAACATCCAAGTTACTATTGTACAAGACAGCGCTTCTAACAGATACACACACAATACACAAGCAAATAGTTAAGAACACCGAACGAAGAAAATGCTTCGGAGCCGTATACCATAGCGATAACATAACAATTCAACACCAGTTGAGTGTACTTGAGTTTGGAAATCGAATTCGTACACACGGCCAGTAGCCTGATGACCTACGCATTGGTTCAATTGTTGGTGATTCTAACTGTCATAGTGTCAGTTCGAATCACACGTTCTTCACTATTATCCCAAACGCTATAAGACCATGGTCTTACCAGTACTCATGTATGGATCCGAGACCTGGGTGCTCAATAAAAGGCACTCTGAACTCTTAGCCGCCTTCGAGAGGAAGATCTTAAGGAGAATTGTTGGACCCGTATGTGAGGGAGGACGATTCTGCAGACGCTACAACCATGAGTTGTACGCAATCTACCTTGAAGCTAATGTTGTAAGATAAATCAAGCTCGGTAGACTCCGGTGGACGGGACACCTAGCTCGAATGAGCGAAGAGGAGCCTGCCCGGAAAGTCCTTTGTGGCAGGATGTATAGAAGGAGACAGCGTGGCAGACCTTGTCTGCGATGGAGGGATGGCGTAAAACAGGATGCCCAGAGCCTGGGAGTGCCAAACTGGATGACATCAGCTCGAAATCGGGACCGGTGGAGAGATTTGTTAAATAAGGCCAAGACCGAATTGCGGTTGTAGTGCCGATGATGGTGATGAATCGAGAATTTAAAAAAAAAATGAAAGTTAATATGATAGGCTTGTTAGAAAAAAATTGTCTCTGGTTATCTTCCATTTTGAAGTCTTGCCTTTGTTCGGACAATTTTCGTCGGCAGCCAGTGCTCAAACTACGCTTATAGAGTCCATTGAAGAGAGGTTTGTGGGTATTAGAGATGCAGTCTGTCCATAGCCTAACCCCAATCACAACCTGTTTTGTTAACATTTAACATTTCATATTTTTCACGGCTGAATATTGATATATCTGCCGTACTTTGAATCTGTCGAAAGAGCACGGGTTGCACCGGAAATGCAAGGCGGTATATTCAATTCACATTTGTGTCTATTCGTATCGTATCATCGGCACAGTCGTGGTGCAGTCGGTGTAGAAAAACAAAAAGAGGTAATAGACAAGTATAAACATACGTTGTGCCGAGGTTGTTGGGTATTTATCACCTTCCAAGTACACAATGACATGCATCATGAGGTCTTCTACGCACGCTAATTCGGCAATGAATTGCATCGTATACTAAATCTTTTTATCATTCCAGAGTCCTTGGATAAGTGGTACCCATCATGATCCATCACACCACTGTTGCTATGGTTTATCAAACAATAAAAATAATTCAGTAATTCAAAGTCATTTGAAAGCTTATCTTGCTTAAAAAGTGTAGGTCTCGTCCTTATCCCCCTATCGGTTTTAAAGCTCCTAAATTGCTGCTGAAGCTTGTTGTTTGCAATTAAATTCAGGTAAGTGCGGCTGGGAACATGAAGGTCGTTATCACCCTTTCAACTGGGGCAGACAATTGAATATCGATGCTTAATCCAGCCTACAGTCTGCATGCCCTTTAAAAGAATGACTTCGCAAATTTTATGCCTCTGTGGTTACCAGGTGACGATGTCTGGTAAAGTGTCAATTTTTTCTCCGCGCACGGTTTAATTGATGCCTCAAAATTGGAAGCTGAATTAAATAAACTGCTCGGCGGCTTTCTGGTTGTGGTTTTTATAACCATTTAAATGCAAATTGAAAGTGTGACACATAGGGAAATAAAGTTGTACCTCCTGGTGGCCCACAAGACCGCAATTGCCTTTATTTGGCGACGAGAATTAATAGTGTGGCCACAGTGAAATTTTCAGCACATTCACCACTTATAGGGATCTAATTGTGTCGAATGGGGGCATGTCATCAAATAACAAACTACCTAGGCGTCTGATTAACGTAACTCAAGTGGTCTAAAAACAACAAAACAAAAACAACAACCGACGCATAGCAGACATTAGGTGTTGCCAGAGCTCAAGGATCCTTCAGAGAGATGAATTTACGTGGAATATTTATTCACAATTTGTAAGTTGACTTTACTGATTTAGCAACAGACGCTTGGATATCCAGGGAAAGTGAATTATATGTATCTAAAAATTTGTGAGTACTATTATGGTGCAGATTTAAGAGAGGCAAGTTTAATTGCTAAATATGATAATATATTTATTACAGATATGACAATAAATTTATTATAAATATAACAATATATTTATTGAGTCTTCAATTTTTTACACATCGCTTTTCGTCTACTGAATAAAAAAGAACAAAAAAACAGTTTATTACTAGGGGCTGTACTGTATGGCCCTGATACAAAGATTCATTGATTTTATTTGGCAATATCGTTTTAGTTTTTCGACATTCGTTTTGCTATTGTCGTGGCTGTCAAGTAGGTTTCTGATTACACAGTTTTCATTATCGGACATCTTTACGATCGCTCTGGCGGCTTAGTCTATTAGTGGGGTAACTTTCTACTTGGTCCTGTGAGTAGAACGTTAGAATATACTCACAGCTAGGCCGCCTTGCCGTAAGAGGCGATTAAATGCTGAGTAGTAGGGCGGGTCCCTACGCCCTGTCGCCCGGTGAAGTACCACCCTATCAAGCTATAGGCTCCGTGAAATGGTCGGGAGAAGTCCCTGGCCATCTTTCGGAGCTTGGATGATGGGCTTGTGGGGTTCTTCTAACCTTTTATTTTTTTATTTTTTTATTTTTATTAGACTTCTCTCGGGAGAGCCGAACCTATAGCGCCGAGTGGGCGCCCCGAGATGCCATCAAATAACTGTTGCAGTTCTTTTTGAACAGTTGCAGGTTGTAACGCTCCGGGAACACTCGCGTGGGAAGGCAGTTCCACAGCTTCCCCGCTCTGTAACGAAACGAGTTCTGATGCAGGGACGTTCGCGCCGTCGGGAGATGAACCACAACCAGGTGCGATCCGTCGAAATTGTCTTGTGGAGCACATATAAGCCGAATTGCGAAGAACAATACCACGAATCTCCGAAGAACAGTAGCCGTGATAATCTTTGTAAAACAGACAGAGGTCGGCTACGCACCTTCGATGTGATGGTGACTGTAGTCCCGACGTCAGCGCCGATTCCCCGATCAGGTGGATCGCTCGTCTCTATATGCTCTCAAGTAGGTCGAGGGTATGTTTAGGAGTCGAGCTCCCAACATGAGAGCAATATTCGAGCGCAGTTCTAATTTGGGATTTATATAGGAGAAGAAGCTGGGCTGGAGTAAAATATTTCTTGGCTCTAAAAAGATAGCTCAGTTTTCCTGAGGCTGACCTGTCGATACTCGACACGTGCTTATGCCACGATACTTTCCCACAGACCGTGACGCCGAGGAATTTCAAACTTTCCCCAGCCTCGACGGCCCGGCCATTCATCATCAGCTGTGGAACCGACGATCCACTTTTCTTTGTGAATGTTGTATATTGTGTCTTCGTTGCATTGAAGTCGACAAGATTGGCCCTTCCCCACTGCAGGACCTTATCTAGATCCTGATTCAGAGAGTCAATCTGTCTACATCTCAGCTGGTGCGACGTTGATGCACCAATCGGCCGATCACTCGAAAAGGAGGAAACAAGCGTACTATCATCCGCAAAACTGAACACTTTGTTGTCCGTTGTCTCCAACAAATCATTTATGTGAAGCAAGAACAAGGTTGGAGCCAAAATAGAACCTTGGGGCACCCCCGAATTAAAAGTATACAGATCCGAACACTCGCCATCCACCACAACCCGGATCGATCGATTCTCGAGGAAACTCCTCGCCCAGTCGCAAAGCTGTTGGGAAAGTCCATATGAACGAAGTTTGCTCAGCAATGCCCCGTGCCAGACGCGGTCAAAAGCCTTGGAGATATGCAATGAGACCGCCCTTGACTCACCATGCCGTTCAATCGCAGATGTCCATATATCGGTTATAAGTGTCAAAAGGTTTCCCGTGGATCGCCTGCCACGGAATCCGTATTGACGATCATTCAGAAGTCCGTTGCACTCCAAATACTTAACCAACTCTGTATTGATGACTTTTTCCATTACCTTAGATAAAAGAAGCAGTAATGCTATCGTACGGTAATTTTGTGGGAGACACTTTTTTCCCGTCTTTGGGATTGGCTGAACTCGAGCGATTTTCCAGCAAGCAGGAAAGGTCCTCCGTGCATAAGATAAGCGGAAGAGTCTACCAAGAACCGGCGATAGTTCTGGAGCACAGTTCTTAAGGACTATTGCTGGTATTCCGTCCGGGCCGGTTGCCTTCCTACATTCAAGTTCACGTAGAATGCGTTGAATCGTGCGCGGACGAAATATCACATCCCGCATGGAAGACTGTACCGGCGAGATCACAGGTGGATCCAAAAGGCCGGGATCGAGGTTCGAATTCGCCGAAAATAAATTCGCGAACACATTAGCTTTATCCTTTGGATTCGTGACTAACGTCCCGCTGTCTGTCACCAACGGAGGGAAAGAGCAGGATGCGAAGTTAACGCTGACAGCTTTTGCCATTGACCAGAAGGAGCGCGAACCAGTTAGGCACCGAAGGAGCTTATTGATCACCCTGTCGTTGTGAGCCTTCTTCGCGGTATCAATCGCCTGGTTGCACGCGTTTCTGATTCTAACAAAAGTCATTCTGTTAACATCGGTGAGTTTGGAGCGCCATTGCTTAAAAGCTCTATTTTTTGCCGCTGTAATCAGTTCGCATTTTTTGTCAAACCAAGGTTTATCAGACGAACTTCGTTTGATGGAATGTGGAATATACATATCCATCCCCAGAAGAACAATCTCTGATACCGACTCCGCGCAAGCGTTAACATCGGAGTTTCCGAAGCACACCTCCGACCATGGGAAGGATGCGAAGAAATCTCGCATATCGTCCCAGTTAGCAGCCGCATACTTCCATACATGGCGAATCTGCCTAGGCCGGTTAATCGCTTGATATGCGAGTGCTTGCGCGACAGATACCAAGCAGTGATCTGAGTTTGCCAGTGGCGCAGAAACCTCTACAGTATAAATAATCGGTTCGGATGTCAAAAACAGATCCAGGGTGTTCGCATAATCGCCTCCGGAATCCGGCACTCGCGTTGGCTCCCCTACGAGTTGAGTCAAGTTGTGGCTTACAGCAAACATCTCCGCCAGCCTCCCAGCCTCGTCGGTTCTGTTAGAATGTAACAACGAGCCGGAATTGTGCACATTAAAGTCGCCAAGGACAACAATTTCAGAAGCTGGGTGATTGATCTGTATCCAGTCGACGGTATATGAAAGATGTTCGAAAAATGTCGCCAGTCAATCGTCATTCGGGGAGCGGTAAAAACAACAAAGAAATTTAACGGAATTCCTCAGCACGGCCCTCAACCATATGATGTCCATATTATTGGGTTCAAACGCCTCCATCCTCTGGCAAGCCAGATCGGATCGCGCGAAGACGCAGACTCCGCCCTTAAAACGGAATCTCGAATGTAAGTCGTATCCTGAGCAACGAAGATATGTCGAATCAGTTGGCGAATCGACCTGGGTCTGAGTTAGGGCAAGGATATCAGGTTTCATTGTTTGCAAATATTGGTGGACGGCGTTTACATTGGTATTGGTGAAACCGATGCCCCTGGTGTTACAAAATGCCGTCACCAGTCGAGCGTGGGCAAAGTCTCGAGAGCGAGCCCAGTTATGCGATGACGAACCTTTCAAAGTTCCATTATTTATCATGATATCTGCATGATGTTCCCCCTGACATAGTCCCCCCCGGAGGTCCGAATGGGAAACTAGTTTACCTCCGGAATTCTTTATATCAGAACGTACCATCATGACTTATCCCCCTGTCAGTCCGGGCCATCAGCCACACATCCGAAACACCGTCGAAGATTTCTCTCGGCGATATCGCGGAATGTACATCTGACGGGGTGGTATCTCACCTTGGGACCGACTACCACCTAACCAATCTTTTCTCGAACCGTTCCATCAGCCAAGCTCCGAAAGATGGCCAGGGATTTCTCCCGACCATTTCACGGAGCCTATAGCTTGATGGGGTGGTATTTTACCGGGCGCACAGGGCGTTGGGACCCCGGCTACCACTCGGCCTTTAGTCGCCTCTTACGACAAGCTGGCCTAGCTGTGAGTATATTCTAACGCCCCAATCGCAGGGCTACCTAAAGAACTAACCATTTACAATTTAGCAACGGGTCCCCTCAGGAGCTGTATTAAAGAGATCCCTCATCCTTTTCAGGACAAGGAGACACGCTTCCTGAGAGAAGGATTACAACATAAATCCCAAATTAGACCCGCGCTCGAATATTGCTCCCATGTTTGGAGCTCTGCTCCTGAACATACCCTCGACCTACTTGAGAGCATACAGAGATGAGCACCCCCCCTGATCGATACTCAGCGCTGACGTTGGGACTACAGCCGGTATCACATCGAAGGAGCATAGCCGGCCTCTGTCTCTTTTACAGATATTATCACGTACTGTTCTTCGGAAATTCGTGGCATTGTTCCATGCAATTCGGTTTATATGTGCTCCACAAGACAATCCGATAGATCGCACCAATTTGTGGTTCATTTCACGACGGTACGAACATCACTGCATCAGAACTCGTTCGGTTACAGAGCGGGGAGGCTGTGGAACTCCCTTCTTGCGTGACTGTTGCCGGAGCGTTACAATCTGCAACTGTTCAAAAAGAACCGCAACAGTGATTTGGTGCCATTTCGGGGCGCCCATTCGACGCTGTAGGTTCGCACTCCCGAGAGAAGTGAAAAAAACAAATTTAGCGCTTATGCAGACTTGCCTGTTAGACTACCTTTCGTTTTGAGATTGATAGAGCATGCCAACAATGATCTAAGTACAGTTCTTTTGAAGATCTCTGGGCCCCTTGCCACCGTGGGCAAAATGTGGACTTATATAGGAAACTGAAATTTAGAGTAAGCGTAAAATAGGACAAGTTTTGTTTTTGAAACGACTACTTTGCTTCTCAATAACGGAGCTAAAGGGTGAGTCGTATTTTTAGCTTTTTTAAATGCATTACAGCATGTACGTTAAATTTAAGCAAGTTGTTGAAATGCTTTTCCCTGCTGGAAGGTTATAGGTTAATCGATTACGAGCTCGAGATTGTAAATTTCGCAGACAACTCTCCTAGAACATTTTCCGCTAGGATTTCGAAAACAAATACCCTTCGACGTAGGTACTCGGATTGTTATACCCCATCGTCGGTGTTCGGAAATAATTTCGAGAGATGCCCGTGGTATCTTAATATGTCCATAGATTAAAGTATCGTCAGCATATAGTCAGGCTTTCGAGCCTTTAGCCGTGTTGATTTCATTTGTTGCGTGGGCGTCAAAAGACCTGGTAGTGAAAAGCACGATGTTCAAGCAGAAAAGAATTTATAAGGGCACATGGATATCACCCGACGGCGTAACGCGCAACCAGATGGACCACCTCCTCATAAGCAAAAAACACCATTCGAACATCATTGACGTAAGATCATACAGAGGAGCAGATTGCTACTCCGAACAATTTCTAGTGATCAGCAAAATTAGGAGTCAGGTTGCAGCAAATCGACATGGTCAGTCACGGGAAACGAGCAAAAAGTTTTTTCTTTCAATAAGAGCTCGAACGGCACGGATGTTGTCATCTGTACGACTTGCCCTTGGGTGTCGATCATGACTTTCGTTTTCGATACGTTCTCGCCCACTTTTAAATTCTCTGAGACAGTGTATCATCACCAAACTGTACCTTCAATCGAGAAAAAATTTCCGAGAGTTTACCGTCTTCACTTGTTACAAATTGTATAATAATCCCGTCGCAGCCTTGACTCAACATCGTTATTATTAAATAATTTAATTTGTAGTTTTATTCGTAATTGTTACAATTTGTTTTGTTATTAATTGTTATAATTGTTAGTTAATAATTCGTTATAGTTTGTGATTACCTGCATGTTTGGCAGCACTTTTTGTTTTCGTTACTGCCAGTTTTGTTAGTTGTTTTGAATTGTCATGTAAATATGTAAATTTGTTTTAGTTTTTTCGTTCGTTTATGGTAATGTTAGATTTCGTTCATCTGTCAACGCTAGTTTTGTTATTTCGTTGTCGTTTGAGAGTTTTCGTTGTCATTCAATCCTGTTTTGCATATTTGTTCGTTCGAAATTAAAGTGTCGTTCGTTGAAATAACCATTTCGTGTAGTTACATTATTTGTCGTCGCTCGTTCGCTCGTACTCTCGTTTCGACTCGTGCCCGCTAAACGCACCGGGACTCAACATGGTCCTTCGAGCCGGATCGGTTTAACAGAAAGAATCAGTGCTTTTTATGTTTGATCGGTCCTTGAAAAACAATTTATAACATTAGAACCAGCGAATTAGTGTGTCTTTGGTTGACATTAATATCAAAATATTCTACTCAAGTTCGAAAGAAACATTAAACTTAGTGAATCACGTGTGTGAATAATTGTGTTCGGTAAAAATATTGAATACCACTTGCGTTCGTTTTGAAAACATTTGCAGAAAACATAAAGCAGATTTAATATTTACATCAGTGCAGTACTTCTTCCTGAACAATTGTGTGCGTTAATAAAACACAAAAAACTCGTGAATAAAACAAACATTAAATAATTGGATACATCTCCTTTCGTTGGAAAGCATTTTTTGTTGCGGTAATCAAATAGTCGTCCTTTGGATCATCATAATTCCAAGGAGTTAACAATCGTCCTGAAACCCACACAAGTCGTTAGTGGCGATAACCAGCTCCACCAAGGAGAGAGTGGTCAAGGTCAGTGCAGCCAGAAGGAGAATACGGTAAAGTGCAGGTGAGTCGTTTCTTAGTTGGTAAGAAGTTTAAATCGGTTACCCTTCCACATTCTATATTCCATATTCATCCTTTCCGATCCCCATATCGTTCATTTTTACATATCGTTTCCTTTCGTCTATATACGCTTTTTCGAATTTTAAATATTGTCGCGTTTTGAATTTATAACAATGGCCGAAGAGCAAATCAGATCCTTGACCACCAAGAGGGCTGTTGCTAAACTTTTGTTGACCAATTATGTCAACTTTTTAAATAATTTCGACCCCGCGACTGATTTTCTCATCCTTGAGAAGAGGTTTTCTGAAATACAAACGGTTCGCGGCAGGTTTAGTTCCTTTCAACAAGCTCTCGAGGGTTAATTAGAACCAACGGATGAGCTTTTTGAACATAAGACCGTCTTTGAGGAGCGATATTACCAGGCTTATAGCAACGCTGGGAGACTTCGAAGCGAGCATGCCAAAAAACCTGTTTCGGTATCTCCTAATATAATTAAATCAAAAAATATTGAGAAGGATTCTGGAGAAAGTGTGGTTATTACGTTTCCAAATACCACAGACGAAGATGATTCACATCTACAATTCAAATGTGTTACACCAAAGATGCCGTTGGCCGCATCGGAAATAGCTATGGTTCCATTGGTGAAAGCGAATGTCCTCTACGAAGGAAACAATACCATAAAAAAGGGGATGGAAACCACAATGGACATATCGGGAATACCTGACTACGAATACCAGCTAGGAGATTCCATCGAAATTGTGGTGTCAAACAATGATGACGATGTCGAGCTGATGTTGAAGTCGGATGAATTATCGGTATCCGCAGACGACATATGTGAAATAAGATTCAATCCTCAGAAATATTCCCAAAAAGACTTTGCTTCGTGCATTGGTACAGTACTCAGAAAATATCGATGAAAGTAATTTCATAATATCGGTGGCCTCGATTGAAGGCGCACAACTATATATATAATGAACTAAGTGTTCATAGATCGTTAAACACACTTTTCGTTGGATCTTCTTGCGAGGAATGTGCAGTTCACAGAGGTAGATTAATCGATTATGGCAGCAAGGGTGTTATCCAGAACCTGTACAAAGGCTGTTCTAAAATTTCGTGTGGAACCTTCTATATTAAGGCAACATCGCAACAAAGTTCGGTGGAAGGTTTACGCAGCGGTGTACGTTTGCCTTACAAAGACGGTTCATTTAGAGCTAGTCGGTGGATTCGCCACCGAAGATTTTATCACAAGCCTAAAGCGCTTCCTTTCAAGACGGGAAAAGTCAGTCGAGATCCATTATGATAATGGAACTAACTTTGTCGGAGCTAAAAACGAGCTCCATCAGTTCTATAATTTGCTCAAAAGGCATCAAAAAGCCGTATTTAGTTTTCGTAGTGGTCAAGGAATTGATTGGCACTTCATTCCGCCAAGAGCTCCTCACTTGCTTACTTATGAGCAATTAGTCACGTATATTATCGAAGTGGAGGCAATATTCAATTCCCATCTCATAATACCCATGTCCTCCTCTCCCAATAATCGTGAACCTTTCACTACTGCCCATTTCCTAGTAGGTAGCCCTTTAGCTTCTTTTCCACAAGTCGACTTCACAGATACACCAGTTAGTCGTCTATCCGCCTGGCATCACGCTCAACAATTGAGGCACCATCTTTGGAAGCGTAGGCGCAAGGAATCCCGACGTCCAGAGGTTCGGCTGAAGGAAGGAGCACCAGTTAGTCGTCTATTCGCCTGGCATCACGCTCAACAATTGAGGCAGTATCTTTGGAAGCGTAGGCGCAAGGAATCCCTACAGCAGCTGATTCGATTCTGTCGCACCCGGCGTCCAGAGGTTCGGCTGAAGGAAGGAGCACTGGTGCTCATTTTTGAAACTGGTCCTACTTACATGGCCAAACGGAAACCTTATAATCTACAAAAGATCATACTTATATAAAACGGTTTTCAATTGATACGTTCTACTTACTTAACGTATATATCATCGAGTGAAATTACAATATTTTCCCACTTAAGATCGAAAAGATGTGAAATTCTGCGGAGCAGACAGGAAACTTTGCAACTGTATTCTGAAACATGGTTATTTCTTCTCCAAAATCATCGATCTCACAAATACAAAATTCGTCGTTCTGCGAAAAGATGAGAACCAAATATCATTCTTACACATATGTCAGCATACAACTACAGCATTGTTCTCATGTGGTTATCTCAAATATGCTCCAGGTGAGCAAGGTGTCATCATCGGCATCTTAAACTCTTTCGTCCATATCATCATGTACTTCTACTACATGCTTTCGTCAATGGGACCCAAATATCAAAACTACTTATGGAAAAGATACATTATGACAATTCAATTGGTCCAGTTCATCCTGATTCGATTTCATATGATCACAGTAGATTGCAATTTGATTAGAAACTTTTATCGGAAAACGTATAACAAAATTAAGACGTCACCTGCTTTTCAACGAATACGAAGAGTTCTCTGCTTAGCACCGCTGATCAAATGAAGCGATTGAGCGATGTAAATAAAAATAAATTTTCTTCCATCGACTATCCTGCCGAAGACGAAGGCTCCACAACCAGTTTGAACCTGGTGCTTCAAGGCGAGCGGCATGGCGCAGCCTGGCTTGACTCAACATCGTTATTATTAAATAATTTAATTTGTAGTTTTATTCTTAATTGTTACATTTTGTTTTGTTATTAATTGTTATAATTGTTAGTTAATAATTCGTTATAGTTACCTGCATGTTTGGCAGCACTTTTTGTTTTCGTTACTGCCAGTTTTGTTAGTTGTTTTGAATTGTCATGTAAATATGTAAATTAGTTTGTGATTTTGGATTCGTAATACATTGTTCGTTGTAGAAGAATTCGTTATTCGTTGAAAGTTAATTAAATTAATTCGTTCGATTTGTTTTAGTTTTAAGTATGAAATAACACTCGAGCCAATTAAAGAAAAATATAAATATTCTCAAGCGTGTCGTCATTTTGTTCGTTCGCTTCGAATCGTGCCCGGTAAACGCACCGGGACTCAACAAATCCGTTACGCAACAGACGTATGTGACTGTGCTGACTACAAAGTCGAGCGCGACCGGTAGTCAAACCGGTTCCCCTACTCTTCATAAACCAAATAACAGCCACGCACACGATTTTCTGGCTCGCAACTTGTTGCTAAGCAAGAAAGTAAAATTACCGTTTGTATTTGTTTCACTCCCGTATATAAACCACAAAAAAGACAATAAAAAGCTCAAAAATCAGAATAATGTAACTAAATCAAGTTTTCTTTTTTTTTCTCTGATATAATTTGTAAATTTTGTTTAGAGAAAAAACACAAAATTACTGTACACCGAAAGGTGACATATTTATATAGCAATCAAAATAAATGTACGTAGAATAATTTAGAGTGCCTGTACAGAGCCAGTAAATTACATCAAAATGTAGTATGTTAAAATGGGCTTAGCATATTAAATACTAAATGATATTGTTAAAACCCTTATCTTTGAAAATAAATGCGTTAAAAACAACCTGTTTGGTCCTCCAGGATCTTCGCCCGGTACTCTTTCGACATTTCTTCCGCGGAGAGGGTCGACGTATTCCGTTTCTATATAGTGTGCTATGCTGTAATGGATTCCCATCTTCTGTTTGAGCTCAACATTAGCACTCCTGTGTTAGTCGCATCTACTGTCATGTTGATTTGCTCTGTGAGCGCACTGCACTTCTCCTGGAATCTTTTGCTAGTCGGCATTACGGGTTTTCCTTGGGCTTGGAACTGTCCAAATATTGTCCAAAGCACCCATGTCCTATAACCCATTGGGACGTGTGAAAATACACATCGCCGTGTAGTGTATTCGTAATAAAATAAATTTGTTTTAAAGATAAGTAAACAGATTAGAATGACATAGCTACAACGCCTCGCCCGAATCAAAAGTCAAAGCATTGCCATAATTCAGTTATTTTCATATACATTTTGTGAATTATGATTAATTGACATTTTTAAGGACACAATCGTGACAATGAATAAACATTTAGTTCAACAAACTCCCAGATGTATATTCTCTGTGCCAAGGAAAAACTACTTTAATTCAACCTTCCTACCAAAGTGCTTAAAGTTCTCAATGATAATGAGAGAAAGGCATCGGTTAAAACATTCCACCCTCAGAAAGGACTTAGCTCGTTTTAGTGATATTTACACAGGACAGTGATGCGATGAAAAGGTAAATAGCGCTGAATGCATAACAAGAAGGAGGTACTAAGGAAAGAGGAAACAGGAAATACTCATAAGGAAAAGATGATTATATGCACTTTGCTCACCACTTTTTTAATTTTAATTTCATCTCAACTCACATCCTCGACCTCCTTCGGTGAAATCCTCTTTTTTCTACTCATTTACGTTGTTTTCATTTTCTATTCTCTAGGTGGATCGTCTGGCTCGCTCATAAGTTTGTGCCGCTCAGTTAGTAGTGCATACATAAGTATCTTATGGATAGTATGCGTGCTTTTGTATTCGCTAATTGTAGCCTCACTGGACTTATAGCAGTTTGTGGAATGTTTTGTTTCGGGAGTTAATTAAATTTGTAAAGTCCCATAAAATAGAAGGGATTGGGAAAACACTGTGACAGCTGGACGGTAGGAACTTAGTTACACGAACACCTGATGAGAAAAACTATAATAAATGGCCACTGTTAAAGAAGCAGCAAATGGTGGATGGTAAGTAAACGACCTCTGACTTAAATATACAACGCAAGTTGGTTAACTAGAACAAACATTCAAACTCTGTATTTTGCCATCGTTTAACAGTTATAAATAATATAATATCATCAATATGCCAATTTGTCATATATGTATCCCATCAAAATAATACTGGTGATGCCGAATGATCCACTCTGCTCATTATCCACCACCACATTTCAACATATTGTTAATGACAGTACTTTGTCTTTGTTGAAGGATTTATGGGGTAAAGATGTTTTATTCGTTTTCGTAGTTTTTCTTTAGGCTTAGTGTTGGCTACGTGCCGACAAATGCCCTGGTTCACTAAGACTTACCCATTCAATTATTGTGAGACTCGGGTGCAACAATCAAAGCTGAGCTTTGAACATCGAACTCAGTTTAGTGAAACAAGAAATTCGTATCTTTAATTTTACTTTTTTATTGTCTTAATTACACGGGAAAAACAAAACGTAACAAATTCACTCTTATTTAAGTCTAGTTCAAACAGTATTCATACTTTAATTTAATCAAGTTCACCGGTATCCATTCTTTATTTTGATCAAGTGCACACAGTATCCATTATTTTATTTTAATCCACTTCACACAATATTCATTCTTAACTTTAATCAAGTGCACACGATAATCCTTATTTTATTTAGTTTAGTTAGCTTAATTATAGTGCACGCAGTATTCATTCTTTACTTTAATCAAATTCACACAATGTTTATCCTTAACCCTTGTCGTTATATAGATTTAATATTATAGTTGTAAAGGAATTGCTATCCTAAATCTCTTAAGTACTAGTGGTAAAATATATCATAAATGTAATTATCTACCAAATAAAAATTGAATTGAATTTATCCTTAACTTTAATCAAGTGCACACGATAATCCTTATTTTATTTAGTTTACCTCAAGCACGGAAAACCGTTGTGCAACCGAAAGGGTTGCAATTGAACGCTATGTGGCATTAGGAGGGCATTGGATGTTTATTCCATACATCACACACACAACATTTATGCTGATCGTGCACATCTTGTCGTCATCTCCGTACAGCCGAATTCTCGATGGTACTTTTCTACTTTGGAGAACTCGACTTCCTTGGGCGATTAGGCATATCCCTTAATGTATTTGTCGGTCGGATGACCGACCGATGTGGGCATGTATAAAAAAAGGGAAATCTGAAACATCTCCTGCATGTGTGCGGCTGACACGTAAGGGTATTGTGGGGTTTCTTCAAGACGCCGAAGAACCACCCATCGCTTTAAGCCCACCTAACCTTCCTCTTTCCATACTACCCCATGGTACTTACCTGCAATTTTGGACAGTGTAAGCTACTCTGCATCATGCCCCCTGAAATCTAATTCGGTTACCTTATCAGGTAACCAACATGAATCCCCGAAGCATTTCCTCATGCACGTGCATGACATGTTCATCCTCGCCTTATCGGCTGAACCTACGGTCGATCGATCAAGCAACAATCCACAGCACAGCCCATTACTGGCTGCCTACACGGATTGCAAGTGTTGTTTTAACATAAACACACACCCGACACATCGTCCGACGGGACGTTGGCAATCTGCGTACAAAGTATTGATGCTGTACGCAGTGGTCAATAAGTAAACACACAGTATCTCACTGTGTTCGTTTGCTTACCCGCTCATCAACCCAAACAACGAGCAGCCACGACTGCCACGCTGGCTATCGTAACGGCTTTCGTTTACCCAATGTAAACAGACAAAAATATTTTTTGCCTGATGGCAACATCTCTTGGATTAACGTATCCTAAAATAAATATGCACCCATGCATCGTAACCTCGATCATCTTATCGAAGTCTGTTGATATAATACCAACAGAATAGGAAACCAATTCCTATGATTTACGATGGGGTGGTCAGCCATCCTCGGTGGGCGATCGTTTGTTTGATCGGCCGGCGTATCTGGATTTCCTTTTACGCACCCTTCGTTTCTGCGTTGTCGTGGCTTCCAACAAATGGATTTTCATCCAGGTCTCTACGGCCACGGGGAGATGCTTCGGTTATGGATCCCAGTTCGATCGCTCTTTGGTTATCACCAAGGAAAAGATCGGATTGGCTACTTCCAGACCGATGGAAGTCCATCTTCACCACGGTTAATGTATGTCGACGGCGGCAGATGGAGGAGTCGAAATCCTTCACGGAGTCAGATTGCAACCTCCGTCGCGTACACATACGCTGTCGGGTCAAATTTCAACCCTGAAACGGTGCACACGGAGTCGAGTGTTTAGCGAAACAATTGTCGTTCGCGAGTGTAGTAAAAGTTAAAACGACGTTGTAAAGAAGTAGTTAAAATCTATGTTGAGCCATTCTCACCAGTGAGTCTTGTTAAAGTTAAATCGGTTTTGCAAACCCGAAGTTGAAACCAATCGATGTAATTAGACACTAGTGAATTTTAAATGGCTGATGTGTAACGTAAAACTCGAAAGGCCCAATAAAAGTGAAAAACTAAACATTAAACAGAATAACAACTAACTGCGTTTCGTTGCTTTTGGAAACATCTGCGTTTTTTTTATTTGACATTCTTCTGAAGTGCACAGTATCCTGTGAACTATTTGTAGGGTATTTTACTGAACCCGGGCCCATGCTTGGTGCCTAGTCAAAATACCCACAGTATCTCTTATTGATATTGTACAGGCAATGTTGGTTGCTTGATAGTGCGACCAAATTGCCCTTACTTGTAAAAGATACCCACTATGCCGACGGAATTCGATCAGAAACATGTGTGCTAAATTGGTTCGGTTCATGTTGGTTGCTTGGTGATGCAACCAAATTACTTATTAGGAACATGTCGGTTTGGTGCTGATGGATTTTGCATCAGCGAATATTATACAATTTACAGAATTACAGTTATCTATAGTAAACTATCTGAAGGTAAGTACATGCTTCTATGTGTTTCTGTGCTCCAGACAGCAGTCACCTGGGTGGTTAATGGGCAGGTAAGTAGTGGAGTTCAAAGGAACCGCCACAGATTCATATACAGATCTACGTAATTCCGGTGTAGCTTCTCTTGAAGAGAAGGACAGAAAATCATCGTGTTGGGTCTCATTAGCTGATGCATTACATTCCATTACAAACATTACTCTCACTCGTGGTAGCTTTCGTTAATGATATTTGACAGTAGATAACTTTCTAACACACCAATCTCAATTGAAGAGCTTCTAGAAATCAGGTCACCAGAATGCATTGAACGCATTGCTACATGGCATTATGCTGCCTGTTGACAGATCAACTTATCCAAACGACGGACGAATTGGTGTACCAAGACGATGTTTATCCATAATATAAATAAATATACATATATAAAGATTAACATAGTTGTTCTTTAGCCGAACCGCAACAAAATGGAATATCTGATTATGTGTTGCCTTATCATTATAATATGCAAACATTCATGACCATGTGCATAGATACCTTCTTAACTCTAACCCCCGCCGTGCTCTGACATTTAAGGGTGCGTTTGTGCGCGTTTTTCGTGTAAAAAACAAAATGGAAAAAAAGAAATTCGCAGATAACAGTTTTTAACTTCATTTCTCTCAATGGTATTTGCAACACGCGTGAAAAAAGAGCTTCGTTTCAAGTGGACATTGGATTGAAATTAATCCGGTTCCTTTTAGAGTTGATTGACATTGGAATGTACGAATGAACCAATTTTAACAACCACTCTTAGTTACCCACCCGGTGTATCTGTGACTCGTTCACCGTCTGTGGCAGCGTCCACCTTATTTATAGCACACAGTTCAGTGAAGGTTTTTACCAAAAGGCCATAAACCCCTAGGTAATCTTCGAATACCAAATTTGAAACTGCCTCTGGATAATACCCCTGTGTCAAAGTGTGCACTTTGCTTTGTAGAGATTTTCATCCACTGCCCCAAAGGATTCGGCGGTAAGTGTGTGCTTGTGTTCAAAGGATCATGTTTCCGATTTGTAACGAATTTAATTTCTCAGCTTCACCAACCCTTGACAATGAACCCTTTCAGTTCGTAAGTTGATGTGCGATCAAAAACCAGGGCCAAACAAATACCCCAGGATCAAGAGCGAATGAAAAATTGTTGGGAAACTGTCTGATACAATGACAGAAGCGGTCTGTAGGGGATTATATGTGTGCCTTTGTGAACAAAAAATAATAAACGAAATATTGAAAATTTGCTGACATCAGACGAAGACAGAAGCTAAATACTTTCGTAACTCGACGAGCCTTAAACAAAGGATAAATGAGACGAGGTAAAATGCCATCAAAGGCAAACGTAGTATTTGCAAATAAAAAGACAAACACCACTCACACACGGTCGTGAATCGAAAAGTACCTGTAGAGTCACAGAAACATTTATGGGCAGAGATATACAGCTAATTGGGCATGGGAAATCCATGTTGTCTGGTGCTGCTCTTTGTGTTGGACATCGGGAGGGATAACATACCAGAGAGCTTGTACTGGTTACTGATTTTAAAATATAACCCGGCGAGTTCGCACAGCTTCAGCTGCTAAAGTCATAGGGTGACAACATTGAGCTTGCAACACAACGAGGGCATTACACTAATTTGTGTTTGTTTTCGTAGTTCGTGGAAAGATCAATGTAAACTGCGTGTTTGGTCTTACTTAGTGGTATCGTGATTGTGTTTTACTTGATTGTTTATTATTGCGTTAGGGATTTTGAGAAGATAGTCGTTGCCTTTAGTTTCATGGCGCGAGTTAATATAGGGTTTTCCAATAGGGACTTGACAACTTTTTTTGGTAGTAAATTTTTATAATTTGCAGACATTGTTCGTTCGTGTACGTGTTGAGTTTACTGAATAAATTGACAGTGACAGCTCGACGAGTAGTGAAAGGTTGTGTTCACAAATTAAATTTAAAGTTGTCAAGTCCCTATTGGAAAACCCGATACTTCTATCCGTTCATGGAATAAAAAAATATTTTTCTTAGGACGTACTCAGACCGCTCGGTGTACTTTATTATTCTCTAGATATAAAAGACTAGATCTCAAAAAAATGGGGTGGTGAGAGGCCGACTTTAGGGAGACAAGAAATATATGTCCTTCATCTTGTCTCTGGCTTCTGGTCATCTTGCGATAACCAGAATCACCCTCATCCGTGAGGATGTTGGGCTCGGTCTCGAGATACCTGAAAAGAAAGGGCGAAGGAGGTATCTAAGTGTAGACAGGGTTAGTTCAAGTGTTCTCTAACTACTTGGATGGGGGGATGGTGGCAAAGAAATCGTACAAGACCGGTGGGTCTTGAGTGCGGTAGTAAACACAGATCACGTCTTTGGTAATCTGCGCTTCGGTCGGTGTGTGTGTGTGTGCTTGTGCTATCTTGTACTGTGCGTGCGTGTTTGTAGTGTGTCAGCAGTAGACCCTATGGGATGGGTCCAGGAATCCTCTATTATAGATGAGAATGTTGTTGGGAAGGGTGCTTTCTTCAGTTTTGTACCGAAGAAGAAATTGTGGTGGCCTGATCCGAGGAGATCGAGAGAGAGAGAGGAGTAAAGACCACATCTCTTTGGCTTACTGGCTATTTATACTATTAATTTAAATTAATTTTTACAACATTTTTTTATTTTCTTTTTATATTCTTAGTTTCTAAATTACATGCTAGACAAAAAATGCTTAAATTCTAGCTTAATTATCTTATATTATAACTTACTGGTCCTACGCAGACGCACTAAACGAAACATTACATGACTATTGTATTATTTGCCTTTCGACGACAAAACCTTGTTTGTGGCTGCTTTTATGACTATTTGTATGAAAGAAAAATAATGAAAACTTTGTGTCGATTTTTTTTTCTCTTGTTTTTTCTTAAAATTTAACTTACTTCTATTTTTTTATATTCTATTTTTTAACTTTATTTAAAAGAACTTGACTTAAAGCTTATACTATCCTAATTCTATAAAAGCTAAGTCTGTGTAAGCTGGCTGATGATACAGTTATTCTACCAACATTGGTATCCAGGTCTTTATTTGACATTCAACCACCAGAACTGTTGATGCTGTTTAATATTATCGTCCCGGTCTCTGTAGGAGATAGCCCTACTGAACCACAAGAGCTTTTGGCGGATTTGTAAAAGTGTCGGACAGCTAATGTGTTCCGCCGAACACTTTTCACAAAATGAAACTCGGAGCACTTTCTTTCAAATTTATTTTATTGTTTTCCTTTCTCGGTTTTTAGTAAATCAATTAAATCGGGTTTACAAATAATTGCTAATCGTTTAAAAAAACAACATTCCGATAGTTCTCTTTTTCGAGTTTCTCTTAATCGAGAATCTCTTCACCAGGGAAGATCGTACTCTTTTTTCGGTCCTGCGGTTTTCCGTTTCATCGCAGGCCAGATGTGCGGTCACACCCACCCACACAGACGCGGGTGTTGCTGCCTGTGCGACCGGAGATCTTCCTGGGATCGCCAGACCTTTCACACCTTCTGTCGAATCTCTTTTGTATATATTCGGCTGTGTGGTTTATTCTTGGCGACCTTGGGATCGTGGTAATTAATTATTACTATGGGAGCAGGGTTTTAGTTTATTGCTGTATCTCCGCAATGGCCTTTATTTAGGCGAAGTGCATTGCGGTAGGGTCAAGGGTTTAGCAAACGGTTTGTTTTACGGCAATTTGCTTATCGCCGGGGATTTGATGTTTGTCGACGTCTGGCGCAGCTGTGCCAACCATTTATGTTTATCCAGCTAATCGGATCGGTACACAATTTCTATACTGGGTCTTGTCCTTCGATCGCCGTGCAGGCGTAGGGAAATTGTTCGGGACTTGGGGCCCACGTATCTGTGCTACTTGCTGTTCCTGTGGCTGTTGATACTGTTGATGTTGTCCGACATTTGGCTTCGGCTTTTGTTGTTGTTGAGTGGTTTTTTCCTGTTCGAGCGCCGTTATTTTTTTCTTCCGGCGTGTCTCTTCTAGTCGGCCTCGTGCCACGGCAAGTTTCGCCTCCAATTCACTTATCTCCTCTTCTTCATCCTCAGACTCTGAGGATGCAAGAGAAGCGAATGAGTTATTTGCCACATACATGTCAAAGTTGGAGGGGGAGGGGAGCTCACTGTCCTCCTCCATTTGTTGTTCTTTTTCTTCATTGTTAATTTCGCGGTTTTACTTCGCGAGCGCCTTTCCTTTTGTGTGTTGTCGCGTTTTTTTTCTTCGTTCGTGTTCATGCTGGTACTTTCCGGTTTGTTTTCATTGAAAAAAAAAACAAAGGCGACCTGCTATACGAACCTCAGCGCAACTCGGTTTCTCCGTAACCTGACTCGTACTCGCCTGTCGCCAACTAAGAGTCAGTCACCTTACACTCGCGCTAAATGGTGATTTAAAAACTGATTGCTTAACGAGCAATATATTGTTAGTAATTATTTTCACACTTGCGACCGAGGTGATATATTTTACTTCTTTTAGTTGCGAATTATATTATTTTTCCGGCTTCACTGCACTTTTTGTTTTTTTGTTTTGAATGTCTTATCTTTGTCCTTTTTTTACTATTTTTTATTTTTTACTTTGGTCGATTCACTTAGTGCCGCACTACACAACAATTTTATGATGCTTTCAATTAGTATACTGTTCGTTTCTAAATTGCAGTAACAGTTAAGTTTTTTATTTATTTAATTTTATATCTTAAACTCCACTAATTACAACACTGTAAACTTTGCGTAAATTAGATTTGGAAAATTATCAATTTATATTGAATTAAATTCATTTTTTCACAGTGCGAATCACATCGTCCGTGTAAATGTGATGTTCATAATATAAAAACTCAACACTATCCTCAAAGAACAATGCTACTGTGGCGGTTCTCTACATTACATGGAGAACCAACCCACAATTTCAACCCTATTTTGCCCGCTAACAGCGCTACACCCCAACCCCAATCCCATTCACCAGGTATTTCACCTGAAAATAATATTTCCCAAGCGGACGTATTACCGAATTCATTATTTATACAAATGATGTATAATTGAATTCGGTACCACTTGCCATACGGCGCCTCCATTGCTTCAACCCCATGAGTTTTCCACCGGAAATCTCAACGTCATATTGGTTAGCAACAACCAAGTCTAATCAAATGACGCGGTTGCACCATCGCAGAACCGCTGGGGTTATTTTAGCGTCTTTGAGTTTGGTTCTCACGCTGTTATTTCCCAAGCACCAGCAGCGTCCTTTTGACCTTCCCCCAGACACTCTATTCGCTGGGGATCAATGATCTCTTTAGTCAGGTGAATAGCAGCAAACAATTTCCATCCCATTTCATTTCTTATTCTCAGAGTACATTGCACTCTGAGATCACCACGATATCCTAACTAGGTCACTTGGTCACCATTGATTTCGTATTGAGCATGCAATAAGCAAAATCATCCCCGGGATCATTTCGCTTTTCGTTTCGGTTCTCGCATTCTCTCTAGTCCATCGACACATTGAATTAACTAAAAGGTTTTATTCACCACGATGGGCGGGGAGAATGAGAGAGCACAGATGAGAGTATGATCTCGATTGATTGACCATGTGGCTAAAGTCAATTTTTCATCCCTTTTGAAATCAGTCAAGATTAACCACCGCAGCGTGCACACTACACGAGAATCGAGGTCGTTGCATTGTCAATGTTGGGAGAATTCGATAAGTTACGCGTTCAGTTCGGATTCCCTTAAATTAAACTAACCAAAATACAAGTGTCATTTAAATCAACTGTGTCAACTTCTTTAGTTCCATCGGGATGATACATGCTGCTTATCGACAATCTTCGATGGTTCATAATTGGTAGATGCGTCAACTCACGCTAATAGTCGGTCCACTGCGAGAATCAGAAAAATCAGGATACCTGGTGTAGTGTAATCCTGTTTCGATATCACGTCACGACCCGCGATGCGGTATACATTCGAACATCCTTGGGGGATTCAATTTTGGAAAAAAAATCCTTAGTGGAAGGGCAGCGCGTTCGACGAAGGTTCCTTCGAAGTAATAATTAGGACCTAGAACACGACAACCGAAGAAAGCGAGGCGGAAGTTGTCTGTGAGTGAATAGACATGGGTAATACAGCAGCAATGCCAATAAGGATACCAATGGATGGAAGAAAACCATGCTACTGGTGGACGGACGAAATTAAAGCATTGACACCAAATTGCTTACAATCGCGTCGCAGGATGCAAAGGTTAAGAGGAAGAGCTGGCTTTCAAGGAATCGGTTTGAGATTTAGAAGCACCCTATTTGCCATGGGTTTCAGAGCACCCTGTCTCCCAGCTACAGTTTGACATCCGCTGTCAGTTATGAATATGTCATTTTGACTGAATACGATTATTTTCTTTCCTTTTGGTTAACGTGCTTTGGTTTACCCGTGGCTTTAAACAAAAAATATGTTATCTAAAATAAAGTAACCAAAAATTTTATAATTTATTTATGTTATCAAATTATAAACATTTTTGGTGCCTCATGTGAGGAAGATTATACATTTTTTTAGATTGCACAAAATTTATCTGTAGCAGTAGATGGTGCGACGTCTGAAGTGAAATGAATGGACTAAAAATAGTGAAACCGAATCCTGCACGTGGTCCAGAATAAGTGGTACTTCCATGTAACTAACAACCGCATTGCGCGTTCGGAACTCACATCACATACAACAACTACTCCAATAACGTCCCTGCTCTTTTTATTTTCATAAACTCTACTTTCGTAGGTGTTTTTGTTGTTGTGTTTTGTTATCGATTTATCAATCTATGACAGTTGCAATGGACTATTGGCGACGCAGCCGAGGAACAGTTCCACTTTAGAGAATTACGTGCGATCGGCTAATCGGGTGCCAACTCACTTTTATGACATCCACCCCGCACACACATACACGACCTTCGCTGATTGTGGCGTTGAAGAAGCGGTATGGCAGAGTTAAAGCTACGAATGGCAGTAGCGAACGCCATTAAACGAATCTATGAACGTGTCTGTGGGCCAAATTTGGGGGTGTGCGATTCTTCGCAGCTTGAGCAGGAACTGAACACGGTTGCGGCACATTACGACGGCCTCTTACGATACCATGAAGTGCTGGCGAGCCAGGCGAATGAGGGAGAGCTTGAGACACACAATCAGCTCTGGGCACAGATGGAAATCATCTACAATGAGACGTGTGTCGTTCTCAGCAGAGCATTGCGGCAGTCAGAGGAGCAGCCCAAACGAGATATTGTAAATAGTATCCCATCAGCACACGATTTCGACCACAAAAAAACGCTGGCGATTCTGTGGCGTTTCTAACAGATACACACAATATGCAAGCAAATAGTGAAGAACACAGAAAGGAAATTTGATTAAGCAAAACATCACAGCCGTATACCATAGCGATAACATAACAATTCCACATCAGTTGAGGGTACTTGAGTTTAGAAATCGAATTCGTACACGCGGCAGTGACCTGGTGTGCTGAGGATTGGTTACATTTTTAGTGATTCTAACCCCCATAGCTTCAGTTCGAATCACACGTTCTTCACTATCGTCGCAAACGCTATAATTCCATCCTTTGATGTCTCCTGGCAAAATTGGCTGGTATTTAAGGATGCATTTGAGACTTTGGTTCATGACTAGAAGTACCTGGAAATATATAAACTGGGCAAACTTCGGCAGGTAGTGGGCGCAACCAACATGCCACTCACGGGCGGATTGCATTCTGGCAGATATGAGGAAGTGTGGAGATTATTAAAGGAGCGGTTTGATAATCCAAAACTGTTGCCCAAAATACACGTCGCTTGGTTTCTCAACATTAAAGCTGCATCTTAAGAATCGTAAAGGACTCTTCTTTCCATAGAGCTGCACATGGTGCATGAATTACTAAGAGTTTTACGCGTCATGGAGTCGCCGGTGGATGGTTGGGGTGCCTTGGCGGACCCGATAGTCGTTTCAAAGCTTCTCGTTTCTAGACTGCGGGAGTGGTGTCTGAATTGTCCTTCCAATCAGATCTGGCTCTTGGCGGATTTTCTCAAGTTTCTGGAAAAACTAGCACACAGGATCGCTACTGAATCAATAAGGGTCTTTAGTCGCTATAAGCCGCAGCCACACGTCAACAACATCGTACCTCACTTTCTACCACACCTAGTTACAACTGATGGCGGGAAGTGTGTCCATTATCAAGGATCTTGTGGGGAAGAAGTATGTACCGGACACGGGCACTCGATTTACTTCCCTCTCCATCATACTCTGCTACAAAGTTTCGATGTAAAATGTTCACAAACCGAAAAGAGTAAAAGAAAAAAAAACACCCAGAAACAGCAGGACGGAAAATTAAATGCACAGAAATGAAATTCACTGCATGAGTTTTGTGACGAATGTTCTTTTATTTTTAATTTGGTCCTTGTTTTATAACTGCACAGCGGTCTTTAATTTGTATTTACATTAACTTCACCGGTGACTTAAATTTACACAATTGTATTCAAACACTAGAACAGTTACTATGGATCGAATATATTTTGCTAATTACTTGCTCGGACTCAATATGTGTTCGCGTCTCCGCAGCGCTACGCAGAGCGGGAGTGGCACGACCGGCGTGGTCGGCGGGTGTAATTGGACTCCATCGAGGGTTGGAATCTGGATCTTGATTCACCCTCGATTCGGTGGTGGTGGTTATCCTCTCCGCTAAGGATATGTTTTTACTTACTACAAGAGAGACGTAAAGTCTCTCTCTGTGGAACAGAAAACCAGATTTCGTAATAAAGATCATGGTGGTATACATGCATGTGTGTACATTGGTTCATTTATGGGACAAAGCCATGAGAACAAAACTGAAACAAAGGAAGGGCATAATGTGCATCCATGAGATATGAGTTCGGCTAAGCAAACAAGCCGAATCTCATTGGATGCTAATTGGATTTGTGTTTGCTTATATGAGAAGGTCAATGGTAAACGGATCCAGGAATATGTAGGACAACGGGAATTTATGATCTGAGAGTTCAATTGAGTAAACAAACATTAGATGGTAGATGCATTCGGAATACTTGAATGGTTTGAATTGTTTGCCGTATCGCCAGAATGCCTGCTGAAGGACAGCGTTCTTTTGGTTGTACATGGTACATGCTAGAAAATTAGTTTCAGCGTGTATTGCGCTAATTGTATGCAGCTGCGTTGGACTGTTTATCGTTGGGTAAAAGGGTCGCCAGCCAATGTGTATGTAGGTAAATTTATTGTACACATGTTGAGGCTGGGAATAGCCAAGTCAAGGTTAAGATTCCCGGATTACGCGGTTGCATTATATGTCAACCGATGAGTTTTTTTTCCAGGGAATTTATGATAAGTTTGGAGAGAATTCTTATAGGGAATTTTTAATTCGAATTAATGAATGAAGGTAAGAAATCTTTTCCAGAAGCTTTTAGCTAAATACATTTGGTCATTTGTTGCGTGAAGTATTTACAGGTTCTTAATGCGATTGCATTAGCAGAAAGTTATGATGGCTGGGTTGTAGTTATGGGGGTTCTTCGGGTAAGTGTACAGTGGGGTTTGCCGAAATCAGTCTCACCGTATTTCTCCATGTCCATTACTAATGGCTATGAAACCGGAACAACGTTTCGAGGCAGTGAGAACTGTCGGTTTTGCTTCAACTGCCTGAAACAGGGGCATACATCTAAGCAGTGTCTCCGCGGTGGTTGTAAGCGGTGTGGCCGCAAACACCACACTCTGTTTTGTCGTGAATCACAGATGCAGATCACACCTTCGTCAACATCAACAATGGAGTCAACAGAAGTACGAGTAAAACATATCGCTCATGCCACTGGCCCTTCAGTGGAAGCGCAACCTGTTGCATATATGTTTTAACACAATCGCAAACAATTAAAATTTTCTTTCTTTTTTGTTTATTATTTTAAAAGAATCGTACTTATCCCGGGTTCGACTTGGGGGTATCATGGACGGTAGTGATTTCTGCTGCACAGGTGGTCGTGTTAGTATTATAGTTGGATAGTTATATATGCACGCCACCCAGTTTAAGTTTTGATTTAGTTTTTATGTGAAGATATTCTCAAAGGGTCTATTCAAAATTTAGGTCGATCATCGATGAAGATGCTCAAGGAAAACCACTAAAACATTTTCGAATGTTGATTGAAATACTATTGTAAATTATTGACTGTTATTTATTTTAAGCTTCCAAACGGCACACAAACAATTTCCTTTTTACAAATTATTTATTACCGTACACAAGCGGCACACACAATTTTTAACTTTTTCAATTTTCTTTTTTCTTTTTTTTTTCTTCGTTATCAGACAGTTTCGAACTGCTCCCGTCGACAATCAATCTTCAACTCTTTATTATTTTTTCAACCCTTCACCAATTCATAATCCTCTTCTTGATTCCATTTGCTGCCTCCTTACCGTTAATCGATTCCCTGCATTAGGGGTGGGAATTCGCAACCATTCTCACCCTATGCAAAGGAGTCGTTTTCAACAGTAAATCAAAGTAGCAAGTTTCTGTATAGGGGAGTTGTTGTTGGATCTCTATGTAGTTGATAAGTTGGGTAATCGTACAGATCATTATAGTTTTCTAGTTAGGGTAGGAATTTAACACCTGCAAGTTAATGTAGGAACATGAGAAGTTTTTGCAATGAATTGCGACAGGAGTTTATGTCCAAAAAAAATATCGTTTTTTTGGGATGGGATCATGTGTTGTAAGGGATGTTGTTTACAAGAATTTGCTGTGTGTGGATAAGGATCTGAATTAGTGAGATTTTTATGATGTAAAAGTGGGGGGGGGGGGGGGGGGGTTAGTTAACGCATATAACAAACCATCCCTTTGACTATCTCGTCCAGTCGGCACGTCCTTCACTCGTGGCCACTGCATTGTCCTGCTTGCAACAGTGCGGATTCATACGAACAGCCCTGAGCCCGTATCCTCTGCGATCCTGGATCGCAGATAAGTTTTGTGTCTTCTCATATTCCGGGATCTGCTTCTCATCAGCAGCGGCATGAGCAAACAAAAACCATTACCATCCAAGGAGATTCGGTTTGTTTGCTTTGCCGAACTCACATCTCATGGATACACCCTATGCCCATTTCGTCGTTTCAGGTTCGTTCTCATGGTTTGTCCCATAAAAGAACCCATGTACACACACACATGTGTACTACCAACGATCTTCACGGTCTGCTTGGTTTATCCATCGCCTTCGCGCGTGTGTTGAATATTATGATCCTCACGATCACCCATGCACACATACTACCATGATCTCCATTACGAGATCTGGTTTTCTATTCCACAAAGAGAGACGTCTGTCTTGTGGTAGGTAAAACGTATCCTTAGTGGACAGGAACACTTTCTCTCTCGGGGAAACTCACCCCATTAGCTAGTCGGCTCTGCACGAGCCGTTTATCGGTGACGGGGTGACAACCCCCGTTCGCGACGGTCGGTCTGCCTCCCGCTCCCCGTCGCGCGCCGAGGACGTGTATATACCGGAGTTGTGAAAATTGAGTCAGATTAAGTTGATAGCAAAAATATTCAAATAAAGGTAATTTCTCTTGTGACCGCGGTCTAGATACAATAGTGTGAAAAGAGAAAAGAAACAAGCAATTAAAGTAATAAAAAAAGCGGTGATCACCAATAGACAGTGCGTTTTATTTCTCATTCCCCTGTGCTGCAGTTTCCTGGATGTTAAGTGTTCATCCTTCTGCGTTATGGACAATTTTGCTGCTCGCATTTGAGGCGGAACAGTGGAACTTTCTTTTGGATCTTTGTGACAGTGATGATGGGAGCAGAAGTGAACCGAGTGCCCGTGTCCGGTATATACTTCTTACCCATAAAACAAACAAAAAAAAACCATTAGACCCTATCGGTATATATATTGACAACGATCACCTACGGCATGGCTGTAGCTCATATAATGCGGTACGTGCACTACATCAATGTGCGAACGAGAACTATGTCCAAGTCGTCAATGACGAGCAAGTACTAGCTGCGCTGGACACCATAATGACGTCATTTGACGTGAGTGACTTCCTTACTAGCTGCGACTCAATCCACAACGCCATACTCTTAACGACCAATGTTCATAGGATCCTCGCAGCTGAGTACTGTTAGTATACAGTGGGGTTAGACCCACGGCCTAACGCCCCAAGAAAGCGGCGCGTACTGAGTGAAGTGGCACGGCTTTTCACTCCAACTGGTTTACTGGGACCTGTGGTTGGCACCTGTGGTTGTAACCTTTATTCAAACTCTTAGGTCCAAGGGCGTCACTTGGTGTGCTCCACTTGCAAGTGAACTGTGTGACGCGTGGTATAAATTTAGTAATGGACGTGATGCTTTAAATCGCTTTCTGATTCCACGATGGTGCGGAATGGCGGGTGGAGAAATGACTCTCCATGGCTTCTGAGATGCTAGTGCGCGTGCATACGATACAGTTATATATACGAGGAATGTTGGTTGGGACGGGGAGGCGCAAGTACCGTTACTCACTGCTCGCACTAAGTGGCTCCGATCCATGGTGCTACGATCCCTCGCCTGGAGCTCTGTGCACCGCTCCGAAATGTTCGCACTCCATTGGGACTTACGGATACAACTTACTACTTGTGGTCGAACTCGAGCATTGTCCATTGTTGGATCCAGAAGCAGCCGTTCACACGCAAACCATATGTTACTATTCGGGTCGGTCAAATACAGGAGTTGATGTCACCCAATCGCCGGAATGGGCGGCTCAAAACCCTCCCGATTGTGCGACTTGGGGTATCGGGGCGGATGTGCTCTTGGAGCATAAGTTATGGCTACAAGGCCTGGAATGATTGACGTCATAACTTTGATGAAACAGACTTTAATATGATAAATCAAAACATTTTCCATCATTTAAAGTATTTTCATAATATATAAGATGAAGAAAAACATGTCATTCAACTGTTAATAGAAGTCCCGGCCACCTCCGGAATTAGATGGCTTGTTGAGAGCTGTGGACCAGGCAAACTTCATAAAAGGGGTCGGCCCACAAGGCACATCTACACTATTCCCTTCAGTAGTTCTTGGTGGTGCATCGATAGCGGCGAAGACGTCGTATGGCTCTCGGTTGCGCATCTTTCTTAATCTCTTGTACAAATCCTTCTTCTCTTCTGTAGCTTGGTGCAGGGAGTACATTCGTCCGGCCAAGGAGATGAAGCTCTGGTTAATCTGGTTTAAGGAGTTCTTAAAGTTCTCCGGTGTAACAGATTGTGGTACTGCCAACGATTGCATATGTTTGGCTACGATAGCAATATTATTATGGATGTTCACTAGTTCAATTTCATACTTATTGATCAAGGTCTTAAAATATAGTAGTGAGGTTGTGTTCTCGTACTGCAGGCTTGACGGTGTACTATGCGTGAACTGTGCCATTTCCAGGTTCTGCAATGTACGCGTGGTATTGGCGCGCATGTCATTAATAAGTTTCGCATTTGATTTAACGGTGTCGGATATTTCACGTAGGACCTTTTCCAACGACGTAAAACTGGCGGAAATGTTTGCCAGCTTTCTGGATGTTGTCGGATTATTTTGCGAGCTGATCGACTTTTGGGTTTGAATATGTTGTTTCATTACTTCTACGAGTTTGCCAATTTCCTCTGGTAATGCAGTACACTTAATTTTGCGTTCAATTTCTTGAAGACCCAAAGGCACAGATTGAGGGGTAGATTCGGGGTAGTTGAATCCAATCAGCGTCGCCGTAGTTACGGGTTGGGTCGCCGGGGCAGTATTAGTGGCTCCCAATACACTCGCACCAGTGCCTAAACCAAACAACGAAGAGGTCGTAAATGACGTGGCTATTGGTTTGCTGAATCTTGAAGGTGTTGTGTGGAATACTAAAGCTGGCGCAGTAGTCGTTGCTGTTGCTGTTGTACCTGTATTTCCAAAGCTAAATGTTGTTGCTGCCGATGTCACAGAAGAGACGGGTGTTGTTATTGGTAACAACGGAGTTGTCGCTTGCGGAGTAAATGGAAATACTGGAGCCGCAGCGGTTGATGATGCCGGAGCTGTTGTATTAGTAAACCATAACGCTGGTGCCGATGTCATGGTATTTGTTGTACCTAATGAAAATTGTGCTGTTAAAGGTGCCCCGAAACTGCTGGTTAGAGACATGCTTGGCGTTGTAGTTGTCAAGGATGAAAGCCAAGCGCACAAATTGAGTGCTGGTGATGTGGTTGTTGTAGGCGCAAAGGACACCGGCAGCGCTTGGCGTTGGTAAGTCGAATTAATATTGAAGATAGTGCTTTGTGTTGTTTGCGAGTTAGATTGACCCAATGGCACACTAAAATTGAAAGGTTTATTAGACTCTGACATTTTTACGTTTCTTATATATAAAATATTTTTAATAATATCACTTCAACTAAATACAATTCAGAACTGGTGCCTCTTGAATGAAAAACTGATACGAGACAGTTGAAAAGTCAATCAGCGTTTGACGTAAATTTCATGAACACTTCGTTTCAGCATACTGAGTTGTTTTCAATATCTCAATATATAGGTTTTTTCTTTTTTAATTTTAAATTCGCATTTGTTTTACCAAAAAGATAACTACATTTTACACCTTAGATTAAATGCTGTCTTATTTACAGTTGTTTTTTCTTAATCAACTTACTGGCTCTACACAAGCGCTATAAATTGTACAATGTCTTTTTGTCTTGTTTCGTGTTCCGGGGTATAATATTTTATCAATTAACATTTAGTATTATCTATGTACATATATATATATATATATATATATATATATATATATATATATATATAAAAGGCCATCCTTTTTACATCTCTTAGATGTTTTATTTTTTATATTCTTTATTATTTTTTTGTTCGAACACAAGAATTTTAGAACTAAACAAAACATCATTAGGTATTTAAATTAAACAGAATGGCCGGAAATAATACAAAAACTAAAACTACGTCTATGGAAGGGAAATGAGAGTGTTGCGCCTGAAAGGCATATTCTATTTGGGAACATAAAGTCCTTTCTACGTCACACACCCACCACCAGTTGGGATGAGATCGGTCTCTTTTAGATTTATCTTTTTCACTAATCATCATACTGGAACGCAGGCGATCTGGAACATTAGCGTGGTAAATAATAGGGAATCCATATTTGTTTTGGAGAAGAGTTTTTCTATCGAAGAAAGGGAACGCTTCTGGGGGAATAAACCTATTCTGGAGAGTACTCTCCCTATACATACCATTGGGATATAATGATCCCGAAATAAGATTATTTTCACTGCACATTCCCCTTGTAGTATGCCCATGACTAATCTTGATATCTATCTATCCTGCTTAATCTTGATTTGTCGTACAGGACTTTATTAGGGTAAAACTTCTTATGTTGCGACTCTGATGTTCTATACATTCTTACGCAGGAACGCAAATACTGCCTTTCAAACACCCGAAACTTCACAATGTATAATGGGGATCTGTGGGGAGGAGGAGTATGTTGTGCCAGGCACGGGCACTCAGTTCACTCCTATTCCCATCCGTCTGTCACTAAAGTTCCAAAAATTTTCGACCAAACACTGAAGGGAAACTGTTGACCCTAAAGTAATCACCTGGACAAATAAAACACCGGCGTATGTTGTTCGAAGTTAGCTTTTTAATTTTATTATTTTTATTGGTCCATACATCTTATTGCACTTAATTAGATTAAACGAACAAAATAATTACACCAAAGACGCACAGAAATAACATATAAGACATTAAACTTATTTTAATTAAAAGCGTGCTTTTTCGACTCGACGGTATTTATGCATCCCCGGCGATACGGGGAGCGAGAGATCGCGCGACCAGCGTGGTCGGCAGATGTAATTAGACTCGTCCAAAACGCATCGATGAACACGGTGATGTGTACGAACACACACATACACCACCGCGTCACTGAGATCTCTTTCCATTGGTCACTGGTCAAAGGAAATTTCATTTCCTTTTCACCACACCATCAAACTCATCCCAAACGAGGATTGAATCACGGAGTCAAATTACATCCGCCGACCACGCTGGTCGTGCGACTCGCGCAGTCTGTAGCGCTGCGGACGCGATATACCCCGGAGTCGTGTTTGTTGGTTTCCTTTGTTCTATAGGTGTCTGAATCTATTTAGTGAATAACGAACAATAGTTTAAAGTAAATGTGAAGATTTTTTGTAACTTAAAATAGAAATATTAACAAGACATAGACACTCGAAGTCGCGAGAGAATTAACATCGAGCGGAGGTAAATAGAATACGCTGCTCAATTAATCAAGGAACAATGCCGTGCAAAATTGCCTACCCGCTGATTGTGTGTGTAATAAGTTTAGACTAAATACGAACGTTTTTAATTAAAATCCGACAATAAATATAATAAATACAATAACCGGGAGTTTTATTTCTATTATCAAGAAGCCTGGATGTTTAGATGTGAACAATTTATAGACGGTAAGTTTCGAGAACCCCTGCCTGAGTGTTTTGTCGCGAACAATCGTATAACTAAATGATTATGATGCAGGAGGAAGTACAACTCGCACCCATGCCGGTGCCACGACTTCCACCCCACAATGCCCTTGTGTAAATATACGAATAGACATTGGGAAAGGTGCTAATCGGTTGGTGGACGAAACGAATCCCTAGCTTGCATTTGTATATGCAGGGAAATTCCTTTGTGGGAAACGGATTCTATATTTGCATTGTTTATGCTTTGAATTCAATCCGGCGGCCATGCGCGAAGTCGATGTTTGTTTGGAGATTCAAACAAAGGAGCGATTCTGGGTAACGTGCTTGCAGCTGTATCGATAGTTGCAAGTCATGGCGAAACAATTCAGATGATTACACAATGACGGTTTGTATATACCATCTGTGTCAATTGTACATGGCATCTATGGCGACGCCAGGATCGAACTCTAATGTGAATATCTACACTAATTGCAAATTCGGTTCTGGGTCGCTAATGCAGAGATGCATTTATACATGTATGAATCCCCCTGTAGGAAAAATTCTTCTGCAGGCATTTCCAGGTAATGCATTGAAAGCATACATTATCCTTGGGAGGGAAATGTTTTTGCTGCGGGGAGATTGTGTTGCATGAAGCATTTAAGGTGCTAATGCGATTGCATTAGCGAAACTTATAAGGTTGGGTCGAAGTTATGAGGGTTCTTCAGGTAAGTAACAGTGAGGTTTGGCAGAACCGCCACAGATCTGTTATACCATACTGGGCAGCCATACACCGATACTGGTCGTATGAATGCCGAGTATGAAATTATTTTGACTTTTCAGTCTGGAACACTGCTTTGGAAGAGACTTCTTGTCATAGTATATGCGCTTTTAGCTGCGGTAAAAGCTGCTGTTATGTGCGTATCAATGTAAAGATACTGATCAAACCACATACCAAGGTATCGAACTAGAGTTTTTACTTGTAGGGGAAGATTATTACTGCCTAAAATGAAATATCTTATTCAATTCTGTTTCTTATACCTCGATGGCCTGGACAAGGGCGTTCTGAGTGGAGTTTGGATGATCTCACCTTATAACTTTATAGTTTCTATAACCCAAGTTGTGACTTTGGTTTGGCTTAGTCCCGATAGCCAAAAGTACATCTCGGCTTTCAGCTTCCAGCAGATTGCTCAGATTATCCCTTTTTTCTATTGGATTAGTGAATTTACATTCACAGCAATAGTTTTAAGGGTTAACTCAGCCGGAGTGGAAATTGTGACAAGTGTATTGCGTCATCTTGAAGGGGGGCCGAGTAGACAATATCTATTGGGATCACCTATTCCGTCACTGTTTTTTCAATTATTTCCTGCCATTTGGGTGTTCGACACACTAGGTGTCACGAACTTCTTGTTGAACGAGTTTTCATCCGATTCTCTTCTCCAACTTGGTTTTTTATGGCTTCCAACTTTACTTTTACTTGTTGGTATTTAAGACTGCCCCTAAGGTTAGCAGGATGACATGTATTCTTACAGGGGACGTACGATGACTTATTCTTATCCGGAAGCTGTTCTTTGCCCAAACGGGCATTCCTCAATAATATGGTCGTTAAGACACAATTCGATGCCACACGACCGAAGCGTTGACAGTGCATACATTGCAATACGCGTTCGAACTTATTTATTTTTTCCCATCTTATTGTTTGGTGATTAGATATTTAATATACCTAAGTCCATAAACTTTACTGTCGGAACTTAGTGACATAATAAAGAAAGGAAACTTGCGATTTCTAGAGCTTGTGGTGGAGAACGGTTTCACATCTATAAACGTCAGACTGTCGTTTTCAACCGTTTTTTTCTTCGAGTAATTCTTCAGGGGGAAAGGAAAGATCAACTTCTTTTAGGATCATGTAGACAGTTTTCTCCACTTTTGCAGTGTTCGCGTAGAATTCACTAGTCGCAGATTTAATTTTATGAGAGTTCTCTAAATCACTACACATACTAATTTTTGCATTATTGATGCATCTAGTTTTAAAATTCTTACATGTTAATTTACCAAGTTTAATCACGTCCTTGGTGACCATGTGGGTCACAATAATGATAGGTGCTTTCTCTTTCCTATCGTTTTGTTGTTTGTGTCGCTTGTTTTCCTATTGTTTAGGAATATCTTCTGGGATTACTGGAATTTGATGATAAGCCTTAGTGAAGTCTAGCGTCACAACCCTGTAACTTGCACGAAAAGTCATGTGGGTGTACTGTGGCGGTTCCGCCAAAGCCCACTGTACACATACCCGAAGAACCCCCATAACTACAACCAATCTTCATTAAGTTTTCGCTAATGCAATCGCATTAGCACCTGTAAATGCTTCACGCAACAAATGACCAAATGTATTTAGCTAAAAGCTTCTGGAAGAGAATTCTTACCTGCATCCATTTATTCGAATTCAAAATTCCTTTTAAGAATTCTGTTCCAAACACCATATCACTGAAAAGAAAACTTATCGGTTCACATATAATGTAACCGCATAATCAGGGAATCTTAACCTTGAGTTGGCTATTCCCAGCTTCACATGTGTACAACAATGTCTCACATACACATTGGCTGGCGATTCATTGTCCAACTGCCAAAGCAGCGTCGAGCAGCTTGTTTGTTCAGCTGGCATATACCCACCATGATCCCTCGTCTAAACGAATAAATAATCAAAAAATTTGGTTCCTTGCCACAAACGAATTTCCCCGCATATACGAATGCAAGCAAGGGATTCGTTTCAGCCACCGACCCAAGATACGATATACAATTCTCATTGTATAAGGTATTGTAATACATTGACACCTCTTTTGAATGGCTATTCGCCTACTTACACAAGGGCATCACTCATCTAAGACTCTTATGATGCCCTCGTCCCATCATTTCTTTTAACACAATTTCTTCGATGCATCGTCGTCTATATATTTAGCCGCGATGCACATCCTGGACAACGATCTATACGGTGCCTTTGTCTTTTAATTTCTCTGGATCCGTTCCTCATGAGCTCGAGGCATGAGCAAACAAAGACCCAATTAACATCCAATGAGATTCGGCTTGTTTGCTTACCCGAACGCACACCGCATGGATGCACATTATGCCCTTTCTTTGTTTTAGATTCGTTCTCATGGTTTCGTCCCATGAATGAACCAATGTTCACACATACATGTGTACCTTAATTTGAGAGAGCCAGTTTCACTGGTCGAATTTCCTTTGATAGCGAATGAATATCGTGGAGTCTTTTACCATCAGCCGATCGATCCGGTCGGCCCGCCTTCCGCTCCTCGTCGCGCGCCGGGGATGCGTATATACTTCCTAATTAGTAGTTTCTACCGGGTCGTGTGTCAGTGCGTTGCGTTAATTAAATGAGATATCACAAAGTCGTAATAATTAGAAGAGAAGTATTAAATCAAGTGTAAACGAAACAAAATTCAGTGAACGTTTTTTCCGTGTTTCCTTTAGAATATATCTAAATATTTTTACGCAAAATATTATGGACAAAATAGCGCGTTTTACTTCTCCTGTTTTCCCTTTATTGGTACGTGTCTTGTGGCGGAGTTTTAGTCCTTGTGTCGATGAACTCAGTTTACTTTTCAGCGGAACACTGATAAATTTATGATGGAGGAAGAAGTGAATCTAGTGCCCGTGACCGGTACATGCTTCTTCCCCACAGTACCATTGGGTCACGGTCAGGTATAGTGACTGCAATCAGTGTCATATAGTCAACTTTGTCCATTATTCTTCTTAATCGGGTGAAGAGAAACCGGTCTTGGTATGTATAGGTTTATTAAGAGAAATCGTCACGCCTACGAATTCCATCAAAATGTCAGCGAATGGACCAGGAACAGTAGTGGACGACAATGTGCGAGATTCTCCAGTCTCTGAGTATATCGGTCTGGAGACTAACGTTTGATGGTCCAGTAAACTGTTATGCGCTAAATCTACAAGCAGGTTATAATATTTCAATAGGTTATATCAAAGGTTCTTTCACGTTAGCGAAATCCCAACGCATGGGTCGCCGAAGGGCTAAATTAAGAGTATGAAGTTTCCGCCCAAAAGTTACTATTACTGAGTTATTTGCCGCAAAGAATGTAACCGTGCCACACAGTGTAGAAACAGGTGCAAACGATTGTGAAGGAATGGAGATATCAGCACTTGTGGTGATCATGAAATCTGGGATCGATTTAGCGTCAGAGATGGACAGGCGACCTATATATGTGTTGACGGCCGGTTGCGCTTTAACGTCGATTAGCGACACTAATTTAAATGATTCGCCTGAGCAGAAATTGACTGAGACCATTAGAGGGCTGTTTACACAGCCTAGCGTTCCAAAACGAAACGTATATGATAGAAACAAGTCATAACAAACAGTTCTACCTGATGTACGCCAACCGCTTCGTCGTCGGTTCGAGAGATGACGGAAAGGACTCCTCTAATAAAAACGGCTTCTATTATGAGGTCTGGAATCGCTTATTCTAATCCTACTAATCTCCTCACGATGTTCTTGAAGTTCCGCTTGCATCCTGGCGATTTCCTCGTTCAGGGAAACAGTTGGTGTTAATTGCGCCGAAGGGGTATTAACAGCGGCGATCTGGATTGGATAACTCTGTATCTGACCAGCTCCAACTATCTCAACCCCACTCTGAGCTATCTGATAAACATTCAAGCCTGTTTGGGACACGAGAATATCGCGGAGGTTCTGCGAAAGACTCTCGAGCAGTAAGGTTTTAGGAAGATCTCCATCTGTTGCTGTGTCAGCTAAAGACCGTAAATATTCCAGGAAATGCGTGGCTTCATTACAAGAACGTTAGTTTCCTTAACTGCTTTTCGTAAACGACTATGCGTAGACTCCGCGAATTACTACTATTACTATTTATTGACCTGTAGGAGCCCGGAAGTTCTTGACTTCGCCGGCTCGACTCCGCAATCGTTCCCTGTACTGTGCGGTCTCCTTGCACGCTTGACCATCCGATCCGATCTCCTCGAGGTTAAACCTAACATTATCCTCTCACCCCCGTCGCGGCCGTTCTGTCGGTCTCTCTCCCGTAAATCTACCGTCAAGAATAATACGCATGTTCCTCCCCATTCGCGCCACATGGCCGGCCCATCTTAATCTTCGCGACCTTATTACTCTCACTATTGTAGGTTTGCGGTATTGCTCTTCCAATTCCTAGTTGTGGAGTTCCCTCCATTGCCCTGCCACTTCGTCCAAACTTTATTCTCGAATACGCGGAATTTGTTTTCTTCCCGTTTTGTGAGAGGCCATGTTTCGCATCCGTATAGAGTAAGCGGCAGGATTATGGTTCTATACACACGGAGCTTTATATTACCTGATACTAGTTTGGATTTCAGCAGTTTACTGACTGCGTGCCAACTAGCGTTGTCCGAGTGCAGTGTTTTGTTAATTTGCTTCGACATTCCGTTACTGGCCGTCAGTATTGTTCCCAGATTTTTAAATTCTTTAACTTTTTCAAATATCTTGCCTCTGACGTTTATATGTGTTCCCTGAGGTCCACCTGCTCTCGCCGTAATCATGTACTTTGTTTTGTCTTCGTTTATTTCTAGGCCCACCTCTTCTGCCGCTTGCATGATGATTTCACTGTTTTTACTTACAGTTTCTAGATTATCGCCCAGAACGGCGATGTTATCCGCATATGCGAGCACTTGTGTGATGCCGTTCAGGGGTGATTCGGCCATCTTGTCGTCTTGTACCTTTTTGGTGACATACTAGATGATCGTGAAGATCCAGCAGAAAAAAGATAAAACACAATTAATTAAATTTGTAATATTTATTATCGACTTGGTTCACCTTAACGCTCTTGAATTACTCTCCAAGATCCAAAAATCCGTATTGTCTTATAGTAGTCCCTTGTCATCGAATTCCTTCGTCAATCGGCTATACCACCCGCTTGCAGCTGCGGGGCCTTATTACCCAACCGTGTTTCATGTGGAACTGCGAATTGTTCTGCTTGCAACGGTCCCTCTTGACGTCACCTTGCTGCTATTTTCTGTTGCCTGAGATCACTCTTCAATCTCACAACGGATGACTGGTATGCAAAGCTCAGCTCTAATCGCAACCTTACCAGAGCGAGCCTTCCATTCCATACCCTTGGGTGCGAGGTAACACCTGCTTCTTCGACTAGTCTATTTTTGATTTATGTAGTTGATTATTTTGGTTTTCACTAGTGTTTATTATTTTATGTCGATGACTGTGCTATAATAATTTGTTACCACTAGTGTTTATCATGTTGCATTTGCAACATCTTGCCGGGGCAGCGAAGATGCATCCGTAGGTGTGGTCGTCACTGCCCTTCCCTTATTTGAGACATACCAGCCCAGTGGTTACCTATCCGCAACTGGTAAAGGGATTCTTATTTGAAGACGAAGTAAGTTCAGTGTATTGTTTCGCTCCTGAACGGGAAGCGATGTGAAAACGTGGGGAGCGGTAATGAGTTATGTTGATTATTAGAAGTAATTGTTAATTCATTATTTGGTTATGGTACAGTGGCATATTCATATTATGGGTGTGTGTGTGTGTGTGTGAATGAGAAGACCAAGTTGGTCGGTCATTGGGTGCCAACGTTGTAGTTGCTTTCTTTGCTATTGTAAGAATTCTACTTCCGTGGGGAGTTTTGATCTTTGTAAAACTCCTTTGCCTTGACTCCATGTTGTTCCCATCAACTGTGCTTTCGGATTATACTCGCATATCAGTTTATTGTTTACTTACCTGGTTGTCCTTCGGGCCACTTTCGAGTTCACGGTCCAGCTGGAGGAATGAGGGGAGGCGAACAGGGTGCATCCAACCTTTTGGCAGTTTCAACCTCTTGCAACCTTTTAGCGGTGTCTCCGATAGTAGTTTGCTTTTTGGTTTTCCTGGGCTTTATTAAATTTACTCGTACAATAGTAGCTTGCGCACTGCTTGCTTCTAATACCAATTCTAATTCATTTTTACCTTGAACAGAGCTCACTTTATATACCTAAAATCCAAATTTTAATTGCATATTACCTACCCGATGCTAGTCCCAGTCGAAGGCCATGTCAACGACGATGAGAATTGCAACGTTGCAATTTTTGCCGCCAGTCACAGTGAAGTGGCAACCTTACGCCGACTCTGGCTGCAGCTCCACCCAAGGCCATGGAAAAATGTCGATTCAAGGTTATGTGAATCTGATTTGCCCATAGCAAACAGCATCCATGTGCATGGATGGAATTACCTTGAAGGTGAGGGGGTGTTCGGTTGATCATCAAAGTGATCAGCATTTTTTTGTTTGGTTGTAGGGCATAGATGGAACGTGGGAATTGCAGAATTGCAATTCTGATTATGAGAACTGGAAATGCGTTTAGCAACAGGTAGACATGTGATAAGGTTTCACAGCTACGCCGAAAGGATTTCATCGGTTGCAGCAGGAAATTATATTTGATGCTACACTGAAAGAATTTTTTCGGTTTAAAGTTAATAAAAGATGTCCCATATGCATGCGACATTATTGTATTTGCAGAATTTTGCGTATAGCATAGCAATTCTTCGTGTAACAAATTTATGTAGCCCATAATACATGCGTATAGTATACATATCACATGGAATGTATTGGGAATTTGCGTGCAGCAAAGTGCAATACACAAGTTATATGTAAATATACGGTACGTTATTGGAGTATTGGATTTCTGCGTGTAACACTGGTTTATATAACGTTCGAACATTACACGTGCCGACGCGTATACCCCGCTTTTCCCAATTTTCCCTACGCCTTTTTTTTTTGCAGAGTCGGTGTTTTCTTGATGATTTGTTCCCCTATGGTAGTGTCGGCTCATCACACCTACGCCTACAGGGTTTTCGTGAGATTGTGTTTTGTATATTGATTATTCATTTTTGTTCCCACGAGTCTTGGGGTTTCAGATAGTCCGCCATATCAGAGCCCCTCTTCGATATGGTAAGGTCTGCTTACTGTTCTGATTCGACCCGATGTCAGAGAGGCACCGTTATAATATAGCCGTATACCCCTGGCTGCAAACCATCCAATGGGCACGCTGACGCGTAACACCCTGGATTAGGGACTCGGCGAATGGATCCAAAAATATGTCGTTGAATGCGGAGTAGGGATTTAATTGGGGAGGGGAAATAAGAAGGTATGTTACAGGAGGCCGGCGGTTTTTCTCAATATTCCGAGTGACTAAAACGTGGAGTGCAACGTCGAAGTTTTCATTAGCTGCCCTAATAATCATTTTTTTCTTTCTACTGTGGCTGTGTAGTCCGAATGCGACAGCATTCTCCATTGTCCTTATTTGTTTATGTTAACCGTTTTCTTATATCCTAAGATCCATATTAGTTGTCCGTCATAAAGAAAAAAACAACAGCCTAAAGATGTACGCGTATAGCCAACGGCTTCAAAACCAGCACTCAAGTATAACGGATCCAAAACGTAAGATTTCATTTCACAACGATTGTTTTAAAATGAAGTCGATCTATTAAGTAGTTTCTGAATGATTTTGATCATAAGCTAATCAGCTAAGAAAATACGATTTTACAGCAGACGCGTTTAAAGATTTGACTAAAAGTTTTTCGGAGTTTTGGGGTTTTATGGGGTGTGATCTTCAGATGACGACAGCAGGACTAATTACTGTCAGGTTCCATAGTGCTATGTCTCATTAGCTTATATATAAATGTTCGATTGTTCTGTTAGTATACATTTGAGAGCCTACTGAACAAGACGCCTCGAAATGAAAAAATAAACGACCACACTTGACCTCGTTATGCTGTAACTTTTTTATAAAATAATTTTTGAAAAAACGGTTTTGAGGACTTATTCTACACACTATAAGTTATACAAAAATGAAAAGCAAAACATTTTTTTCAAACATCTTGATGGGAACCTCCCCTTAATCGATCCACTTAAAGTGCCTTGGCATACCTCGTCACCTCGAATCACCGGTGGCGAGTCGTTATTATTCATAAGCATTACTTTCGCAAGCATAAGCATTTTTACTCCCTGAGCAAGTTGTGGCGGTTTCAATAACGCCACCGCTCACCTTTTCCAGGTACAACACCTAACTCCCCCTAGGGCACCCTAAAACGATATAAAACAATTATTGTCGCAGTTCCATTGAACGCCACTACTTACCTTACAACCTATGATGAAGAAATGGTTTCCTAAAACACATACAAATATGTACTTACCTTCCATAGTTGTATCAATATCTTCAGAAATGCTTTAGAACTATAATTGCGCTGATGCAAAATCCATCAGCAACAAATAGGTGTTTTTCCACAAGGGCATGGTCGTATTAAACGCATCATGTGCCTTAAAAGCAACTTGGTTGCACCATCAAGCAACCAACATTAACCAAACCACATTAATGAGATATCTCCTAACGAGTCTGCCGCACAGGAGCAGGAGATGTTTCTTCTTTTCTTTTTTATCCATGCCCACATCGGTCGGTCATCCGACCGACAAATACATTACGACATACGGCTGACCGCCTAAGAAAGTCGAGTCCTCAAAAATGGAAAATTACCAGCGAGAATTCGACTGCTTGGAGATGCCGCCAAAATGTGCACGATCAGCATAAATGCTGTACGCAGTTGGTGATCGTGTAAACACAAATATCTACGTCGAGATATTTGCACCAGCTGCCCGCTAATGTCCCCCTTATGGATTCGGTTGATCCACGGTCCGCATACTTGTGGACATACACCATGAGCAGCAGAAGCGATCATCGTGTGTGTGTTTCTCGCCCTTGTGCTGGGACCGATGCAAGGAAAATCATCCCCTTGTGTCGACAAGCGGAAGATGAAATTGTATCTTCTGATATAATTCAATCGCGATCCGGATTCCGTGAAGGCAAGTCGTGCCTCCACGTTAAATAATTTGAGCCTGAGCCCAACAACCGTCGGTGGACGAGCGTATTAGGGAAAATCAGTAAATTGAAAAGCTATGTTTAATTTATCAGTGACTGCCTTTGTAAATGTTTTAAGAACAATTCTAACTAAAAATAAGTAAATTGAAAAGCTGTGTTTAATTTATCAGTGACTGCCTTTGTAAATGTTTTAAGAACAATTCTAACTAAAAATAAGTAAATTGAAAAGCTGTGTTTAATTTATCAGTGACTGCCTTTGTAAATATCTTAACAACTATTCTAACTAAAAATAAGCAATTTGAAATACAGTGTTTACGTTACTGAATCAGATTTAAATACAGTGTCCGCCTTTGTGAATTATTTTGACAATAATACGAAATAAAAACAAGTATAGCAGCGAAGTGCTGTGTAAAACGAATGAAAGTGTGTTTTAATCTCATTCGACTCATTTGAATTGACTACAATCGGGAAGTGCATTGCTCACCATTGGAATTCCTGGACGTCTATCCTTTTGCTGCTTCTTCATCAGTCGATCCGCCTTTATTAATGATGTGTTGTGACTTTGCATTACGATAGACGCGATTATAGTGATATAGAAAAGCCCATCGACAAGATACTCAGTAAAGTCAGTGTGTCTCGAAGCAGCGATCGTTTACAGAAGTAAAAGGTTTCAAACTTAGAACAAAATCCACGGCAGTGCATTCCACAATTCGACCTTCAGCTCCAGCGATAACGAGCCGATACCGGAACTTTTACCCCACATTGGTGACGTCCAACGGGGCAACAGCGTGGGATAGGCGTAGAACCCGTGCCAACGACGGCACACATACGTTCTACCCATAAAGTGTATAGCGTTTGCGACGGTAGTGAAGAACGTGTGATTCGAACTGACGCTATGGCGGTTAGAATTACTAAAAATTGAACTAATGCTCAACACATCAGGCCACTGCCACGTATTTGAATTCGATTTCTAAACTCAAGTACACTCAACTGATGTGGAATTGCTATGTTATTGCATGGTATACGGCTGATGCTTGTTTTTATTCGATTTTCTTTCGGTGTTCTTCACTATTTTGCTTATGTATTGTGTGTATCTGTGAGAAACGCCACAAGTGCTTGACACCTGGTGTACGGTAATTTGTTGCTTTCCGTATGTTGCATTTTTCTAGGCGTAGGCAGTTGTCAGGTAGTCCCCATACCACCTGGTGTGGCGCTTGCTTTTAGTATTTGGATATGAATGACGATATGCGATACAATGCGACAAAATGTACTCGTAATTGTATAACGTGTAGATTGTGGAATAACTTTCCGTCACAGGCAGTTAATTAAAAACGGAACGCAGCTTTGTATTGTTATTACGTTAAATGGGGTCTGTGTAATGGGTACTACAACGTATTACTAGTGTAAATCGGGGAGCATTTCTGTGATTACTTGTACAATCCACTAATATGTTATAGCATAGATTTGACACCAATACATTGTCGATGCTTGTAAGAGCCTCGAAAACGGTCTCTTTTAAAAAAATGTATAATTTTATGGTTAGTTTTTTCTCCGTAGGGCGATTTACATAGTAATATCAGAATGAGAGTCTTTCTAATATGAATAGGTGATTGCTGTTGGAATTGAGTGATTGATTATCAACCATCCTAAATAATTTGCTTTGAATACAGAATAATAGTTAAAGAAGGCGCTTGAATGTGAAAGTATAGAATATATATATAATACAAAATAAAGGGTGGTTAAATTTTAAGGGCCGATGTTGATTTTGAATAAAACACAAATTATTTAGGAAATTATTGTCATTTCTTTTTATTATGATAATATTGGTATGGTCCAATTATGTATGGAATAAAATATCGGCCAAATGGCCGCCGCGACCTCGGCGGCACACCTCCATCCGATGGTCCAAATTCTCGATGAGGCTGAGGCATAATTGAGGTTCTATGCCGTTAATGTGCCGAGTTATCTCATCCTTTAGCCCTTGAATTGTTGCTGGCTTATCGACGTACACCTTTTCTTTCAAATAACTCCAAAGAAAGAAGTCCAACGGTCTCAAATCACATGATCTTGGCGGCCAATTGACATCGCCACCACGTGAGATAACACGGCCATTGAATTTGTCGCGCAAAAGAGCCATTGTTTCGTTAGCTGTGTGGCAAGTGGCACCGTCCTGTTGAAACCACATATCGTCCGCATCCATATCTTCCAAGTCGGGCCATAAAAAGTTCGTTATCATCTCATGATAGCGAACACCATTCACAGTAACTGCCTGTCCGGCCTCATTTTGGAAAAAATACGGCCCGATGATGCCGGCAGCCCATAAACCGCACCAAACAGTCACTCTTTGTGGGTGCATTCTTGCCGGGTTTTGTTTAGTTTGTCCTAGTGTTCCGCCGAACACTGTTTGTAAGAAGGAGAGAATCACACAGAGCGAACAGCACAATGAAACACGAAGATCGTTTTACATTTAATCTTTTTATTTTTTAATAACACTTATTGTTTATATGTTACACAATATGATGACTTCGGGTAAGGTGCCTGTCACAACAATGTTTTAAGAAAACGCAGTAAGCCACACGAACGAAGCACAAGTTACTCGGTTAAGGTACGTTAAGTGAAGTTAAGTTAAGTTAAGATACGCGCTCGGAACACCAGCTACTCGATCAATTTCTCACCTCTTCCTCGCGATGACTTCCTCGCCGTTCGAATTGTCGTCTCGTTGACGATCGAAATTAGACTAATTGTATCTTGCTTAAAATATCCCGTTCACATTACTCAAGCTGCATCTGCAAAAGGAAATTTCTCATCCTGTCTGCTAACAGATTTTCCCATCGTATCTGTTAGCAGCGTAAAACTTCCCTTTGCATCTCAAAGGGAGAATTTTCCATCGGATCTGGAAAAGGAGAAATCTTATACATGATCATTATCATTATAATCCTCATCATCACCATTGTGGTGGTGATCGAAATTCAGATCGACGGTTGTCGATTGTGTGCCGCCTTATTTACATAAAACATCTGGCGCGCAGAGCGAAGGTGATTGTTCGGGCGTACAGTCCGTGGTTGTTTGCCTTTTGTAAACATAACCGAAATCCATTAGATCCTTCTAATGAGTGTGAAATTCTACAAAGGAATCGTGGGACTGTTGTATTTCCTTCGTTGGCTTTACTCTCGTAAATATTCCGAATTATCTTGTTGAGATAATTACGGTTGTTTACGATCTGGCAGGGGATAGGCGATATACTTTATTGCATGAAGTTGCCGTTTCTTTGTTTGCCGATGAATTTGATGGTCTTTGTGGCAGACCACCCGCACGTGCATCGGTTGGTCGGCTAATTTACCGACCATAGCGATTCCTTGTAACGTCGTGTAGGCGTTCGGGATTTCCGATTGTGCAGTGCTGGAATGCGGCGTATTTCAATCTTTGGGGATAGATGAATGGATGCTTTTACCTTTGTTTCAGGTATGCTACAATCGACTTGTTGAGCTTTGATATTGAAAGCTTTGGGACGTTCAGTTCCTTGCTTCTTTTTATATTGGTTTCGCATTTTGCAGCTTCCTATGACCCTTGTTACAGATATGATTAGGAGCTTTGGGACACGTGTCTGTGGGCACGTGTAATGATAAGATAAGTATGTTCCTTGAAGGGTAGGAACCTTCCCTGGGTGAAATTGTGCGTTCGTAGAACGCTACACATTGGCTTTTTCGACAATCACTGTTGGTTATTCGCCCAAATGCGGCAGTTCTGCTTATTGACGAATCCACTAAGGTGAAAATGTGCCTCATCACTGAAGATGATTTTCTTCGAAAATTGATCATCCGCTGTTGCCATTTCTTGCCACCATTCTGACCATTGACGACGCTTGAAATGGTCAACAGGCTTTAGTTCTTGAGTCAATTTCACCTTGTAAGCGTGTAAATGCAAGTCTTTATGCTGTTCATCAACGACGAGCGTGAGAGGTGCAATTGTTGGGCACGACGACGAGTTGAGGTGGACGGCTCTTCAGCCACACTATCGCGAACAGCAGCAATAGTTTCTGCAGTACGAGCTGTACGAGCATGCACTGGTGTTTTCACATCTCTACAGACCCGGTTTGCTCAAATTTTTGCAGGATTTTTCCGATTGTACGCACATTTGGACGATTAAATTGACCGAAAAAATCACGAAGTGCACGATATGCATTTTGATTTGAACGCCCATTTTCATAATAAGCCTGAATAACTTTAACGCGTTGCTCGATTGTGTATTTTTCCATGGTTCAAATTGAGTGAGTCTGAAATTGAGAAATGTCAAATGAAATGCAGAAAAAAACTTGGCGTTTAGGTGTGGTTCACATTCAACATCGGCGCTTAATATTTAACCACCCTTTATATGAACCCAGATATATGAACAATCTACTAATCGTCAATGGCCTTTGCTCTTGTTACATGACCTATTTCTCCAATGGATATAAACACGTATGTCAGAAATTCTACAGTAATCCAGTTATTATCTTTTACATGACAAGTTCAAATTCATTCTCGTTGAAAAGTTTCCCCCACCTTACATAAAATCAAACAATTGTGTGCAGTCAAGTACGCACAACATTTTATGTCACCATTTCTACTGCACATTCGAGTAGCATTTTGCTGTACATCCAAAAACTTGCATGAACTATAATCAAAACTAATTGTCAACCTAGGTATTATCCAGTGAATCACATTCGAATATTCAGGCAAGAAGACAACAGTCTCGTTTACTGGAGCAGGCAAGCTGAAAGCTACAGGTCGTTAGAACCTTAGTTGTTTCATGTACCGAAGAGACAACTGCATCCAAAATAACAAAACGGTGTGCACACAAAGTCTGGTGAACGGGTTTTAACTTCATTTCCGGAATATTTACTCAGCAAGTTTCATTGAATTTTAGGGAAGGACTTTGAATCCTGTGCCAACTCAGCCTCATCTTGTTGAGGCATCGCTCTAAGACAACCACAATCAATGGTGTTGTTGGCTCCTCTGTGTTCATTGGATTAAAGGCATATTCAATAAAAGTCGATTCAAATAGCCAGTGGTAGAGCATAGGCAGAACTATTCGACGTGACACTTTAACTCGATTCTAAGCTTAATCAGAATGTACAAGAGATACCACATTTATAGGCTACATGGCTATTTTCGACGTTATAAATGGATGATCACTCGTTTATCTACCAGTACGTTTCTTATGGGAGTTGCCTTGCCAAATTAAACGCTCTTTGCCGCATCCTTCTGATGGAATCTCTTGCACCACAGTATATCGACGATAGTGTGTATTATTGAGGCAGCACAAACCAAGAATGCAGATGAACGAGAAAGATGTTTAGGTAGATCTAAATTCGTAGAGATTTTGAAAAGATATTCACACCTGCAAATAAGGTTTTAGAGGTAATTAAATGGTGCATCGCAAGACAATATGGTGTTGTGGGATTGTTTATAGTTATGTCTTATGTGGATTGATATGACAGTTATTACACTTAATTTTTTGCTACGATTAATTATTGTGATACCACTTCTTGAAAATTCAGGGTTTGGTTAATAGCTTGTCAATATCCTCTAGGTCAATCATTTCTTTCCGGAATTATTCTTCTATTCTTGGTTTTATACTCTACAATGCAATTCTGTTCGGTGGAGTTTTACACATGTGGCGGTTCCGCCAAACCCCACTGACCACTTACCTGAAAAACCCCCATAACTGCTACCCAACTTCCTTTAGTTCGCTAATGCAATCACATTAGCACCTTAAATGCTTTACGCATTAAATAGAGCAATTTATAATCTAAAAGCACCTAGAAGAGAATTCTTACCTTTCACGCATCTCTTCGCATACAAATTCCCTATAAGAATTCCTTCCTAACATCATAAATTCCCTGAAAGAAAATTCATCGGTTCCCATATAATACAACCGCATAATCAGGGAACCTTACCCTTGAGTTGGCTTATCCCAGCCTCAACATGTGTACAATAAAAACTACCTACATACACATTGGCTGGCGACCACTTTAACCAACGATAAACAGTCCAACGCAGCTGCATGTAATTAGCAGCATAGACGTTGAGACTAATTCCCTAACTCGCACCATGTGCAAACAAAAGAACGCTGTCCTTCAAAGGTTTTCTGGCGATACCATAAACAATCCACATCGTTGTGGTATCCCAAATGCAATTCCCATTTAATGAGTTCCAGCTTATTTATTTAGCTTACCCTAATCACAGTCCGATACATTAGGTCGCTTCTCCTTTGTTCTTTTTCCCTCGCTGTAGGTATTGTTTATCCTTGCTGGAATGCATCGATAAACACGGTGATGTGTATGTTCACACATACACACCACCGCATCAAAAGATCGCGTTTCCTTGGTGGCCACACCCTTAAGAGAAAAATGTTCTCTCTCTCTTCCGTTCTTTAACCCTAACCGAGGATGGAATTCAAGTCAGAGTTCTATTCTCGGAGAGTCCAATTACATCCGCCGACCACCACGGTCGTGCCGCCCCCGCTGTCCGTAGCGCTGCGGATACGCGAAATTCCAACCGTGAGTCTAGTTTATTTTATTTGTGGTGATGCGGTAAAGCCTTTTCGCTAGTACGGTGTACGCGAAAAATCGAGTGCGAGTCATCAGCGTCAACAAATAGTTAAAGTGCACGTTAAAATGTTAACATATATAACAAAAGGTTAACAAGATCCCCGGGATCTATTGAACTCCGTAATAACAAAATATCGTGATGTAGTGACAGTCAATAAATGTAACTTCAGTTTATGTTGTTTTTTTTTTGTTACAAACAATCGTTTTTCTCTTTAAGTGGCTCCTTACAAACTGTAAAACAGAAGAAAAATAAACCGAATTGTAATGAAGTAAATCGTGCGTTTAATTACCCTTTACTCCTGGTCGTGAACAAACGTGGCGGCGTTTCGTTCTTTTGTCGGCGGAACAACGGATGAACCTTTAGTGATGTAGAGGACGAAGTAGAACCCTGCGCCCATTCCGGCGCTCAGACTTCGTTCCCCACACACATCTCTGCCATTTTGTTAGGTTGGATTAAAGTTTACATATTTGTTAAATTATCTCGCAACTTGTGAGGCTTGTATATAAGTCAACTAAGATAGTAAATCATGCAAAATGTTCCCCCTCATCATTACCATGGGCACTACAACCGGGATCCGGTCTTGGCTTTATTTAGCAAGTCTCTCCACCGGTCCCGATTTCGAGCCGATGTCATCCAGTTTGGCACTCCCAGGCCCTGCGCGTCCTGGTCTACGCCATCCCTCCCTCGCAGACGAGATCTGCCGCGATGTCGCCTTCCATACATCCTGCCACAAATGACTTTCCGAGCAGGCTCCCCTTCGCTCATTCGAGCTAGGTGCCCCACCCACCAGAGTCTACCGAGCTTGATTTTTCTTACAACGTTAGCTTCAAGGTAGATCCCTTACAACTCATGGTTGTAGCGTCTCCGGAATCGTCCTCGCTCACATACAGGCCCAACAATTCTCCCCAAGGCCTTCCTCTCAAACGTGGCTAAATGGAAATGAGATTTGGCCTGTTTACTTAGCCGAACTCACATCTCATTGATGCACATTATTCCCTTTTCTTTGTTTTAAGATTTGTTCTCATGGCTTTGTCCCATGAAAGAACCAATGTGCACACATACATGTGTATCTCTATGATCTCCTCTATGAGATCAGGTTACCTACCCCCAAAGAGAGACTTCACGTTTCTCTTGGGATGAAAAATGCAGCCTTCAATTAAGAGAGCCAGTACCACTGGCCAAATTTCCTTAGCGAGCGAATTAATATCGTCGGGTCCTTTACCATTCACCGACCGAGCTGGTCGTTTTGCTCCCGCTGTCCGTAGCGCTGCGCACGCGTACAAGCCGGAGTCAGTGCATAATATAAACCAGTTGTAACAAATAGCAATTAAAAGTAATGTTTCGTGCGTAAATCAAAATAAATATGTCGTGAATAAAAGTAACCCATAATAATAAACTAAACAGTGTGTTTCATTTTTTGTGCTGTGGAATTCGTGTGCTTGATGTTTTCTTCTTCCCTTGGTGCTCCTTCGGTTGTATTTGGCGGAACTTTATAATAAACGGCGAGTGGGATTGCGGCGGTTCCGCCAAACCCCACGGTTCGGTTTCCTTAAAAACCCCCATATCTTCCATCCAATTATATAATTTCGCTAATGCAATCGCATTAGCACCTTAAATGCTGTACGCATCTAGGATTATCTAAGGTATAATCTAAAAAGCTTCAGTAAAAGAATTCTTACCTTTTCTTGCATTCCCTTCGCATACAAATTCCTGTAAGAGTTCTCTATTACCTTACCATAAATTCCCTGTAATAAAATTCATCGGCTCGCATATCATACGACCGCATATCAGGAAATCTTACCCTTGAGTTGGCTAATCCCCGCCTCAATCATCATCATCATTGGCACTACAACTGGGAACCGGTCTTGGCCTTATTTAGCAAGTCTTGAGGCTTGTTCAATTTTCCCTAATGATTTGTTTTTTTTCGGGCAAGGTCATTAGTCTTGCGCCGAATCCCAGCCTCAATATGTGTACATAAAAACTATCTATGCACACATCGGTTGTCGAGCCCTTTAGCCAGCGATAAATAGTCCAACACCAGCTGCATGTAATTAGCACCATCCACGTTGAGACTATTTCACTAACTCACACCATGAGTAAACAAAACACCGCAGTTCTTCATCAGGCATTCTGGCGATACGCAAATAATTCAATCATCCTAGTATCCCAAATGCACCTACCATCTAATGTTTACTCAGTTGAACTCTCAGGCCATAAATTCCTTTATCCTAAATAGTTCTGGATTCGTTTCCCAGTAACCTCTCACATAAACAAAGAACTCCACGATCCCTTTTTCCTTTCTTTGTTTCAGGTTCATTCCCATGGCCTTGTGTATGAAAAAAAACCAAGTGATCTTCATTCATACATACATGTGTACTACCAACGATCTTCACCACAAACGACTGAATATCGTTGAGTCGTATTGCGGGGGTATAAGACAGACACGGGCGCGCAGTTTACTGAAATCCCCAACGATGACCCGAGAAAATTGTTCACCAACGAAGAGTAGGAACCATAGCCAACACACGGATGTTGGTTGGTTGTATAAATGTTTTTGTTTTATTTGATTTTGTTGCGCCATCGCGGCTGAGTTTTTAATTAACGGTAGGGAAATATTATCACGTGATTCAATCGAATGTTTTGATAATTTTCCCCAGCGGTTCTGCAATGATGCGACAACTTCGTCCGGCTGGATTTGGTTGTCGCTAATCGACATGAACACCAGTTGCCGTATGACAAAAAAGGTAAGCTAAACTCATTTATGCATTGTCTGCGTGGAACAATGAGTTTAGCTATGTGTCCTTGGTGGTAACATGCTTTGCAGGTGAACAGGTAAGAAGAGGGAAATGGGGTTGGTTTGACGCGCTGTAAGGCGGTCGAAATTGGTTGGGTTTGGCCGGGAATGGTGGGTGGTTCTCCGTGTAGTTTAGAGAAGCCCCCACAGTATCTTAACCACCAGACACGCCGGTTGTGTTTTTTCCCGGCTCCCCGCGGGGTGGCGGGGACGCATCCATTCTGTAGTCGCGTCTCTGTCTACACCCCTGAGTGTGTCGAGTCATAACAGTCAAATTTCAATCGTGGAAGTCGGTTATCTACAGTGCAGTGTTTGCAACCGCCATGTCGAATATTATATTTACTGCAGTCTTCGAAGATTGTGTTTTTATTGACTTCACATTGTAACTTTCACGCAGTGCTACCGTAAAATGTTAGTATCCAATAAGAAAATGAAACGGAACAATAATCTATGAATTCGAACAAGTTATTCCAAAAATAGTGTTTTTCAATTAATATAAATATAAAACTAAACAAAAGGAATCCTGTGTTTAATTGTTCCGCGTTGTCTTGGCGAGCAGTTTTATTTCTCCTGTTTGTGCTTTTCTTTGGTGTACATTGGAACTTTGGCTTTGTGATGCTGGTGGAAGGAAGTGAACCGAGTGCCCGTGCCTGGCACAATACTTCCTTCCCCATAGGTTGATAGTAGAACTCTCGCTCGTGCTGGCGTCACGACTATCTTCCCCACAGACCTGTTACAACAGATCTACCTCGATTCTTTTCTCTGGCTTTCTCTTTCTTTTAATTGTTATCCTTCTGTCTTGCATATGACATCTTCTCCCTTTACATCATGTGCCCCTCTTTATTAAATATCCTCCGTCAGCGTTGCCATGAGAAAGAGTCTAGGGAAAGACCACAATTATTAATGTGATTGAAACACATCCAACAGTCAGACAAATTGGTTTACGACTTCCATAATGAGCCAGATACTTGCCTGCAGGGTAAAGGTGAATTCTAGCTTCCGTATTTGGCTCAGCCAATTTTTGGCACACGTACATGACAGCACCAGACTTCTAACCTGAAGAATCTAGCAAATTATCGGAACCTTGCGAATCGCTCACTCCGGTCAGCTATGAACATCGCACTGGCAGCGAGGGCATAGCGATATCTCCACGATATTTATGGGCTCTTAATTTAATTTAAATAAAAATTCCAAACTTCCTTTCCAGAACCAGAACACTGAGGATAAAGGCTGCAGCGTTGGCACTCACAGAGCAACGAATAGACTGAACGAACTATAAAGAGCGACTGGGAGAGAGGGCAGTACAATCGCGTTATTTAAGGATTCAGACGTCTTTCTTTTCGCGGTCAAGCAGATTTATATCTTACATACTGCGTTTGATGTAGTATCCTGCAGGGACATCACGCTGCAAAAAGAACCGGCGTTGTCGTTTACAGACAGATACTGAATAATTCGTTGGGAATGATGACCCCATGTTCCAAAACTAGATGTCCTGAAAGTAACCACCGCCATCTTGGTGCTTGCAGCAATTCCTTGAGGTATGGTCAAAGGATATCGAACTTGATCTGACTACGAGGCTTTGTTGCCGTTATTGGATACTAGCAATACAATATCGATAGATGAAAATGGAGTAAGAGTTTGTGTGAAGATTTGTTTGGTAAATCGATGCAGTGAATCTAGGTCCTTTAATGCTGACTTACTGCTAGGGGTGAAGATAACAAACACTTCGACACAAACAGGACCACCAACAAGGACATCGGGTTTCATGTTACTGTTGAAATTGGTGGGAAGAGCTGGAAGGCGTTGTTCCTTTCCAAAAAAGTAATTTGCATCTTGGTGAGGAAACTTTTTCCTATCTCTATTTTCTACCAATTCCATCGTGGTATGCGGTTTGTTCTACAGGCTGCAGTTCCAGTTTACTTCGTATCGATGTAGACGAGTGTATGAGTGTTTGCATCCACACACTCGAAAAGTGTGTGTCCTTTAGAATGTATGTCAGCAAATTTATTTGGCTCCGGCTTGAGGGAGGGCGACTAGTAATTTCATTTCAATTCTCTGACACGATTTCCAGTTTGCTTGCAATTTATTTTGAGTTCTCTTTGTATTTAGCTATGTGGTTGTGTCCTGATATTTGGATTGGACGATGCTCTTGTTTGGTCATTGTTTTGTTCTAAAACGAATAAAGATATCATGTCTAACGGGACTTTAGTGAGCAGTTAGTTTGGTTGCTATAATTCAAGTAACTACCGAATGCCATAGTGTTTGGTTAGAGTTATGAGATTGTTGCAGGACACTTTTACAAGAACGTGACTTCGTTACATGAATAAAACCGACCGGTAGCAGGAACAATGATGTAGTGAGCACGACTTCACTGACCACAGTGCTGATCATTTACAATCTATCTAAAATGCTTTGGGAAAAGTTGTCAACAAGACTAAAATCGCACTAGGAACGTTGTTACCAATTAGATATGAGTGTGCATCAGGATCACATGTGCTAACAATTAGAGCACACTGGTTTTTAGCTTAGAGAGGTTTCATATAGCAACTCAGATTGTCGTTTGTTGTTTTTGTGCACCTTTGAGAAAAACTGATACGTCTACCGTAGACGGTTGATATAAGTCGACTTTATGGATCATCTTCTTACTACAGGTCAATGAGGGCACATACTTCTGAAAAACTTTCGCTTGGCGAATGCTCACAATCCGCTGAATTCGGAGCATATCCACCATGTAGAAAACTTCGGAAAGGTTGACGGATGCTGAAGAATCTATGTATCTGTAGGTAGTCGTAAGTAGTTTCATTGCAGTTTGTTCGCGCGACTCAAACATTGCTCGGAGTGTTCCATTATGTGGTATGGTGATGGCTAAAGAAAGTTCCCGAACGGCAATGGCAGCCGCAGAGACGATAGTCAAGTTAAAAGCTATGTAGAATGGCGAATAAGTAAGTACTCAACTACAATGCCAGCGTTTGTGATAAATTGCGCGAAGAAACGGAAAATGTGAGTCGATTTGGGTTGTTTCTCGTTGCTTTCGCCGAAACCAGTGCATTTCGTTATCTAAAAGTCTCTGTGAATAAGATCTGGTGCATCTAAATGTTTGCCTTTGAACAGCCATGATGGAGGGCGCACAGTACAATAGGATTACACCCAAGGGACAACACCATGAGACCGTAGACTTAAATGAATGCACACTTCGCATTTCATTTATTCCATTGAGATTTAGGGAAGCGTACACGAAGTTGCAGTAAAAGTTCCAAGAAATACTACAGTTCCCTACAAAAAAAGTTTGTAAAAGGATTCAGCTTAAGGGTGGAAAGAGCATTTTCATTGTGGAAAAATCTATCTTTTAAATTTACTTGTGTCGCGGGTGTGTTCTAGTGAATTACAATTCTGGAATATGTTGAGATAGGACTATAATCTTGGATATTCATTGAAAATGTGATCACGTAAGCTGGTAAACATGTGAACGTTCAGAACACTACAGTATTTTCAGGTTGTACATTGGATGATGCTGGGGAGAGCGGTATTGAATATAATGAAAATCTTCTGAGTTATAATGTAGGTTGGCCACCATGGAGACGTTTAAAGTATTAACAAGGTGTTACATATTCTTTAATGGTGTATTTCCAGGTACTCTTGAATCTCAAGTATGATGCGAGTGAATGAAAGAGAGAGAGAGAGAGTGAGAGGCACGGGGAGATGTAATGAAGGGGGGGTGAGAAGGGAGAGATTAGGGAAAGGAAGAATGAATATATATTGGTCGCTCCCAAGTTAAGCATCACAAAAAATTGAGGGTCGGTTATGCCGATCTTCAAAAAGGGGCGACATCGAGGCGAAATTTTCGGTCGCTAGGCAAGAATTGCCGAGGCACCTACTTCAAGACACACGATCGATCTCCCATACTTTTTAATGTAATTTAATTTGGTGAGGGCAGAAGCCTCGTTCATTTAGCTTACTACAAGCGATATATATATTAGGTATTATAATATTCCAACGTAGAAAGGGTAAACTACGTTTTCTATACGTTCGAAATATGAAATGTCAGATTATGTTTGCTTAAATATTTTAAATTTTACATGCATTTCGAATGTTACGTAACACACCTGTGGGTAGAGGCGGGTCTTGCTGATATTATGTGTAATTAGGGAATAATATAATATCGGGCTCCTCGATAGTATAATGGTTAGTATACCCGCCTGTCACGTAGGAGACCGGGGTTCGATTCCCCGTCGGGGAGCCTCTGGCGCAAGACCAATGACCTTGCCCGGAAAAAACAAATCATTATGGAAAATTTAACAAGCCTCAGGACTTGTTAAATAATACATATATACATATATATACACAGTTACTCCGGCTGGAGTAATAGAATACATTCTTAGTTCAAAACAGGCATGGTCCGTAACTAATGGTATCCTCTGTGAAATGATGCAGGAGTTACGACGTGACGAGCGGAGTAACAGGTAAACTCCGTCCCGCCCCGCGATGGAATATCTAAAAGAAAGTTCCGCGAGGATCAACGGGAATATGACCCTGGATCGGTCTAGAGGTATCTTTTGAAGATTTCCACCTTTCTACCGAATCCAAAAAAAAAAAAAAAAAAAAACAAAAAAAAAAAAAAAAAAAAAAAAAATATATATATATATATATATATATATATATATATATATATATATATATATATATATATTGTAGCAAGCTTAGGCTTCGCTGGATTAATTATTTAAAAAAAATAAGATCCGTTATATTGGTTTTGAATAAATCTAACACTTTATTAGTCCGTTTATAACAACCGTTACTTTTACCGTACACTTCACAATTTCTTTACTTATCGCTTCCGTACTTATCGCGTCTTTGACTGCTTACTTCTCACTTATTACTTTCTACTTGTCTCCATGGTCTGTGTGCGACGTATTTATACCGTTTCCTTACATTCTGATTCGGTGTTTCGTTTCCGTCCGTTCCATAGCCTTGAATGTTCTATTGTTCATAGTCTCCAGTTTTCCAGTACTTTATAGAATATGCTAGTACTTTGTTTCGGACTTTCTTGAATATTCTAGTACTGATTGTCATATGCGTCACAATATATATATATATATATATATATATATGGGCTCCTCGATAGTATAGTGGTTAGTACACCCGCCTGTCACCCGGGAGACCGGGGTTCGATTCCCCGTCGGCGAGCCCCTGGAGCAAGACTAATGACCTTGCCCAGAAAAAATAAATCATGATGGAAAATTTAACAAGCCTCAGGACTTGCTAAATAAGGCCAAGACCGGTTCCCGGTTGTAGTGCCGATGATGATGATGATGATATATATATATATATATATATATATATATATATATATATATATATATATATATATATGGGTGGGCTGAAAAGTTTCTGATATCAAGGTGAAGATAGCAGCACTCGTCAATAAAAGTAACTGTAGTTGTGCATCTTTTGACGGTTACTCACCAAAATTTCAGCCGTTTTGGACTCGTAGTCTTTATTTGATAGTCGTTTGAGTGAGTCGGTGTGAGTGTGTGGTGGTTACGTGGTATGGCAGAATACCGGGCGCACCGGGGGCACAGGTTCACCACGTTTGTCCAACCGTCTTCTTCCGTCCCCTGACTCCCTGAATTAAAACGCCGACTTGTTTTATATCACTTTATTTACTATATTAACTTGTTAAACTAAATGTTCACATCTGATTTTGCAGTCCAGATTCAGGACACAATGTTAAATAATCAAACTAAATGTTCACATTCTATTTTGCAATGCAGGTTCGGTACACAATGTTAAATAATCACGCACACCATATGTAATTGGGCGCTAGTGGCCCTTCACCGGTCTCTTAATCAACTGCAATTCCAGACTAAATGAATTAATCCCTTGGGACGTCCCACGAGGGATGTATTATTAACGTGAGGGCACAACCTACCCTCACGGAATCCAATTCGCGATTAACCTAAGTTCATCGAAGCGATAGAATACCACGTACTCAATCATCGCTTCGATGACCATATTTGGTCATTCTCCTTTTCGAATTTGTCCTACCAAAAAAAGGGTTGAAACACACTCACGATGATCCGTTTTGCTGCTCATCGCGTGTGTCGCCCAGCATGCGAACCATAGACTTGAAATTAAATAAAAATAAACACATTCGCAGCTGGGGCAAGTCATCCTGAAAAGGGTTAAATGTGCTTACACGATCAACGCGTGCATAAAGCATTATTGCCGATCGTGTACATTACATTTCCATAAAAGGATATGTTTATCCGACCAGCACTGTGTGGAACATTCACGCTGATCGGGCGCGCGTTGCCGGCGTCCTCTAGTATGAATTGCCATGCACGTGTGTGCGAATAATGCTTTCGTCTTGTGTGCATGGACAACGTCAAGGAATTATGTCGGCTACGTGATGTTGTACCGAGTCGTATTTCAGGGGCATTTCACTGATGCCAACAAGCTCGCTTGTCGATCGGGTGGTCGATCGATGTGAATATAAACGACAACAAAAAGGAAGAAATATCTCCTGTGGTATGTGGTAGACACATTAGGAGGTATCTCTTTGACACGGTTTGGGCAATGTTGATTGCTGTTTTTGCAACCGTTTTGCTTTTAAGGAACATGGTGCGCCTCGTACGACTATGCCCTTGTGGTAAATGTCCGTTTTTGCTGATGAAATTTCATATCAGCAGGCATTATGTTTCACAGGTTTTTCTGTGGTTATTGGTATGAATTAATAAGGCAGGTAAGTACACGCTTTTTATGAAGTAGGACGCGCGTGGAAATGGTTACCTGGTGGTAAATGAGCAGGTAAGTAGTGGCGTTCGAAAGAACCGCCACAAGTGTTTTTGTGAAATTGTACAAAATTGAGTAGCAGGCTGTCATTAAATTTTTGTTTTTGAAAGGCAATACGCCTCCGCAAATCAAAGATGAGTTGGACTCTGTGTATGGGGACTCTGCACCATCATTTACCACAATGAAATTCTGTGCAGCTAAATTTAAACGTGGCCATGAGATCTTGGGAGACGATGAATTTTCGTGCCGTTCAAAAACTGCAACAACTAACGATAACATCGCTAAAGTTCACCAAATGGTGCCGAATTAAAGTGAGAAAGATAGCAGAGGCTATGAAAATGTCCAAAGAACGTGTTTGTCACACATTACATCAAGATTTAGGCATGAGAAAGCTGTCCGCGCGTTGGGTGCCGCGTTTGCTCACGGTAGACCAAAAACGTGTTCTAATGAACATTTCCAACGCTCTGTTGGCGCAGTTTAGGCACAAAAAATCCGTTTTGGCGCGGTTTAATTACTTTTGATGAATGTTTTATTGGTAGGCGTTCTACCGAAGCTTCCCCTTCTTTGTCACCTTCTGGCTTTTGGGGTTTTGCCTTTTTGTTGGGGCAACGGTTACCTGACAGTTTTTCGCAGCCCTTCTATTGCGTGGGTAGGGTCTTCGGGTATTTACCAACCGCAGTATCGACCTTGCCAGGTCCCTGTGGTACGGTTTCCCGCTCGGTTGCCTTTTGTCGAAGCTTTACTGTGCATTTATTTGTAAAGTCAACGGAAAAGTTTTCAGGATTAGTGATTGGTTGGGGGAATTCCGAACAACCTCCTGGTTCATTAACTTTGCAATTATGCGACAGAAAGTGATGCTTGATTTAGGGAAAGGATAGGGACTGGTAAGATTTTTAGGTGCGTTTTAGGGGGGGGGGGGGGGGGGGGTGGGGGCTATAATTAACGGATAATAAATATCAATCGCGATAAGACCCAACAGTCCTATGACGAATCAGTAATAGCTACAGCAACTATTAGCAACGAAGAGAATTCATCGTTGGATTCAGATCAATCGTCTGACAACGAATGTTCGCCCTCATATCATCATTGACAACTGGGGGCTCAAGATTCAACGCCCCCAGAAACCAGAACAGTTGTAACCAGGAAAGCTAAGGTATAACTGTATCACCAGTAAGGCTAACAACAGAAGAAAGTATAACGGTGGGTACCATTCTTCTGATTATCCATTAAGTATTATTATGTGCATAACACCTCAGGCATCGATTATTGAATTAATATGACATCAATCAAGGAAGGTTCTACGCCGTAAACAAAATAGGGACATGAAATATTCGGATTTACAATACAATTATAGCGTATTTAATAAGGATTGTATCCTGACAGCCCGTCAGATCCTTCGGCACGATATTTTCCCATCTCCTTCTTTACGATGTGCAAACAAATCGACTGGCCGAAAATAATGGAACATTGTTTACCTGGCGCCCCAAGGGTTCGATGATCCAAGGTTATTCATCGGCATTACCTCAACGTTAGGGGAAGCTGTTGAAATATAAAGAGGCCATTTCCTTCTGGGGCCGTTGAACTGATTGTGTTTATAGGGTTTCGCGAGAAAATTTACAGAGCCACAGAAGGGTGTTTCTGTAGAAGCAAATCTTACGTCGACGTTACAGTCCTTTTATTGTCATAAACTTACCTAACTGATGTTTACTATGTACGATAAAGTGAAGCACCGTATCGGTCTTCATGGGAGCTTTGTTCCCTTTTCCAAGACAAAAGCCTTTTTTTTTATTCTATTCTGGTTTGCTCTGAACAAACCTTGCCAGTTACACCAGGCTCTCCCATTTGGACTTGCGAGACTAACAACAGGCTTTTATAGGGCTCCCCCTAAAGGGACTCTCATTTCATATGCCAAGCAACATCACAATTAACTTGTTTTTCATATCATACAGTCATTTGCCGTTCTTGAACAATGGAGACCATAACATAGTCTGTGCTCCAATGGACCAACTGGAGTATAATAATTTGTTCTTTAGTTTATAGGATAATTGAATTCTGACTATGCATGTAATTTAATTGCAATACGTCATCAGTGTGGCGTCTCGGATGCATCTTACTGCCAGAGGAATGACATATACGGATCGCCCCTCTGTGCACATGGATACCAACAGTTTAATGCATGGGAAATAAAACAAAAAGGCAGAAGAAAAGAAAGAAAAAGGAAAACAAAACGAATCGGGGGAAATAAGCCAAGAACAATGGGAGCACTCAGCAACAGTGTAAGCTCCTAGAGTATTTCCATTTGTCCTCTTCCACTTGGGTGGTTTTGTTTGGTATGTATCTTTGCACATTGCTAAATCCTCGGTGTTCGCGCTGCCGAGCACATACAACATTTTTAGGAACATTTATCACATGCGAGTGTGTACATTGTATGGCCAGCAGGAGGACCATCATATGAACTGGTTCTCTCGTCCTAGACGAGCTCCTTAAATGAATGAGAGTTTTCGTTTAAGAGGAATATCCTCTTTTCATTAAATATACTTGTAGGAAGTGAGCTACACTCCATTTGAATAGATTAAATGTTGCAACACGAGAGTCCTGTTAAAAGAGACATTCATTTTTTTATCTACGCATTTAATACTTCAATTTTATTAAAAAGAAAAAATCTACGATTGAAATGCAATAATATGGTTTTGCAATGTTAATTTGATTCCGACCTTCGAAGCTCGTCAAGACCTCTTTAAATTATACGGTTGTGTATTTTTATTATAGTTAACTTTCGGGACAAAATACGATGTTACCTTTTCATATGTGTTCTTGTGTACTGCCTAATAGGGAAAAATAAATTTAGTTCATTAGCGTAACGCGCGTCCAAAAGAGATTATATTCTTATGGTAAATATCACCGTGGACGGTGGTGGAGAAGATATCGATACACACTACTCTTGAATTGTAATCGCAGGGAAAGGCAAACAAAGGCAGAACGTTCTGTGTGTGTAGTTCGGCTGAAGAACGATTGTCTGAGTTTGCCGGTCTGTTTAAAATTAACCTTCACTATGAACTGGTGTACAGACTCTGATTGCGGGATTTCGCAGATGAATACTTGGAGAGGAGGAATCCAATTTTCGAGATTACTTCCGCAACGTTTACAGTAACGTCTCTGGAATGGTAACGGATAGGATACGACCCCCCTGTTTTCGGATGAAGGAATTGAACGCATGCTGCTTGTGCTCCTATGACTCCCATGGCTCTATTTTGCATCCCAGCAAGGACGTGTTTTCCACGTGCTGAAAGATCTACTGAGGCGAATTCTATAGGGATCCTTAAGCACGTGCCATATACCATCTCCGACGGACTAGCTTGGATCTCTTCTGTGAAGATGGTTCTAAGATCAAGTAGAATGCTCGATAGTAGCTCGGGCCAAGGTTTGGGTGAACACAGAAGTGGAGTTTTAAGTGTTCTTCGCATATGTTCGGCAATGCTGTAGGGACTGATAATGATATGTTTTAGTAGGCATTTGTTTTGTTCCTACGAGTTCGAAAAAGGGCAGATCCGAATTGGGCGCCTCGATCAGAATTTATCGTGATCGGTGAGCCGAAGCCTGATATCCAATGGCCCGTGACGGTGTCTACAATGAGAACGGCTTCGGGCCACCTCGAGAAACGATCGATAATGGTGAGGCAGTGTTGATAACAATGCACGGTCGGTAAGATGACGATATCGAAGTGTACGTGGTTGAATCTTGAATAAGGAACTGCAATGTGATTTGGGTGAAGTCTGGTATGACAGTGTACTTTCGATTTCTGGCATGCTCTGCACTTACGAGACGATTTTGTTGCATCCTTGCGACTTTCGGACCGAAAGGTTTCTCTGAGAGGCCGCAGGGTTGTTCTGATGCTTGTTAGAGCCGAACTATGAATGATGTTGAATGCTATTTTCCTTAGAGCGAATGGAAGGTATGGTTCGACTGTACCGGTGGATATATCACAGCGGATGGGAATATAAGGTTCGAGTTCCAGCTTTTGAAGTCGAAGAGATGTGGTGTGCGACATCCCCCGCAATGCTGGAACACGGTGGCTAGGAGCTACGAACAAATATTGCGCGGTGGTGACGCTAGATGTTAAAAATGCGTTTAACTCGGTGAACTGGAATCGGATTCTAGAAGCGTTGGGCGATCTACAAGTCTCACCCTACTTGGTGCGTATACTAGCAAACTATCTCCCGGATCGAAGACTGCTCTATGTCACAGATGAGGGACCACATGAATATAAAATAACAGCGGGTGTACCTCAGGGATCTATATTAGGTCCGCTATTATGGAATATCATGTATGATGGTGTGCTGAGGGTCAATGTACCGGAAGGGGTTAGTATCATTGAGTACGCAGATGATTTGACAATAGTGGCCATAGCTAAACATCTAGAAGACCTGGAGAATGTTTGCTCCCAAGCAATCCAGAGATATAGCTGGACTGAAACTAACTGGACATAAGACGGAGACAGTTTTAATAAGCAGCTGCAAGAAAGTTGAACACATTGATGTGGAAATAGAAGGACAAACAAACAGATCCAGTCCCTATATTAAATATCTTGGTGTTATACTCGACAACAGGTTGACCTTCAAAGAACACCTGCAGAAAATGAGTGAAAAAACGGCAAGAGTAAGCAACGTTTTGGCGAGACTGCTACCCAATGTTGGAGGACCCCGGTCCCACATAAGGAAGCTCATAGCCAGTGTCAACACCTCCATTATAGTGTATGCAGCTCACATATGGGCAGGAGCCGCACCGTATAAGTCGTACATGAGGAGAGTGAACTCAGCATATAGGCAGGTATCACTAAGAGTATGCTGTGCATTCCGAACGGTATCCGAAGATGCCATAAATGTTTTGGCCGGGAGAACACCACTTGACATGGCAGCTAAATAAAACGCTGCATTGCATGAGGTCTCCAAAGAGAATCGTCGGAGAACGCAGTCACAATTAGAACTCTCAAGCCTAAGCTTCCACCAAAGGAAGATGGACCCACACCATGATACCTGATATAGAAACATGGGTGGAAAGAAAACATGGCGATCTGAATTGCCACCTGACTCCACTGATATCAGGACATGGATGCTTTCGGGAATACTTGCACAAATATAAGCATGCGATTCACCCATACTGCTTGTATTGCGAAGGCAAGATAGAAAGTGCGGAACACGTACTCACCGAGTGCATGAGATTCGAGACCGCACGAACGATTTTGGAGAGACGTATGAGACGGAGAGTTACTCCGAGAGGAGTAATAGAATACATGCTGAGTTCAAAGCAGACATGGTTCGTAGCAAACGATGTTCTATGTGACATGATGCAGCAGTTGCGACGCGACGAGCGGAGTAACATGTAAACTCCGTCCCGCCTCGCCATGGAATATCTAAAAGAGAGTTTCGGGGCGATCAACGGGAATATGTGCCTGGCGGGAGGTGGTTTTAGTCGGTAAAGAGCCGGCATGCCTCTGGATCGGTCAGAGGTATCTTTTGAAGATTTCCACCTTCCTACCTAAAACAAAAAAAAACCTATTTAACAATGAATCACTGCCAGCACCGAGTGCATGTCATGTGACACTTCCAAACCGTAACTGGAGCAATTCAGTTCTGTGACTCAATGAAAAGAGTCGACCTTGAATTATTGCCGGCACCGAATGCAAGTTACATGACAATGGCAAATCGTGACGGGGAATTTGATTTATTTGATTTATTTTTCATGGTCGTCTTGTGATCATATTGTGACACTACAGTAGCCTGAAGGTGTTATGTTGTAACCGAGGAAATCGCCTATAGATTGGCCAATAACAAAATTTTAGGTATTCGTACCGAGAGAGTGGTCTCGCAGCAGCTCAAAGACGATCTGCCGATGTTTTTTTGCTATTGACACGATTTTTTTTATATATATATATACTGCATGTATTAAACGGAAAATTAAAAGTTACAATAAGCAATACAGTTAACTTATATTCTATTGGCTATATAATAATTGTTTACATGTTATTTGTTAACATTTTTCAAACAGTTTTTTTTTACATGTGTTTAGGATTTAATGGAAGTTAGATATATTGGTAATTTAAGTTTTGCTGGATAAGGTCAGAAGAAAAATCAGGAACTCTTATTTTTATTTTAACTTAGCCTACTTAAAATTACTTAACATAACTTAATCTAACTTCATCTAATCTTATATACAATTCACAATATTTGATATTGCAATGATAGTGACAATTTGATTACTTAAAAATAATATTTACAATTTTGATTTATGTGGATGTGGGATATCTTGTTTTGATTGAGGGTAGTAAGGGATATGTTCAGGTATGTTCTGGAAGGAGGGGGGTGCCATTCGGTTCTGTGTTAAAAGTAAGAATCTTGGAGAATGGTTGGATGTTGCTGTATTGGAATTGATCGGGTGCCGGTTCGGTGTTGTGGTACACAACCTCGTTTAGATCATTAACCGGTCTGCCTGAGGTGAAGACGGTCCTGATGTGGAGACAATTACGGTAGTGGGTTCCCGTATTGGAAGAGGGTGATGGTATGTCTGTTATTATCGCGTTGGGATTATTAGGGAGGATTTCTATGAAATTTCTCTTCTGAACTCGTCTCTTCCATTCTAATATGTAGTCGCGGGTAGTGCTCGGATCGTGGTCTGGCATCTGTGAAGACAGATTTCGACCACGACATCCAGCGAAAATTACACGTGTTCGGCCGTTTGTTTTTTTTTTTTTTTTGCAATTAACACACAAATTACACAAAGTTACGAGATTAGATGTGAACCGCAAGATCGACGACGACTTCACGTCTACGAATTCAATTTTGTTTATAAACGAACACACGATGAATACGACTGATTTAATGAACGATCGGCGAGTGAACCCCTGATTGACACGATGAGGATATTGACTATATATACGATGACAAAATCAAGGTTGCTAAAGATGGTGTCCATGAACTTTTGAAAAGTGTGTATGGCATTTTTGAGACCGAATGGCAGTGTGGGGGTACGAAGTATTATGCCGAACATGGGCACGGATTCACTTCACCCGCCAACACTTCATCATCATCATCGGCACTACAACCGGGATCCGGTCTTGGCCTTATTTAACAAATCTCTCCACCGGTCCCGATTTCGAGCCGATGTCATCCAGTTTAGCACTCCCAGGCTCTGGGCGTCCTGGTCTACGCCATCACTCCATCGCAGACAAAGTCTGCCGCGCTGTCTCCTTCCATACATCCTGCCACAAAGGACTTTCCGGGCAGGCTCCTCTTCGCTCATTCGAGCTAGGTGTCCCGCCCACCGGAGTCTACCGAGCTTGATTTTTCTTACAATATGAGCTTCAAGGTAGATTGCGTACAACTCATGGTTGCAGCGTCTCCGGAATCGTCCTCCCTCACATACGGGGCCAACAATTCTCCTTAGGACCTTTCTCTCGAACGCGGCCAAGAGTTCAGAGTGCCTTTTATTAAGCACCCAGGTCTCGGATCCATACATGAGTACTGGTAAGACCATGGTCTTGTACAGTAGTAGCTTGGATGTTCTGGATAAATTTCGGGATTTAAAGAGCCTTGATAGACCATAGTAGGCTTTGTTGGATTTAATCAGCCGTTCCCGTATTTCTTCTTCCATATTGTTATCGGCTGATACTATTGACCCAAGGTAGTTAAAGGATTGCACTACTTCAAATTCGTGCTCCACTACCCTGATAGTCGTCAAAAATTGTCACCAAAAATTACAGCACCAAAAGGAAAGAAATGAAATGTACTGGTGTTGATTTGATATTAATGATTTCTTTATTTAACATTCAATGATTCCACATGCACAAATAAATTGATAACATTTAACTGTTTTCTTGAGGATAATTATTTAATATTAATTACCGACCTTTCGTGGCAAATATAAACTTTACGCGTGTGGTGGTGTGCGCACTCGACGTGGAATTCGACTTGACAAACGCCGTGAACGATCACACGGAAGATTGTAAAACGACTCGATGCGGCAGCGTGACTGTCCGCTATGACGGTTGAGATGCGACTCTGGTGCAACGTAGCGTGTGTACGCTGCTGTGGTTCGGTAGTGACTGACTAATTAGGGGTGAAATTCTGGATTCTACTTTTGCACACAGGACAACCAATAGAGATCACGCCCGTCGAAGTATGGTGAACATCGGTTAATTGATAATCGACGAACGTGGGAGAAGGAGAGAACAGAGACACAAAGTACTATGAACCCGGGGTGGGTATGATTGTGTGTGCATGAATCAATGCAGCTCTGAAGTAACCCACTGACCTGATGCTTGGGAAATAATCACCGTGAGAACCAGACTCTAAATAACCCCAGCGGCTTCGCTATGATGCAACGGCGTCGTTTGGTTAGATTTGTTGTTGCTAACCGAACATGATGTGATTTCCGATGGAATTCTCATGGGCTAGCAAAAATGGAGTTGCCGTATGGCAAAAAGGTAGCTGAATTCAATTATGCATTATCTGCATAGAAGAATGAATTCAGCTATGCGTCCATTTGGAAAACATGATATTTCAGGTGAATAGCACGAACAATGTACGGTCGAAATGAAGTTGGAATTGTGGGTTGGTTCTCCATGTAGTATAGAGAGCCCCCACAGCATGACGAGACATTCAGAGAGTCTGTGGGGAGGAAGTCGTGGCACCGGCATGGGTGCGAGTTCTACTTCCTCCTCCATCATAATTAAATGTTCATCCGCGGGAAAGTAAACTTGAAAAGCACAAACCGAACTTGACGACGCAACGTCCACACCAGGAGTAAGTAAAAACACTGATTTAGTTTATTCCGTAAATTGACACAATTCCAAGGACTCCACTTATCAACACACCCAGAAGCAGGAAAACAAATGAAACACTGGAATTTGGTTGGTGGCCACCGCTTTCTTTATTTTAATCTATTGTTATTTTTATGAGGTGAGTAAGTACTGGTGATAATTAAGATGATTTTTGTCCACACTTAAACTACGTTTCCACGAGCACTTGATTTTGGTTTGATTTCCAAAACGAAATTTTGCAAATCAATTTCAGTTAACAAGAATGGGAACTTTTGGAAAGAACGCCTCAAGAAACTTTGCGACTCGACTGTGTATATCTATGCTCCTCCGCCGCGCGACGGAGGAATGGAGCTCACGCGACCAGCGTGGTCGGCAGATGAAATTCGACTAAGCGATAATTATCTCGTGCAGAGATCACTCGGTAATCTTGATCATCGTGGTATGTGTGCATGGTCGCTTCATGGATGAAAAGTGAACCTAGAACAAGGAAAGGGAATAAAGAGCATTCATGGGATGCGATTTCGGTAAAGCAAACAAAACCGAAATCGTCGGATGCATGTGCGTCGCGGCTAAACAAAGAGACAACGATGCGATGTGGAAATGTGCTAATTGGTTTTAGCTAGGTTACTGGGAAATGGTGTTTATGGCATCGCTAGTAAGGGTACGTATTGAATTCCTATTTGCATTTGTTTATGCTGTAGGATTTAATTGATGCCAAGAGACGCGGAATGCGTATTTTTTTTTTTTTTTTTTTTTATTAGACTTCTCTCGGGAGAGGCGAACCTATAGCGTCGAGTGGGCGCCCCGAGATGCCATCAAATAACTGTTGCAGTTCTTTTTGAACAGTTGCAGGTTGTAACAATGTGCTTTGGTTTGCACATTGTGCGAGTCAGAGAATTTTATTGCTGGGAGAAAAAGGTCGCCAGCCAATGTGTATGAAAAGGTATTTGTTGTACACATGACGCGGCTGGGAAAATAGACGGCGCAATATTTATGGTCCCTGTCATGACGGTTTCATTGAATGCAATCCGAACCATTTTGTTTACAGGAATTTGTCTGGTACCGAATTGGTTTAGAATACCAGATCAGCAAAGAAAGAAATCTTACGGAAAATTGTATGCGAAGAGATGAATGAAAAGGTAAGTTTTCTTTACAGGGATTTTAAGATTATAGATTTGATCTATATAATGCGTGAAGCATTTACAGGTACTAATGCTGTTGCATTGGCGAACTTAAGGAAGTTGGGTAGTAGTTATGGGTTTTTTTCAGGTAAATGGGCCGTGGGGTTTGGCGGAACCGCCACAAGTCCCCATGGTGTAATTACTGGCGTTTTTTGTATATCATCTGTGTGCATCGGTATTTGGTGATATGCACTGGCCCTGTCGATTTTGTAGTAAAGACAGGTACCAGTTAAGTGTAGCAGGGTATCAATAATCCCCACAGAGTCTCCAGTCATTGCTTTTCTTCCTAGTCATAGGTGTTGGACTAGAGTGAGGACTGCTTGATGCTTTGATGATACTTCTTTTAAGTATATCGGAGATTTGGGCTTTTGCGGCTGCAGTTTTTTCTCCTTCGAGATTGTGAGCACGGGGTGAGACTGTGAGGCCTTCCGTGATGATGGGGTGACTATATGCCATGTTGGTGAGATTTGGTCTTGAAATCGGTTTGGTTTTCTCAATGAACCTATTGAGCAACTCAGTATATGACGACGATAGCGTTAAATCGGTGTCTGAGATGTTGTATGTGCAAATGTGAAGAATTTCTCCTTTTATTGAACGAGAGTGGACTGGATTAAGCATCATTGATTCTAGTTGAACTGGGTTGGGAAGTCGGCTCCAATTGTTGCAGCTTGTACATCGGCAATTATGAACGTCCAGGAGGAGCTTCTGCCAGGGTTGAGATCGAGCTGAATATTTTTACTGCTCTATGTGTAAATGGCTGAGGCGTTTCCGGGGTACGGTTTGAAAGGCTCTGGTACAAGCTTTTAGTTGAGAGAGTTGACCGGAATGATCGAGACTAGCGATCTTGAGTCAAACCGGAATTTTTGATGAGTAGGGAAGAAGTATATGTCTAAGACGAGCTCTTGGTATGGTAATTTGCTGCTTTTGTCGCCAATTCCTCCTATCAGCGACATTGGATTTAGTTTCCCTGAGTGTTTCGAGAGAGGGATGAGAATTTGCAGGGTTTTGTACTATCGAGCGCCTTTGTAATAATAACAATACTGGTTTGGTGTCCGTGATTTGTTGCTGGGACGGTAGTAGCTGTGCCACTGCTTCTGCTACTTTGTTTCGATGTCAAGCACTTTCATTTTATGTCCTGTTGTTGGTCTACTAGCTAGTTATGCATTGTTGGAGAGTTTTTAATGGTCCTTGAATTTGGTGAATTGTACGCTTGAATTGTGCATTGGTACTTGCTGTATTTCATTGTATCATTGTGCATTGTATCTCGGTTGCGAGCAGCGGATATCGTATTGTTTGGAGAATTTAGTATGCGGGGATCGCCTGTTCAGCCAAACTAAGAAGGTTAAGTTTGAGTGACATGAGCAAATATGGTTGTATCAGCTGTGGGGGAGGTGCTGTTTTTACAATTTATGCAGAACTTCGGGCGTAATTATTCTTTGGTCAATTTTCGCATTTATCGGAGAAGTTGGGAGGGTCTCTTGCCAGCGAGGTGCATTTATTTCAGTGGTTTCCGTGCCTGGACCTATCGGGGGTCAGCGAAGTGATTTAGCATGGCCGTTTTTAAGGCCTGATACCTTTCTAGAGGAGGCTGATGATGGCCTAAGGTTGATTAGAGACTGCGATTGATAGTGACTTGAGAATTTGACTGTATTTTCGGTTATCATTGGTACTGCGACTTGCCGTAAAATCAGCTTCAGCAATGGTCAACTAGATTTAAAGCGCATCCGTTGGGAACTGAGGTAAGTTGAATTTCATAGCATAGAGATGACCTGTTTTGAAGGTTAGGGCTAGTCGAATTTATATTACGTGCTGTTCGTGTGTGATTTGCATCTAAGTTTGCCATTGTGCTCCCCCGCTGAAACTCTTGTATGTTGTTGAGCTGTGGTGCCCTCATATTTCTGTTGGAACAACCAGCCATTTCATTGCCAGTCCGTTGAGGTATTCTGCCCTATTGCTTTCTTATCGATCGAACTGTGCTATGACTTTTCTGGGTATCACACAAGAGAAGAAGAACCTTTTGACAACGAATTTCATGGCATCCTACATCGTTTGGGAGTGTCACTAAAATTTTCCATGTTTTCGAAAAGTAAAGTTCTGCGAAACACTTCTCTCTGGCTAGTCGAAATTATTTGGAAAGCTTAAACCCGGTTTTGTTCCCCAGTCAGCTTTCTGCACTGCCTGCTGCTTCATACTTCAGATATACCAAACCAAGAGTCTTTACTTTGAATTTCACTGACATCAAAACGATTTTAAGCATATTCATAACCTTTGGTATGTGCGCAATTTATAAACCAACATAGGTCGGTAGGATCCTACACTAATCGTTGACTCTTTACTGTGCCAAGCGCGAGGAGGGGAGTGTCCTTAACAAAAGAAAGGCTCTTAAAAAAAACGAACAACCTCAATTCACTCAGGACATTCTGTTCTGCGCTTTTCCTGGATCGTAGGCACTCTTCGTCAATCCTTTTAAAATTGGGAATCATACAGATACTTGGCATCGAGATTATAAAAGGAATGAAAATGAAAAATGCAAGTAACGGTGATAAATTTTTAAAAACTCACCCATGTTGGTGTGGAAAATTGCAACGAAAAGGAAATGAACCAAGTGGCAGTGTTGTGAATTCATGGCGCAATTTCCCATCTTAGTGTCCGGGCGAACGAATGATATTTTTCACTTTAGCTCGGCTAGTGTCCCGGTGTAGTTCCGAAGGCCTTGGGAAGAAAACACCAAATTTTAGATCCACAATTCGGTCGTGTGCCTCTATGTGTGTGTGCCGGTGTATCTATATATATTTTTTGTGTGTTCCTTTTCTCTTTTTCACACATCCAGGACGTTAGTCCTTTGGAATATAACATCAATATATCAACAGACAAATGTCCCAGTTCCACACATTTTTTTCCAGTCATTCGCCTGTCTACCTCTCCGCTTGAAACCAACGTTTGCTTTACAATAACAACCCAACATGACTTTGGTCTAGTTTTGCTTCGTGTACTTGGCGATTAATAATACCCAAGGTTCGATGGAATGCTACAATTTGCCGGACTTTTATCGTGGGATAGATATGGCTATGGTGGTACATGTGTCACCGGGGTATCTGCTTTGTTCGGCAGAATCATGGGGACAAAGGACGTTTTGGTATTGTAAGCAAATGGATTTCGAATCTACTTCCGTCGAGAATTTTTAAATGTCGAGACTGGGAGAGGACACATAAGCTTGTGCCAAATAGGTATCGAGTCATTACTGCGACCCTTTCAACTGCCAGCGACTGACAATTGTGGAGCAATTAGGTATGAACATTTTAATACATTATTTTACTTTATAGCTTTAATACTAATGAAGATTCTGTGTTTTTCTGGTAGTTGAGCAAAATAGTTGAGGCAAAAGGCAAAAATATTAGTTTAGGGAAAAAGAAATCCATTTTGTTTTCCACAGGTGATAGTAATGTAGGTATCGTAAGGTATTAATCACACAATTTCAGAGTTGTACTAGTGGGAAAAGAGACATTCCGTACTAAAAAAAAATTCCTTGACTGTTTTTTTATTGTTCGATTCAGTTTTCTGCCAGAGGATGTAAGATATGGAAGTTAACAAAATGAAAGGTCGGTATATTTTACAATTCTGCTTTGATGACGTCGAAAATAGTAGGTAAACGAAAGAAATTGTATATAGTCGTTTCGATGCTGTCATAACCAATTACGTGGACTCTTGGTTACATCGATTCCGTTCCAGTGTCTTCGATGTTAGAGATGCACCTCGTAGAGGTAAGCCGTTGTCGAAAATGTCGATAAAAACATGGGAATGACCAAGGTATACGATTGAAGCATGTTAGTGGTCGTAGCATCGCCCCGGCGTTAAAGGTTGATCACAAAATAACTTTAAACCATCTGAATACAGCTGAATTCCAAAAGACACTCGACGTTTGGTTACCATATGAATTGACACACAAAATAATGGACATTTCTAATTCCGAAGCCTTAGCCAAACAAAACGAAGATGACTCATTTCTTAAACGGATGGTGAGTTGATATGAGCAATGAGTCCTATACGACAATACTGTACGAAAATGATTGTCTGCAAAGCGTGTTGAAGCTTGAGTGGCTTGTTGGCCAAACAAGGACTAATGGCCCATAATATTTTATTGTGCATTTGATGGGACTGAAAAGTAATCATATATTGTAAACTATTTCTTTATGGTCCAAACGGTAACGATTTAGGTGGAAAGTCGGTTCCAAGGTGAGATGCCACCCCGTCAGGCTGTACATTCATCGAGATCGTCGGAAGAAGTTTTCGACTACATTCCGGTCTTTTGGCTGATGGTCTGGACTGAAATTGGTACAAGTCATGATGGTACCTTCTGAGGTAAAGAATTCCGGAGGTAAACTAATTTCCCAATCGGATCTCCGGGGGGACTATATCAGGAGGAATATCATGCAAATGTTTGGACAAATAACCGAGCTGTAATAAAATCGTCAGCACACAATAGGGTTCGCCCGCGAAACACTGTCGACGTTCAACCAGTAACGGAACTTTGTAACATCAGGGGGATCGGTTTCATCAATATGAAGGTAAACGCCGTCCACCAATATTAGCAAACAGTGAAGCTTAAAATCCTGGTCCTAACCGAGGACCAGGTCGACTTGTGGGGTAGGTAGCCGTGGCGCCAGCATGGACGCGAGTTCTATTACCAACCCACCAGTTCTAAAAGCTTCCGGCGAGAATTGTCCACCAACAAAGGAAATTTATTCTTTAACCACTTTACTGATGTTCGCCTTCTGAATAACACGTCGGATTTGCGGCGCGAGCGTTTGCGCTTTTCCATTGATTTGTCACGCTTGGAAGTCCTCCATTTAACAACACCTAAACAAACTTTACTGAAACAAAGGTCGCACAAGTGAAAAATAAACACACAAGTTTGCTTGGATAATGTCAAGACATTTATTATTCATTTTATATCACTGCCGCGAGATTTTTTAATTATAGTACTGCTGATAAGCGAGTGATTGTATTTTGAAAACGCGACACAATTAAGAAATCAAACGCTCGGACACTCGCGAGTTCGAATTGAACGCATCTCCGCAACGCTAAGGAGAGCGGGAGTGACGCGCCTGCTCGGTCGGTGGATGGTAAAGGTCGTCGGATATTCAATCGTTTGGGGTGAAGATCGTTGGTAGTACACATGTATGTGTGTACATGGGTTCTTTCATGGGACACACCATGAGAACAAATCTAAACAAAGAAAGGGAAAATGTGCATCCACGAGAAGTGAATTTGGTTAAGCAAACAAGCCGAATCTCATTGGATGCTAACTGGGTTTGTGTTTGCTTATACTGCTGCTAATGAGATGCAGATCCCGAAATATGTAAAGACAAAGGGATCGTTTGGGCCTTTGTCTGAGATGTGCATTGCGGCTAACTAAATAGGCGGCAATGCAATGTGGAAATGTACTAATGGGTTTTAGCTAGATTACCGTGAATTGGTGTTTATTGCATCGCTGTCAAGGGTAAGTATACCCTACCTATTTGCATTTGCTGATGCCGTAGGATGTAATTGGTGCCAAGAGACGCGATATGCGTATGTTTGTTTTGGTCTCTTGGGTGTAGGCCGCCAGCCAATGTGTATGTATGGTGATTTATGATACATTTGGTGAGGACAGGAACTAGGCGACGCATTGTGTATGGTCCCCGTTATAGTGGTTACGTTGTATGTAAACCAAATCATCTTGTTTTCAGGAATTCGTGTAGGGGGATTTGCTTGAGATTCCTGATAAGGTAAGGTTTGAGATTCCTGATAAGGTAAGAAAGAAATCTTACAGGGAATTGTATGCGAAGAGATGCATGAAAGGTAAGTTTTCTTCTCCAGGGACTTTTAGATTATATAAATTGGATCTATTTGATGCGTGAAGCATTTAAGGTGCTAATGCGATTGCATTAGCGAAATTAGGAGATTAGGCGAAACTTATGGGGGTTTTTCAGGAAGGCGAACCGTGGAGTTTGGTGGAACCGCCACAGTCGTCAATTGACTCGACACATGTTTGTTGCCCATGATACGACTAATATTCGAGATTTCGTTTAAAATGTGGAGTCTGCGTCCTCACCCAATTTGAATTAGCTTGTCAAGGGGCAAAAGCATTTGAACGTAATAAATTGGACCTCATTTGGACGAAAATCGTGCTGAAGAGTTCTGCCAACTTTCTTTGTTGTCTCTACCGATGATCATGGAGTAGCGACATTTTCCGACCATATCTCACGTACCATTGACTGAATGGACAAATTAGCCCACTGGCATCTGAGATTGTCCTTCTTGAAGACTTTAAAGAAAACAACACCGGCTGGTTGGCACATTCTATCAGAACCGACGAGGTTGGGAGGCTGGTCGAGACGTTCATTGATATCCACAATTAGACCCAATTTGTGGAGGAGCCTGCGCGAATATCCGAGAGCCGAGGTGATTTGGGGGTGGATGGGAGCGAACATACACGGTAAAGTCTCTGCTTTCAACCCGGCGAAGGCCAGGACGATCCTTGTCCCTGCGCAATCCAAGTTGACATGCAGTCTCCACGTGACACCCCTGGATAGCTACTTTGGCACCCTCCAAGTAGTGAACCAATGGATGCAGTGACTTCCTGAGAAGGATTGGCGCAAGGCTAATAACCTTGCCCGGAAAAACAAATTATTATGGACAATTTAACAAGTCTCGGATAAGGACCGGTTACCGGTGGAAAGACTTGCTAAATTAGGCGAAGACCGGATCCCGGTTGTAGTGCCGATGATGCTGATGAGGTGATTTTGGGATCAGCCTGGAACTGTTTCTAATATCCGAGCCGGGCATTTACCCAATCTGAATTAGCTTGCCAATGGGCAGAAGCATTAGAACCCAATAACTTGGACCTCATTTGGACGAAAACCGTGCTGAAGAATTCTGTCAACTTTCTTTGTTGTCTCTACCGATGAACATGGAGTAGCGACATTTTCCGAACATCTCTCACATACCATTGACTGAATGGACAAACTAACCAACCGGCATCTAAGATTGTCGTTCTGGTTGGTGCATTCTAACAGAACCGACGGGGTTGGGAGGCTGGTTGAGACGTTGATATCCACAAACAGACTCAACTTGTGAAGGAGCCTGCGCGAATATCGGAGGACCGAGGTGATTTCGGGACCAGTCTGGGTCTGTCTCTAATATTCGACCCGGGCATTTGTTCCTTGGAAACGACAGCGTCGTTGGGAAACTCAGATCACTGCTTGATATTGGTGGCGCAACCACTTACATTTTAAACGGCTAACAAACTAAAGCAGATTCGCCAAGTATGGAGGTATACGGCTGTTAACTGGGACGATTTGCGGGATTTCTTCAAATCCGTGGTCACAAGGGTCTTTTGGAGACTCCGATGTTATCGCATGTGCGGGGTTAGTCACGAATACTATTCTTCTCGGGAAGGAGCTTTATATTCTGCATTCCATCACACGAAATTCATCTGATAAGCCTTGGTTTGACAAAAATGCGAGCAGATTATAGTCCAACAAATTAAGCTTTTAAACAATGGCGCTCCGCTCCCACGACATCGAACAGAACGAATTTTGTCAGAACCAGAAATTCGTGCAACCAGGGGACTGATGCTGCGAAGAAGGTTCACAATGACAAATTGATCAACAAACTGCTGCAGTACAAAGCTGGTTCGCCTCCCTTCTGGTCAATGACAAAGGCTATCAGCAATAACTTCGCTTTCTCTTCATTTCCGCCTTTAGCGGCGAACAGTGGGGACTACTCACGAATTCAAAAGATAAAGCCAATGTATTTGTGAATTTGTTTTCCACGAATTCAACTCTCGATGCAGGTCTCTTGGAGCCACTTGTGATCGCGTAGGTGCAGTTTTCAATGCCGGATGTGAAGTTCCGGCATCGAGTTATTTAATGCATTCTCCGTGTACTGGACTTTCAGAAAGTAATTTTCCCAGTTGCAATAAGCGGTTGCAATCTTCCGGTTATCTTATGCAGAGAAGACCATTCCTACCTGCTGCAAAATGGCTCGAGTTCAGCCAATCTCAAAGAAGTGGAAAAAATGTCTCCCGTAAAAATACCGACAGATAGCATTATTGTCTATGATATCCAAGGTGGTGGAAAAGGCCATCAATGTCGAATTGAATATATATATTTGGAAGGCAACGGACTTGTAAATGACCGTCAGTACGGATTCCGTGGCAGGCACCTACAATATAACATAATCCATATCCCGTCAAATAATATCATGCATTCAAATGCCCAAATTGACATTGAATCCAATGCACGACTTTTTTTTTTGATGCAGGCCAATCCACCATAACACTATGTAGCGTCGCGGCATCCACTGCACGACAAAATGAACCAAATGTTCTATTGTCGCACACTGATTCAATTCCCAAAATCCTAAGCCAAACCAAATGCATACTAAAATAAACCAGATGTTCATTTACCGTGTATGAACTCAAATTCCTTATAATCCTATCAGCACAATGCATAAAAAAAGTGAGGCGGGACGCCAATTTGACCGAGCCAAGGACAAATGTGCTCTTCATTTGTCTCTGGCTTCGGGTCATCTTGCAAAAACCAGAATCACCCACATACGTGATGATGTTGCGCTCGGTCTCAAGATATCTGAAAAATAAAAAGCGGGGACAGGTATCTAAGGATAGTGTCTATAAGGTTAGTCTTTGGCGTCTAATAATCTGTGCTTTGATCAGTGTGTGTGTGTGTGTGTGTTTTTTTTTTTTTTGGTTTCGGTAGGAAGGTGGAAATCTTCAAAAGATACCTCTTGACCGATCCAGAGGCATGCCGGGTTTTTACCGACTAAAACCACCTCCCGCCAGGCTCATATTCCTGTTGATCCCCGCGGAACTTTCTTTTAGATATTCCATCGCGGGGCGGGACGGAGTTTACCTGTTACTCCGCTCGTCGCGTCGCAACTGCTGCATCATTTCACAGAGAATACCATTTGTTATGGACCATGCCTGTTTTGAACTAAGCATGTATTCTATTACTCCTACCGGAGTAACTGTCCGTCTCATATGTCTCTCGAAAATCGTTCGTGTGGTCTCGAATCTCACGCACTCTGTGAGTACGTGTTCCGCATTTTCTATTTTGCCTTCGCAATACAAGCAGTATGGGTGATTCACATGCTTATACTTGTGCAAGTACTGCCGAAAGCATCCATGTCCAGATATTAGCTGAGTCAGGTGGTAATTCAGCTCGCCATGTTTTCTCTTCACCCATGTTTCTATATCAGGTATCATGGTGGGGGTCCATCTTCCTTTGGTGGAAGAATCCCACCTTCGTTGCCGTTCTCTTAGGCTTGAGAGCTCTAATTGTGACCGCATTCTCCGACGATTCTCTTGAGAGACCTTATGCAATGCAGCGTTTTCTTTAGCTGCAATGTCAGGCGGCGTCCTCCCAGCCAGAATATTTATAGCGTCTTCGGATACCGTTCGGAATGCACAACATACTCTTAGTGACGCCAGTCTATGTGTGGAGTTCACTCCCCTCATGTACGACTTATACTGTGCGGCTCCTGCCCATATGTGAGCTGCGTACATTATAATGGAGGTGTTGACACTGGTTATGAGTTTCCTTGTGTGGAGGCGGGGTCCTCCAACATTGGGTAGCAGTCTCCGTAAAACTTTGCATATTCTTGCCGATTTTTCACTGGTTTTTCTGAGGTGTTCCTTGAAGTTCAACCTGTTGTCGAGTATCACACCAAGATATTTAATATAAGGACTGGATCTGATTATTTATCCTTCTATTTCTAAATCAAGGTGTTCAACTTTCTTGCGGCTGCTTATTAAAACTGCCTCCGTCTTATGTCCAGCTAGTTTCAGTCCGGCTATATCTAGCCACCATTTAATGCTCTGGATTGCTTGGGAGCAAATATTCTCCAGGTCATCTAGACGTTTAGCTACGGCCACTATTGCCAAATCATCTGCGTATCCAATGATTCTAATCCCCTCCGGTACAATGACCCTCAGCACACCATCATACATTATATTCCATAACAGTGGACCTAATACAGATCCCTGAGGTACACCCGCTGTTATTTTATATTCATGTGGTCCCTCATCTGTGACATAGAGCAGTCTTCTATCCGAGAGATAGTTTGCTAGTATACGCACCAAGTAGGGTGAGACGTGTAGATCGCACTACGCTTCTAGAATCCGATTCCAATTCGCCGAATTAAACGCATTTTTTACATCTAGCGTCACCACCGCGCAATATTTCTTTGTACCCCCTAGCCATCGTGCTCCAGCTATCGCATTGTGAGCGATGTCGCACACCACAGATAGTGCCTTATCGGTTGATCTTCCATTCCGGAATCCATACTGCGATTCCGAGAGCCCCGATGTCCCCTCAGTGAATTGTTCCAGGCGAGTGGCAATTATTTGCTCAAGCAGTTTTCCTGTAGTGTCCAACATGCACAACGGACGATAAGACGACGGTGCCTCTGGATTCTTGACTCCTTTTGGAATAAGCACAAGCTGCTGTTTTTTCCATCGTTTGGGAAATTGTCCTGTTTGAAAGCAGGTTGTGAAGAGACTGCTGAAGACTTCCGGGTTTTTTGTTAAAGGAGTCTTCACTACAGCGTTAGGGATACCATCCAGTCCCGGGGTCTTGTTTTTTTTGAGAACCCTTGCAGCCAAGAGCACCTCTTCGGGGGTCACGGGAGGTATCTCTCCATCAGTGATACTCCACTCCTCTTGCACTCTCAACACCTCATCACACTGTGGGAAGAGAACAGCAACGATTCTTGCCATGTCAGTTTTGCTTTTTTGCATTTGACTACTGTTGTTGTGTATTCTTTTCATGGCTATGCTGTAAGCGCCGCCCCATGGGTTGTTATTTAATTCATCCCTTAGGGAGCAGAACGCGTCATATTTACTTTTGCGGATCACATTCCTCAACTCTTTCCGTTTGTTGACGAATTCCGCATGCAACTGTGGGTAGGTGTAACGGTTTCTTGCTCTTTGTTGCAAGCGTCTTAACCTGTTGCACTCCGATCGCACATGGGCGATTTCTGAATTCCACCAATACACTGGTTTCATAGCCCCTGCTAGTTGTCTTTGTCGTGGCATAGAAGCATCACATGCGGTAATTATCCACTTCATGACTTTTCCAGCCCGCCTGTTCGCATCGGCCTCTGCGTCAAACTGTGCGATTTGATCTTCCAGTATATAATCGAGCAGTTCCGCATCGAGGTCCTTCTCTTTCCACCCATTTTTTTGGGCTCTCTTCGCCAATTTGCCAGTGATGAATCCCCTGTGCGGTAATATTTCGTACATCACGGCTTGGTGGTCACTGTGGGTGTAGGTGTCCAAAACTCGCCACTCCGTACTTCTTGCCAACATGGAGCTGGAAAATGCGATGTCGATTTTGGACCGCCCTCTCTCGTTTATGAAGGTGTCATCGATACCATCATTAAGCAACACTACATCTAGGACTGCGAAGGCTTCAAGTAGTGCCTGTCCTCTACTGTTGGTTGTGTGTGTGTGTATTTGTGCCGAATTTAATGTGCGTGTAAAGACGCGTGTGTAGTGTGTTAGTAGTAGACCCTATGGGACGGGTCCAGGAATCCACTATTATAGAGGGGACTTACAATGCATATCTTCATGTGCATTGTATGATCATAACTTCGGGGAATTTGTCCACAACAAATTCCTCGGAACGACACTACAGTCGAAGTGCATGACGACTTCTGTCTGCTCTTCCGGGAACCTTTAATTCATTTTCACATACAAATCTCGATGACATTTTGTATAAAAGTGTGATGCGTCCGAATTTCGTTCATTCAGTTTCAGTTGGCATACAAAGTCTACGGACGCCCATAAATCATTTGAAGTAACTTTAATACATCAGTCAGTCTCTAAAATAAAGTCAAAAAAGTGGAATCTAATCATTTTTTCTTCAGTATACAAAGAGATCCCTCGTCATTTTAAGGACAAGGAGACATGCATCCCTATACAAAGCTGTAGGGTTATATTTTGTTTAATGGTTTTTTGTTACCTCAATGGGGTGTCTTCCTTCAGGGTTGCCAAATAAAAATGCGATTTAATTTATACTTTATTTATTTAATTTACCTATTTGAATTTTCGGCCGTTGCCTCGACCTCTGGATCCCAACTGATCCCGAATCAAAAAAAAAAAAAAAAAAAATGTGGCGAGAAGGCCGAATTTGGCGAGACAGGACATATGTGTCCTTCATCTTGTCTCTGACTTCTGGTCATCTTGCGATAACCAGAATCACCCACATCCGTGAGGATATTGGGCTCGGTCTCGCGGCATCTGAAAAGAGAAGAAAAAAGGGGAGGTATCCAAGGATAGTGTGGACAGTGTTAGTCCAAGTGTTCTCTAACTACTTTTATAGAGGGATGGTGGGAAAGAAATCTTACAAGACCGGTGGGTCTTGGGTGCGGTAGTAAACGCAGATCACGTCTTTGGCGTCTGATAATCTGCTCTTTGGTCGGTGTGTATGTTTGTAGCCACTGATCCCGAATCCAAAATGTACTGCCCTTTTATACTCTGTGGCAACAGAGATTTGTTAAAGATTTTATTTAAAAATTCCAAGAAGCACAAGCAAGATTTTGTGTGCTTCAATTGGAATAGGATTCTCGGAAGTGTATAAGAATTTCTTTGAATAAATTCTTGGAAGAGAAAATCATGAAATGCATTTAGAGTTAAGCATTTCATGATGTTAGGATTATTAGGAATTGAATCAATGTGCGACAAATGGATTTTGGTTTAATTTTGTCGTGCATATGATTCAATTGGATTATGGGTGAGGTAATTAGGAATTTGAATCAATGTGCGGCAAACTAAGTTTTGGTTTAACTTGTCGCTCATATGATTTACTTGGATTGGGATTATAGGTAAGTGGGTGAGAGTGTGGCGGCTCTTAATACATTCCCAAAGAACCGCCCATCCTCTTAAATTAACCACTTTCCAACCCACTATACCTACCTCCAATTTTGGGGCAGCGTAAGCTACCCTTCATTCTCTTTCACCTGAAAGTTAAATCTTATCAACCATGCACTCCAAACAAATTATTTCATTCATTCATGCACCGTGCCAGACAATCGGCTCGGGTAGTCAGCAATTATAAAAGATAAATACACGCTGGCCAGCGTAATTGTTGACATAGCTGTAGCCGGTATTCTTGCTACGGTTCATAAGTGAATATCGCGCCTATACCCTTAGGTCCGCAACACTTGCGACAATTCCCATTCATCGGTTATCAACCGATCCTAGAATTTGGGCATGGAAAAGATCATTATTTAGGTAACCTTACCAATGCCATGCATATGATGACCCGCCTGAAAACCTAAATTAAACATACAGTATCCCACTGTGTGCGTTTTACTTACCCGCATATTATTCTAAACCTATAGCCATCCAGCCTGACCCTTTGCCGTCGTCGACGAGGTTCCTGTTGACTTATGTCAACAAAATAATTTGCCTCCTTGTGCACCGGAGCCATATGATTAGATTGGATATTGCCTACACCGGTGTTTCCAAGGAATCTTAAGCAAATACCATGACGACCCCTTTTGTATCATAGGCACATCATATACATCATCTGTGCATCATCGTCATCATATACCCCATTGATCTGTGAAATAGCGTTTTTGTTTACTTTGAAACAAAAATCTATTTCGATCTCTGCGATTCATCACCAACGATGTACTTCTGTTTGATCAGGTGTCCACCGATCATCGTCCTCATCGCAGGGCATTGCACTTTTCCTATATGCCCGCATATATAACCCTCCCCTATCGATGCAATTCGTGGCCATCGAACAGATGGATGTGAGTTGCATCATAATCTGAGTCAGAAGTCAATCTTTATAGAGGACAGTCGCGCCCTTTCAAGTATAATTTTTATCGCTTGCTCCGTCTCAATAATCAGTCAGTTTTTTTTTATCGTCTATCGAAGCACTCACTTCTTAGAGGAGTTGTGCACAGTTTTAAAAATCGAGTCGTTCTATCGGTGGAGTTGGTGTATTTTGAGTCCGCTGGACATCCGGCTAATTACTTTTATTGATGTTTTCGTGTGCACCCTAAGTGTCAATCGTCAATGTACTGTGTGCGTTTATTTATATTAAGTAGCCATATGAATTAAATCACTCTTGTGATTAAGAAAACAAATCTCATTATGCATGTAAATAAAATGTCGGAGTGTACCACAGTGTGAAACATGAGCAATAAAAGTCAACGTAAAACATCAAGATATCCCGGCGAGTCTTTATTTTCCTGGTCCTTATCGGTCGTTGTAACAATTTCCAGATAACATCGGTGGAGTTTTTATCAACCCGTATCCTTCGGATATCACCATAAAAACTAACCACATTGGTGACCGCGACTAAGCGAACACGCGCTTTCGCTCAACTTATATATTCGCGAGTCGTGAACATTTGCGCTACACAGTAATTGTGTTTAGAGACAGTGACCAAGTGCCAATGAAAGAAGACGTCGAAAGTGTTTAAGGAGCGCCACCTCACCTGTAGTCACCTGCCACCATCGCTGAAAAGACACCGCCCCAGTTTTATCACCATCAACACCAGAAGCAACAGCCCAACATTTCATCATCTACACCAACAACGGGTATCCTTTTTCTTACCTTTTATATATTTTCTAGTGCTTAGTCCTAAAAATTGTGAAATTTTAAATACCAAATTCATAGTATGCACAAAAAGCAAAGAATTTCCGCAACTCAAAGCTAAGTTAAGACAAGTTTTATATTTTCGTTGCCTTTTCACATTTGAATGATTGTAAATTAGTACCGATTCCCAATGAGTCGTATATTTTGACCTCCTTGTTTTTCCGTGTTTTGTTTTAATCATTTTATCATACTATATACAATACAATAGAAGTTAACGAGGGCACATACGGTGATTATTAGTAAATTTTTAATTCAATAAGTTTATTTAGAATTAATTAAACTGCAGAAGAAAAGAAAACATAAACTTGGTGTACTGTTATAATTCCTTCCCTCATGTCAAACGATTTTATATTTGCTCTAGTTTTTGTGTAGTTGTACGTGTACAAAATAATGTTAATAGCCAGCCACAATATTGATATAAAAACGTAAGAAGTTTTTTGTTTGTGAATAGTTATATAAAATAAAAAACGGAAGGAGCAACAATTACTTTTTGTACCGTGGCGTGGTTGAAAGTAGACGTCAAAGCACGTATTTTACATAGATCTTCTTTATAATAAATTTCCAAAGGAACGTCTGCTATTATTATTTGTTTTCTCTCTTGTGCAAGCTCCTTCTGAGCCTAAAATAGTAAAACCGATAAGCTCCATCTGAGCAAGTGTTAAGAACAAGTTTCTCTAACTTACACCATTTGCTGTTAATATATATTATTTCATATTTTACATTTACGAAAACATATAAAGACAGAGAAACAGAAAAGCTCCGTGTGTCCATCGAAACCAACTAAGTTTCGGTTTGTGAATTGCTTCCTTTCAACAGCAATCTTTTTATTATTTACATTGTTATAAATCTTGGGGGATATTTTGCATTTTTACATTAGATATAATACAAATTAAGTACAATCCGTTACAATAAGAATCATAACACTTGTAAACCCCTTCAGGGTACTAAGTACAAACTATTGTATCGGCAATACATGCCCCTTTTTAATGTAATTTCTGCGACAACTTCTAACTTCTCTTTTTATGTTTAAAAAAAGCCTAAAATTAAGAGAACACAAATACGTAAGTCAAAAATTCACACACATACACTGGTGATTGCAATATTTATAACTTTTCCTCACTGTTTTTTTTTTTCCTTTTGAATCTTTCCTTTTTTTATTTTTTTTATTTTTTTCTTTATTTTATTTGAAAGTAAAACGGAGTTAGTACTTAATACACACAAACACCTATAGATACCTGGCACGCCCGCGAGATTTGAACTTCGTTTTTGGAAGAATCGTAATTACGGTTCAATAATTTAAAATAGAGTTTAATTGTTTCAGGATTAAGCTATTTAACAATAGAGTTCTATCTGTTTCATTCGCGACCTATCGACCGCCGTTTAACTCCATTCCACTGCACTTGACTACTCTCGACTCCACTCGAACATCTTCGCCTGCTTTTGACCTCAGTGGCCTCTCTTCAACTCCTCGCGTCCTCTTGCGACCTATTTCTACGTTCTCCACAACAATCTCGACCCGTCTGTACAACTTTATACCGGTTCGCTCTCAACCATACACGATGACCTGTACTCAAAACACCCCACCCCAAGGCGATCAAGAACAACTCGAGTCCCTCGAGTTTTACGACGCCTCCAGCGCCGATTTCCCTGATACACAAGTCGCTACCGACCCCGAAGCGACAGCACAACCCGCTCCCCTGGCATTTCACGATGCCCCCAGTGTCGTTAACCGACCCAACCCTGCCAATATTAACCTGTTCCCTTTTGACGAGGAGGACCCTGAACTTTGGTTTGCTGAGACTCACCTCGACGCTCTGGACGAGCCCGGAAGTTCGCGGCAACAACGCTTGGCGGCCGAAACGAACCTTTCGGGTATGAGACCGTCCCTTTTCCTGACCCATTTACGCTCTATAGCGGGGACCAGGTTCTCGGACGACCTAATACGGCCTCACCAATCAGAGCTTGGGCTATTTAGCTAAAATTGCGGACGCAATTATGGAAAGCTCAGACCAGCAGTCTGAGCCTCCAGGGTACCAAGTAGCGGTGGTTTCTCAACACGCCGCTCAGCCTACACGGCATCTTTTTCCGCCACTAACAGCCCCAACGACGGCTCCGGTGCGTCAACCTTCTCCGTCACCACATCCCAGAAGGCCGGACCCACAGCGGACCCAAGAGGGCAGGCCCAACGAATTCCGCCCGAGAAGTCTTCCTGCTCAGGTCACCATTTCTGACCTTCGTGCGATACAGACCTCAGTCCTCCGCGAACTAAATCAAATTCGCGCGGAGGCGAGAAGCAACCAACGAGGCGCTCAGAATCGCGCCGTATCTAATCGTCCATTGGATCGGCAACAACCTACCCAAAATGCCCCTCAGAGGGCCAACTTTCGCCGAGCATTACCTCGGCCTTCACAAAATGACAACATTCAGAGGCAAAATACGCCCAACAACGCCGCCTCTCTTCCTTTGTGCGCCAATCACCAACGATACGGTGATCGCACATTTAATTGCAAGGCGCCCTGTGGTTGGACGCAACCAGCCACCAATCAGGGACGACCTTTTGAAATAATTTTGCCGACCGATACCCTCGAGCAATCGGCCGGCACCCCTGCTATAAATCGCCTAACCATCCGGGATTCTAAACTGAATATCGCTTTTACTGTCGATACCGGCGCCGATATTTCAGTCCTCCCGCGATCGTTTGCTCCGCGTAACCGCGTGCCCGCCGCGCTTAAATTGTCAGCTGCGAATAATACGCCGATACTTACGTACGGACGTAAAAAGCTGACACTACAACTGGGTCTTCGACGTCCGATCACTTGGCGTTTCGTCATTGCGGACGTGAATGAACCCCTGATAGGTTCCGACCTATTAGGCGCACATAATCTGTTGGTCGATTCGACCCATAACAGACTAGTGGCTCCAACCGCACACCCCTTGCCCATGTTGGCATCTCCAGCGGCAACTTCAAGGGCCACAGAGTGCACAGACCCGATTCAAGCCATGGTACAGGAATTTGTTAGTACGACAATTCCTCTACCTAACCAGCGTCGACATAAGGCCACGGTGTTTCATCATATAGAAACACGTGGCCCCCCGGTGAGCCAGCGCCCACGTCGACTGGCTCCCGAAAAATTACGTGCGGCACGCGCGGAGTTCGAGCACATGATTGAATTAGGTATCTGCCAACCGTCGGACAGTCCCTGGGCAAGCCCACTTCACTTAGTGAAGAAACGTTCTGGTGAGTGGCGCCCATGTGGCGATTACAGGCTGTTGAACGCAGCAACTGTCCCGGACAGATACCCTATCGCACACCTCTACGATTTTTCGTACAAGTTACGAGGGTGCAATGTCTTTACTACCCTGGATCTCACCAGGGCATACCACCAAATTCCGGTGGCACCTGAAGACATCCCCAAGACCGCAGTCATTACACCTTTCGGACTCTTCGAGTTCAAAGTGATGACTTTCGGCCTCAGGAATGCCGCACAGACATTCCAACGTTATATCGACACGGCTTTACGTGGTCTAAATTGCTGCCATGCATATCTTGATGACATTCTCATCGCCTCCAAAGACCACGCCGAACATAAACGCCACTTACGTCAGGTCCTAGAGCGCCTCCATGAATTCGGTCTTGTCATCAACCCAGATAAGTGTCAATACGCCAAGGAGCAAATCACCTATCTGGGTTACGTCGTTGACAACCAGGGCATTCGCCCACTTCCAGACCGTGTGGAGGCCCTCATGAAGTATCCTCGTCCTACTAACGTGAGTGAGCTTCGTCGATTTCTGGGCATGCTTAACTTCTATCGTCCTACGCTGAAGAACGCTGCCCAAATTCAAGCTCCCTTAAATGAATTTTTGAAAGGAGCTAAGCGCAATGATAAGCGCCCCATTAATTGGACAGAAGTCTCTGATCGAGCATTCCAACTGTCCAAAGAACAATTGGCAAATGCCACTTTGCTCCGATACCCTCTCGGGGGAGCGGCACTATCCATCCAATGCGATGCATCGGATACCGCAATCGGAGCTGTCCTTGAACAGGACATCGAAGGCCGACCGGAACCACTCGGTTTCTTTTCAAGGAAACTGAGTCCCACAGAGCGACGTTACAGCGCCTATGATCGCGAATTACTTGCGATCTACAACGCTGTCAAATACTTCCGTCATATGATAGAAGGTCGCTCACTCTCCATCCTAACAGACCACAAGCCGCTAGTCTACGCGTTCCGGAAGAAGTCGGGAAACGCCTCCCCCCGACAAGAGCGTCAATTAGACCTCATAGGGCAATATACTACGGAGATCAAGCACATCTCCGGTAAACAGAACGTTACGGCGGACGCCCTTTCTCGAATCGATACGATTCACTTGCGTACCGCCTTAAACAATGCTGACCTTGCCCTAGCTCAAGAGGAGGACGAACAGCTCAAGTCCCTCCTAACTGCCGATACGGCACTTGAGTTTAAGAAAATCACTCTTCGCGACCCCTTGGGCGAAATCTGGTGTGATGTTTCAACTGGAACCGCTAGACCTTACATTCCCGAGAAACTTCGTAAGGGCGTGTTCCAGGTTTACCACAACCCAGCCCACCCCAGCGGCCGAGCAACAGCCGCTGCTGTCCGTCGCAAATTTATTTGGCCCCGGATGAACAAAGACCTCACCGGTTGGGCCCGTGCTTGTCTCCAGTGCCAGCGCTGCAAGGTAGCGCGACATAATGTACTGGAGCCAGCGCAATTCAAGCTTCCCACGGCACGCTTCGCCCATGTCCACATAGACATAGTGGGACCGCTTACTCCATCAAGAGGATTTTCTTATATCCTCACTATGATGGATCGCTGCACGCGATGGCTAGAGGCGACACCCCTCCGGGCAGTTACTGCCGAATCAGTCGCCAAGGCCTTTTATTCAACTTGGGTCACACGCTTCGATGTACCAACCACCATAACTTCGGACCGAGGTCCACAATTTGAGGCGACAATTTTTAGGCAGCTAACAAATCTTCTCGGCTGCCAAAGAAGTCGTACCACCGCCTACCACCCGCAATCAAATGGGATGATAGAGCGCTGGCATAGATCTCTTAAAGCCTCACTCATGTGTCATAATGACACACAATGGTTTGACGCCCTTCCAACCGTCCTCCTCGGCCTGAGGACAAGTATTAAGGAGGACCTAGGTGCTTCGGCAGCAGAGCTTACCTATGGTACCAACCTCCTTCTTCCAGGAGAACTTTTCCTGAATGGCGAAACACCGCGTGACCAACTTCGCGAATTGGGACATCTCCGTGACCTGCTACGTAAGGTTAGGGCAACCCCTGTAACCAGGCACGGCTCCAAAAAACTTTTCGTCCACCCTGAACTGCACAGCTGCACGCACGTCTTTGTCAGGGTGGATAAGGTCAAAAAGCCCCTCGACCCACCTTATGATGGCCCATTCAAAGTCTTCCGCCGCATCAGTGACCGCGTCTTCGAGATCGACATTAGAGGCAAGCGATCCACGGTCAGCGTCGAAAGGCTTAAGCCCTGTTTTCTGGAAGCTTCCGCTCCAGAATCACCTCCACCTACTGACACCACTCCTACTCCACCAGTCCAACCTCCTCGCACCCGCGCCCAAGCGCGCGCCCACAGACAACTACCCCCCTCCCAATCGTCCTTACCTGTTTCGTGACTACGTCACTGGGGAGGGAGTGATGTGGCGGCTCTTAATACATTCCCAAAGAACCGCCCATCCTCTTAAATTAACCACTTTCCAACCCACTATACCTACCTCCAATTTTGGGGCAGCGTAAGCTACCCTTCATTCTCTTTCACCTGAAAGTTAAATCTTATCAACCATGCACTCCAAACAAATTATTTCATTCATTCATGCACCGTGCCAGACAATCGGCTCGGGTAGTCAGCAATTATAAAAGATAAATACACGCTGGCCAGCGTAATTGTTGACATAGCTGTAGCCGGTATTCTTGCTACGGTTCATAAGTGAATATCGCGCCTATACCCTTAGGTCCGCAACACTTGCGACAATTCCCATTCATCGGTTATCAACCGATCCTAGAATTTGGGCATGGAAAAGATCATTATTTAGGTAACCTTACCAATGCCATGCATATGATGACCCGCCTGAAAACCTAAATTAAACATACAGTATCCCACTGTGTGCGTTTTACTTACCCGCATATTATTCTAAACCTATAGCCATCCAGCCTGACCCTTTGCCGTCGTCGACGAGGTTCCTGTTGACTTATGTCAACAAAATAATTTGCCTCCTTGTGCACCGGAGCCATATGATTAGATTGGATATTGCCTACACCGGTGTTTCCAAGGAATCTTAAGCAAATACCATGACGACCCCTTTTGTATCATAGGCACATCATATACATCATCTGTGCATCATCGTCATCATATACCCCATTGATCTGTGAAATAGCGTTTTTGTTTACTTTGAAACAAAAATCTATTTCGATCTCTGCGATTCATCACCAACGATGTACTTCTGTTTGATCAGGTGTCCACCGATCATCGTCCTCATCGCAGGGCATTGCACTTTTCCTATATGCCCGCATATATAACCCTCCCCTATCGATGCAATTCGTGGCCATCGAACAGATGGATGTGAGTTGCATCATAATCTGAGTCAGAAGTCAATCTTTATAGAGGACAGTCGCGCCCTTTCAAGTATAATTTTTATCGCTTGCTCCGTCTCAATAATCAGTCAGTTTTTTTTTATCGTCTATCGAAGCACTCACTTCTTAGAGGAGTTGTGCACAGTTTTAAAAATCGAGTCGTTCTATCGGTGGAGTTGGTGTATTTTGAGTCCGCTGGACATCCGGCTAATTACTTTTATTGATGTTTTCGTGTGCACCCTAAGTGTCAATCGTCAATGTACTGTGTGCGTTTATTTATATTAAGTAGCCATATGAATTAAATCACTCTTGTGATTAAGAAAACAAATCTCATTATGCATGTAAATAAAATGTCGGAGTGTACCACAGTGTGAAACATGAACAATAAAAGTCAACGTAAAACATCAAGATATCCCGGCGAGTCTTTATTTTCCTGGTCCTTATCGGTCGTTGTAACAATTTCCAGATAACATCGGTGGAGTTTTTATCAACCCGTATCCTTCGGATATCACCATAAAAACTAACCACAAGAGTAGTGATTTAGGATCACTACAAAGCTACTACATGTCTACCTATCTGAAAAATCTAGTAACTCTGTGGTGGTCTTTATTTGGCATCAACAAAGGTGCGGGTTCAATAAAAACACCACCGCTGAAAAGACAAGAACACTAATTGCACCAGAGAAGATGGTAGATGTGAAACACGGCATTGAGTTCCTTTATTGGTGATACTCCACGTCCGATAATCCTTCGAGCTGCGCACAGTCGTCTTACTGCTAGCAGCAGCTTTTCGCCAAGAAGAAGCAAAGAATAAAACGCTTGGTGTTGGTGTTGAGCACTGTTTTTTTATTGTTAACATTTTCCTTTCTGTTTTAAAGTTAAGAATGTTAATTGCGATTAAAGTCACATATTATTATTAAAGGCGAGTCAAAGTACCTTGTAAAGCCGAATTGGACTAATCGCGACACTGTTCATTAACATTATTAATTAACCGTTCAATTCGCCGTGCGATCAACAGAGCAAGAAAAGACAAAAAAAAAAAATTATTTTACTGGTACTGATGATTTATTGAACTCGAGCTGAGACTTTACCGGAACGGGAAGCGCACTCCACGGAGGATGAATTTTGACTCACGCAAGGTCCCCGGTACGTGAGCTATGTTTATGCAGATATTCCCCAGAACAAAAGTCATTACACCAAGCGAAGGGACAACCAAATCCTCTTTTCTTTTCACCAAAATTCAAACGCAGAACTTTTCCTCGATTTTCTTCCACTTTGATTAAGTAAACTATTTTTACAATGGCTTGTATATGTTACTTAAATTAACTTAGTCTTCACAATTCTATTTTTGTATTAATTTAATTTTCACTCTGTTTTTATTTTATGTTACTTGAACTAACTTAGTTTTCGCAGTTCTATTTTGGTATTAATTTAATGTCCACTCTGTTTTTGTTTTAATTTAGTTCACACAATTCTATTTTTGTATTGATTTAATGTTCACTCTGTTTTCATTATATGTTACTTAAATTAACTTAGTTCACACAATTCTATTTTTGTATTGATTTAAATATTCAAACTGAAAGGCACTAACATTTATCCGTACATAGCACAACTTTACTTAGTGGGCTTTTAGATCGATTTCCCTTACACAAGAAACACTACCAGAATTCATTACTTTCAAGCCTCCAACCAGATTTAATTATTCTCACGACCAACCTTCGACTCCGACCAACCACTGACTTTCATCATTAACCCCAGACTACTTGCTAACTTCCTCCTCATCATTTCACGACACTTCGAAGTCAATACCTCCCGATGACGATACCGCAATTACATTTTACTTGCCCCAATTTTCGCTTGTTTGCTTCAGTTCGCAATCACGGTGTTTCGCTGAACTGGTCAATATTTCCTCATTGGTTTGAACTCGGTTCACCTTCTACGGTTGCGAACTGGCCCAATTAATTGCATTTCTGTCGATTGTGCTGGAACATGCAGTTTAAGCGTTTCTGCAATTTAATTGTTCCGGAATATGCAGTTAATTGCTTTTGCATTATTAGGCGAACATTTTGCCATATGCAATTAATGCATTATCGAACCGGGGGGTCATCCGAGTTTAAAACTTGGTGGTGCTTTTTTTTGTTTGAGTGTGTCAATGATCTCCCGAATGTTATCTTCAGGTATGTCATCATCGACACACTTAACACGTGTACGCGGTTCAAAGGTTACTATCTGACTAGTCTGGCTGTTGTACGGAGCATGCAACCAGTCGCGACGATGGTGGATTTCCACCGCTGTGGGAGGAGCAAATCGGATCTTTTCCTTTGGTGATGACCAATGAACGATCGATTTGGGTTTTAATGGAAGTATATCCATTGTGACCGTACAGGTCTGATAGAATGCCCATTCACTGGAAGAAAGGACAAAGGAAAATGCGAAGGCTGCTACGGAAAGAAATCAAACATGCAGGTGATCAAATAGATGATCGTGAACGAAGGCTGGCTGTATTGCCATCATAAACGATAGCGGATAGATTTTTCTGTTGACGTTACGTTAAGACGGTGGCGAGGGTCTAGGATGGTTGGGTGCATGTTTGTTTAAGGAACCAATCATAGGGAATGGCCATTGGTATGATTGTTAGGATAACAATCATCGGTCGTGTGCAACTCGATGATCGTTTATCGCTTATGCGACCGATCATGGGGAATTTGGCTTGCCGATGAGCAAGCATACAACTTATCCAGCTTGACTATGGACCAACGGATGGTAGGGAAAAATACACACAGTGAGATTACTGTGTGTTTGATTTAGAAAAACAGATCGTGGGACATGGTCATTTGTATGATTGTTTGAATCGATGATCGGTTATCGGCTTAGGCGATCGATCATCGGAAATTTGGCTTGCAGATGTGCAAGCAAGCAAGTTGCACGACTTGTCTTTTTGGACCAACGGATTGTTGGAACAAGAAGACACAGGAGGATTGGTGTATGTTTGATTGACACGTTGCCGCCCAGAGGAACCGACCAGGTTCCTAAATGATTCATGTAAGATGAACCGAAGTGCTTTGGTCGGTATGTATTGGATGATGCCGTGGCAAGATAATGGTCTTGCCGTGGGCTTATTTTTCAGGTGAGAAATGATTGGGGAAGAGCTTTGGATTGCTCATATGCAGGTAAGAGGCTACTGCAGGTAATGGCATTGCGGTTGGTAAAGGGGAGTTGGGTTAGGACGATGGGTGGTTCTTCGGGCAAGCCTTAAAGAACCCCCACAACTCCATTCACTGTTTTGGTGACTAAAGGTTGTTGCTTTGGATGTATCGGAAGAGAAAGTTCCTGTTGTAAAAATTGATTTCTTGTGTACTTTACCATATTCTGATACAATGGATAAGAAACAGCTCCCGATGGTGTCAAGTTTGCATTTTATCAAATTAATGCGGGTGTTCCTCATGGCCCCATAGTATTACATAATCTCTTATCTCTTGAACCTATAATATAAATCGCTCGTTTAGTGATGACAGCGCCTTAAGTTTCTTGTACTCATTCGAATATTCTCGAGCAATAATGAACCTTAGTATTTATAAGCAGACTTTGTTCAACTCATTGAATTCCGATAATATACACCGACCCAGTGCTGATTCTTTTTGTCAACGACAAACGCCAGTATCGACACACTATCGATGACAGGCATTTGCATCGTCCAGCCCGAGGGTTATCAGTGCTTGACCCTACAATCAATAGGACTGTTAATTGGAACGACTGCATATTTTAATCTGCGGAGAGGTGGTCAAATAGGTTCGTTTCAGGCATGTAAAAATTACTTCACCTCACTCAACCAGGTTACAAATTACAAGGCGTATGTTGATCCTTAACTAAAATGCAGGCTCTATATTTGGCCAGACGGGTGTAAAATAGTTTAAAACAGTAACGGTCATTATAGACCGATCTGTAATTTAATTTTAATTTAATTTAATTTAATGAGAGCAGAACCCCCGTTTATTTGACTTAGTACAAGCGTTAAAAAAGAAATTAAAAGTAAGAGCTTACGAACTAACTTAAGAACTAGGGATTACAAAAATTGAATTTAGAATAAATAAGAAAGTAATATGGTGGGAAGGTGGCGGTGTACGCGATGGGGTGGCGAAGGCCGGGTAGTAGGATAAAGGGGCGGGATGATTGGAATGTGTACGGGTAGTAAGAGTGTAGATGGCGGGTGGGGCAAGGTCAGGAGGGGAAAGAGAGAAGACGACATTTGAGTGCAATAGAAGTGAGGTAGAAATCGAAGGAGGTAGGGTAAGAGTTTGCCCGCCTTAGCGTTCGTGAAATGGGTTCATTACAGCCGTAGGAAGTGTGGTGGGAGGGCAGATAGAAGAGACGAGGGTTTTGTAGGTTACGGGGGTTGGTGTTGAGTGCGATGGTGGAAAGCAAGCTAGAGCAGTTGATTGTGCCGGACAGAAGACGGTGGATGAAGAGGATATCGGCAAGAGTTCTGCGCTCCTCAAGTGTATTGAGATTGATCAAATGGAGCCGGCTTGTGTATGGGGGATGAATCCGAGGATTCTTCCAGTTCAGTCCACGGAGGGCAAAACGCAGAAAACGACGTTGCACGCTCTTGATTCTGCGGATATGGGACGAGCACTGTGGAGACCAGACCTGACTGGCGTATTCAAGAAGGGGGTGGACGAAGGCTATGTAGAGGGAACGGGAAACGTAGGGATTAGAGAATTCCTTAGACCCGCGTTTCACAAATCCTAGGGCGGAGTTGGCCTTAAGAATGATATCATCGATATGTGGGATGAAGCTGAGCTCCTTGTCAAATTAGATTCCGAGATCACGTATTGAGGATACGTATGAAATCTGCTGGTTTGGCAGGAAGCAGGAGCGAGGAGGTGGAGGTGGTCGTTTGTGGGAGAAGGTAATGGAGTGACATTTGAAAACATTGAGTTCCAGGCAGTTATTACGGCACCAGGTTGAGAAGAAATCGAGGTCCTGTTGGAGAAGTGAGGAGTCGAGAGGAGGGATGATTGTTTTGTAGAGTTTGGTGTCCGCATAGAGGGGGATGGATGAGTGTTTAAAAACAGAGTCGATATCATTGATGGTAAGGGTAAAAAAGAGGGGGCCTAGATGACTTCCTTGCGGAACCTCTGACGTGGGAAAAAAAGGATCGGAAAGGGAGGATCTGAATTTGACACGGTAGGATAGGTCTTTCAGATGAGAAGATAACCATTTGATCAATAGGGGTTCGAAACCTAGGGAGGACAGCTTGAAAAGGATGAGATTATGGGAGATTTTGTCAAAGGCCTTGCTGAAATCAGTGGTGATAACATCGACTTCGTTGCCATTCTCTAAGGCACGGAGAGTATGGGATGAGAAGTGTAAGTTTTTCAATTCCGTCGTTGGACTATAGGCGCGACGTATTCCACATATCTCAACCTATAAGTATTACTGCGGTCGGTACTGAACTGAAATGTATGAATTTCATCTCACCAAACACTTTCCTGCAAACTAGAGAATACACATCAATTTACCATAATAAATTATATCAGATGCACAGATAATTACAGGAAATCGTTCTTTAGCCGAAACAAATCAATGTGGAATGCTCGTCCTGAGTATGTTTTTCTTGATCATTATAATATCTAAGTATTCAAGACTAGGGTATATAATATTTCCTCTTCTTCTCCTCCGCCTGCCCGCAGTGAGCTTTGCCATTTAAGGGTCCTTAAAATCCAAATCATGCACACGTTTCGTGTTCAAAGAAACATTGCCTACTCCCAGGCTTTTTGCTGTTGACAGCTCTAAACACCCTGCACCACACACATTTTTTAGTCCTGTAACACCACGTTTGTTCTCTTGCAACAAAAAACCAAAAACCAGCGATACCTATTGTCTGGTGTCTCATTCGACAAAATTGTTGATTTTGCATATTAATCACGTTCCATTCATTACGATTCATAATTGACAAATTGCCGGAAGTACCAATTGGCGCCGACCTTTTAAAAGTGCGTGCCAACTCGCATACAAACACTCTGCCGCAGCCACTGTGGCAAGTATAAGCCCCAAAGCAAACGAACACCATCAAATCTACCCATCAAATTAATGATTTACATCACGTGCCACAGTCATTCCGATGAATTTCCGACTTCACTCCACCCTCGGTAGCAGTGAGTTTTCACTCCGCCTATTGACATCTTAAATCTGCCGAATATCCTTTTCATCTTCTTCTACTCATCCAGTGTCGCGTTATCTTGTGCCATCGTTCATCCGCCCACACATCACGTTTCATCCTCTGCCGCATGATTTTGCATGCACAACGAAACCTTCTCAAATTCCTTGTGCACCATTCTGTCGCACTCTAAAGGACTATTCAGGACTCCACAGTAGATTTTCATGTGATATGACTGTAATGCATTTCGTGAAACTTGGGGCATTCAGGACGTGTTTGATTTTTCATACAAATCGGCTTTCTTATCGTCATTTGCATATTGAATGTCTCATAGGTATTTTCCGGTTTTGTAGTTTACGAAACGGAACGTTCAGGGTTTTGATCAATGTCTAGTTTTTGGTTGGGTATTTGTTATATTTCGAGTGTAGTTATTTCTGTCGAATACTATTATCATCTGTGAGTTCAAGTCGAATTTATCAGTGCAACGTATACGTTTATTTATATAGAGAGGCCCTCACAAGTTATTTCAACATATTGCTGTTTCTAACCTGATGAAAGTTAGTTAGTCTAAAATCCTAACAACTTATTCGGTGTTGGACATTTTTTGCTTGACAGACAGAAACGGCTATTATGGAATGTATTTCTAACCAAAGAAGAACCTTATATTTACTAGTTGTCAGATTTATATTGAGCATTTAGGTTACTTGGGGAGCAAGATTAACCTCGAATATGTAGCCATATAGGAAACTGGTAATCGAAGTGTTGCGAGAGAAAGAAAGGAAATTCAAAAATGTGTATGTGTATTTGTATTATATTTTTATTTTTATTTTTTCGAATAATACTATTTTTGACCTGTCTTATTTGAAATGTCGGCTATACGCGGCTACGTTTTGATTTTGAATTTAACTCATCACACCACATATCGTCGAAACCTGTAGCATATCGATGGACTTTATCGACAAAAGCAAAGTTGTCGCACTGGGAATGTCAAAAGCTAAAACGGGGTTTGGCACCCAGCTCCATTTTTGGCGAAATTACAATCATATGGAATTGAGGATAAATTGGTTCAATGGCTTGCCGTTGAATCCGTCAAATATGCCTCCGACTATAATAATGCTGGTGTTGAACATGTTTCGTAATATACCCACTCTTTTCTCCGTTTAAATAAACAACTTGACAAGGTAATCCATTTCTTCGCTGATGACAGATGTTAAATGTTCAGTATTCGTACTGATACACGAAGTCAAAGATTTTCTAACCAAACAGACGCGGTGGTGTCTCTTGTCGCCAAATGGAATCACAGCATAGATTTGTGGGGCTTTTCAGGGCCCGGAGGGCCACGCATCGCTCGAACCCCACTATAATCAGCAAATACAGCTTACCTGTGGGTTGAATTTCCGGCAAGATTACACGATCTTGTCATGGCATTAATTGCCAACCCATTTGCTGAAAACAATTCGGTTATCCCCACGGATAACCGACATAAATACCCCAAACAGGGCTGAGGAGCATTTTCTCTACATTCGGCATGGCATATTACCCTTTATTTACAGACCCATCGGCCGATTGTCCTATCGACGATATACAGCGTAGCCATCGTTGGCTACCTGCAAGCGATCGAGCATTATTTAAAATAACACACACTCGATTCATCGACCGACGGGATTCTGAGCAGAATCAAAGTGTACATAAACATTGTCGCCATGCCCATCAGCGTCCAAGAATACATGCAGGGCTATTCGCTGGCTTGCACATCTGCAAGCCAGATTTCTAATAATCCTGCAATAGGAAATAATGAGCAGGATAATAAAAAAACCATAAACCTTTTTTTTCCTAGTTGCTATGGCGAGCAAACTTCTGTGGATTTTACATCACAGAAGAGCCCAATAGCCGCCGCCTGCCTTATTCCTTTATTCTTACACAAATACGTCTGTCTGACCAAGCAAACAGAAGAAAACATTTTCACCTGTACGGCACCATCTTACCAACCATCGCCAGCTTAATATAAACATACACTCGGGCAGCCTTGAGTTTCTGTTCGATATTATATCGACATCTTAGGAAACCATTCCCTTGATTTACGACCGCATTGTCTGCCACCAGCAATACCCGCCACTTCATTTTGGCAGATGTGTATTGGAATTTTCCTGGTACACCACCAGGTGTGGGGGTGCCTTCCTAGCCTGTACGGCTGCCGGAGTAATTCCATTGTTAGAGTTTCCAGTCGATGGCCATTCGGTTACCGCCAATGAAGCGATCGGATTGGCTCTTTCATCGATCACCGTCTCATCCTCGTGACTTAACGAAGTGTTGAAGACGAATTCACGAGGAGTTAGATAGTATCCGCACAACAACGCACACGTGTCGCTGCAGTTGCGTATAAGCGAAGGGAGTCACATTGCCAGACGAACTCTCGAACAGTAAGGACGCAAATTTTAACCGTATTGTGCAGTGAAAGAATTGTGAACACAAAACCGCGTGTGAATATTTTATTACGGTACTGTGCGTGTTGTAAGTGTATTGCTTTTGTTAGTGTACTTTAAATTAACTGGTTCCAAAGGAAAGCAAAAGTAAAAGAGAAATAAATAAAAAATGGCCTTAGGGCCAAAGCAGCACACCGGCAACAGATTCGGTATGTTGCAGGAAACGTCCTTGGGTGACGTCCCCGTCAATAAAAAAAAAAAACGGCAGGCATTTAGTCCTATTGAATCGAACTTCCCGGAATTACCAACAAAGACAAGGGAAAAAAACCCGAAATTTATACAAATTGTTCCTAATGACGCGACAAAACCTCTGACCGGAGTGAACGTATTCGTGTTAAAAAGAGCTGTAGACTCAATTAGTTCACAATATGAAAAAGTGTCCATGCTAAGAGACGGTTCAATTCTCTTACTAGTGAAAGATGAACAAACAGCTCTACGTTTTATAAATACCAAACGGTTCGATCAACTATGTCCGGTAACAATAAAGTTGCATCCGAAATTAAACCTCTCGAAAGGTATTGTTTACGCACCATACCTAATTAATGTTCCGGAAGAAGACATCGTCCAAGAAATGAAACCTCAAGGAGTGGTAAGTGTACATAAATTTAAAAAACCGCAAAATGACGAAATCAGGGTCTCCGGACTAATGTTGTTTTCATTTGACCGCTTCAATCCACCGAGTAACATAGAAATCGGATGGCACAAAGCCAAAGTAAATGAGTATATCCCAAACAGGGCTTCGGCTTGAATTGATCAACACTCGAGACACGGAGACTGAACCCTTACAACAACAAAATCCCCAACAGCAGCAGGTTTAATATACACAATAGCATTCATGTCCATAAACTCACAATACTACAGTGGAATCTGAACGGACTCAAAAACAATATGCATGAGCTCCAAATACTCATCAAAGATCTGAAAGCATCCATCATAGCTCTACAAGAAACGCACATCCGCCACGACTCTCGGGCCACAGGACCCAAAGAATACGCGGCATTATTTCACAACCTTACGGAAAATGTTGTTCTAAACATGGTACAGGTATACTTATACATAGATCAATCCCACATAAACTTATAGTAGTACACTCTGCAATCTCGGTCGTAGCAGTAGAAATAAATATCGGCAGAAACCTCACGATAATATCAGCATACACCCCCACATCCCAACCAATAACGATACACGATCTTACCACTATCACAGATAGCATCCAAACACCGATACTTCTCCTCGGAGATTTTAATGCGTGGAGCCCCATCTGGGGATCTTCGTCCACTAATAAAAGGGGAAAAACCGTAGAGAAATACATACTGACCGCAAATCTAGCACTACTCAATAACGGTAGCCACGCACTTTTTCCCACTCACAAATCCTTCACACATGTAGACTTATCACTAGCCTCACCTCAATTGGCCCCAATTTGCAGTTGGAATACTTTACCCAACCTGCACGGGAGCGACCACTTTCCAATAATAATAAACATTAACACTAGCATGTGTCCCAAACCCTCCAAACTTCTTCCTAAATTCCAAACCGAACTTGCTAATTGGAGTAAATTTCAAAATATAACTACCCAGGCACTAAGTCAACATGTAGAGAGTCAAAATATTAATCAAGAAACAGCCATAATCACTAAAGCAATCCGAATAGGAGCAAATGCCTCGATACCACAAACAAGTCGAAAGCTCCATAAGGCAGTAGTTCCCTGGTGGAATCCAGTATTGGACAACCTAAGGAAGAAAAAACAAGAAGCCTGGAGAATTTTCAAAAGATTCCCCTCTGATTTTAACCTAATCAATTCTAAAAAGTTAAATGCTCTTTTTCGCAAAAATGCCAAGGAAGAAAAAAGAAAAGCCTTCCAAACATTTACCGAAAAGTTAAATCCGAACTCTACTCCCAGAAAAATCTGGGCGGATATAAAAACGCTAACTGGGCAGTATCGCCCCCTCTCAATAAAATGCATGAACACCGACTCAGGCACTCTCACATCTCCCCAGCAAATTGCAAACCATCTCGGCAAAACATGGTCAAACTACGCAGAAGACGTAAACTTTCATCCGTCATTTCTCTCTGCCAAAAGAGACACAATTAGCCCGTCCCCTCACACAAGCCCATCCTCTAAATTAATAGATCTCCCGATCAATAAAATTGAATTAGACTCAACCCTACACGGCGCCACAGGTAAAACACCAGGATATGATCGAGTCGATTACATAATGTTAAAAAACAGTCCACCACTCCTGAGACACCGAATACTCCATCTCTTCAATAACATACTCCAAACAGGTGTAATTCCACAAGTGTGGAAAATAGCCACAATTGTACCCATACCAAAGCCCACGGGCGAACCGACTTCGACCAAAGGATATCGCCCAATATCGTTACTCCCATGTCTAGGAAAAACATTTGAAAAAATTGTAGCTAGACGACTTAACTGGTTCATGGAGAAAAACAATCTAATAAGCATTGAACAGGTTGGTTTCAAGCAAGGACGTGGAACGATTGATGCGCTACTCCATATCGACAACTTCATCACATCTTCTTTGTCAACCAAAAAGCATACAACAATTCTCTCCATAGATTTTGAAAAAGCGTTCGACCGGATCGGTCCTCATGTGATTTTGAATAAATTAGCGCAATGGAGAGTTGGTAACAATATGTTCTACATAATCAAGTCCTTTCTTTCCAACAGGAAGTTTAGAGTCAAAACAGGTGGTGCATTCTCACAAATATACAACATAAAAAACGGTATCCCACAGGGTTCTCCACTATCAGTCCTATTATTCGCTATACCCTTTGACGGAATAAACGACATTCTCGTAAAATATAAAAACATAAAACACTGCCTCTACGCTGACGACCTAGTTATTCTAACAAACGTAAACGATCTCAACGAAGTACAATCTACCTATTCAGAAATACTACACGACATCACTAATTGGTGTAAAACCTCAGGCGCAAAGATCTCCCTCGAAAAAACTAAAATGTTACACATTTGTAGAAAAACCAGCTGCAGCAAAAACATCACACTTCCCTTTCAGAATCACACAATCCCTACAATCCAATCCATGAAAATCCTCGGTATCCTCTTTGACAGTAAATACAATTTTAAAGAACATTGTTAAGCACTTAAGAAAAGCCTAGCTGCAAGATTAAATATTGTAAAATACTTATCATATAAGAATGGATCTGCACATACTAACACCCTTATTAACATAACTAAAGCCATCATCCTATCTAAAATCGACTACGGACTAATGATATACGGAAAATGTAGCAAAACGACCCTGCAAACAATAAAATCTCCCTATCACGCCGCAGCTCGAGCAAGTACCAGAGCATTTCGTACTACACCAATTAAAAACATCCTCGTCGAATGTGGTCTCCCATCTATAGAAAACAGACTAAAATATATATCAGCTACACTTGCTTACAAATTTACAATGTCTATAGCAACCCCCATAATGCAGGACATCCGACAAATTTATAAAAAAAAACGAAGGTCGAGATACCGCTCAGGACTGGAAAGGGCCATCGATATAGCCAAGGACTTACATATCCCTATAAATATTTCAAAACCCCACCGCACACAACACCCTCCATGGTTAATTCCGAGAAATACAATCTTAGATGACCTGTCCCATTATCCAAAACATTCAACAAATCAGATAATCTATCAAAAACTTTTCAAGGATACCATCGACAAACATCAAAACTGGAACCTGTTTTTCACAGATGCTTCCAAAAACGAATCAAATGTGTCATTTGCTATAGTCAACAATCGCAAAGAAATAATCAGAATGGGATCACTGCCCACCTTTTGTTCCATCCTATCAGCGGAAGCATCGGCAATTTTGGAAGCAACAAAACTGATCCAGAAAATCCCAACGATTATCTGTACTGATAGCCTTTCAACTCTAAAAGCAATAACCAACGTAAACTCCACAACTGCTGTCATTCGTCAAATCCAAGATAACATTATTAAGAAAGCTAATAAAATAAAGCTACTTTGGACCCCCGGGCATTGTAACATTAGTGAAAATGAAGCGGCCGACGCGGCCGCAAAACTAGGGACAAAGTCGCATCTCGTCTCCTTCTATTATCCTAACAAAACGGACATAAGAAGACAGGTAAAAAATTCCCTTAAGAACGTGGAGGAAGAAGAATGGCACCACTACACCCACCTGTACAGCACTATTAAACAGGACACCAAACCCGTTACTTACCCAACAACTGTCTCAAATAGAAAAATAAAATGCTTCCTACGACTCCGGCTAGGACACACCAAAATCACACACCAACACATCCTTACAAAAACCAGCCCCCCACAATGCAGTAACTGCAACAACCAAGTCCCACTTACTCCACATCACATCATATTCGACTGCCCAAAAGTCCAAACCATCGCAAACCAACTATTTGGAAACGACCCCTTCAGCAACATTCTGGCAAAACCATCAGAACAGAATATCAACTACACATACGAATTACTAACACTTACTAACCTTCATAACAAAATTTAAAGTAACTCGATATTAGCCGAAAGCCCTAGCAGCTAGCGCTATTTAGAATTAAGTTATTGTGTAATTAATTACATCGTAATAAATAATAATAATAATAATAATAATAATGAAGGGAGTCAGATTTCATCACCCGGAGAATGCGCGCGAATCTGGAGACGAATCGAGTCATTTAAAACATTTGTCCTGTAATCAATGTTATACCTTTTAAATGTGTAAACACGAAATTTGGATTGTTTGTTCCAGTAATAAATATCAGTGCTGTTAAGAGTTCAAGCCACAACTCTATAGTTTTATTTATCCCGTTCATCGTTGGCGAACAGTTTCCGGAAATAGTCAGTGGGTAGTTTACTGAATCCGCACCCCTCCTGGATGCTTAGATCAAAACAATCACAGATTCACTATCGGTGAGCGGCACCAACATTGTCGAAGCCAATGACGATCACATATTTAAGGCAGAGCTCCTTCAAGCATTACTTTGGTGTCGCACTGGATATTTCCAAAACATTCAATAGAGTTCGTACTTTTGTCGAAGTTGGACTCTTATGGAGTTGATGAATTTCTAATTTTCGCCCTGTGAAGAGAGTTTTTGAATATATTCGCAATTAGGCTGGCTTGTCGTAATATGGCGAGTGGACCCCACTTAGTCCTGCCGTGCCCGGTTAAATACCACTGTGGGGAAGAAGCATAGTGCACCGGCGTACGGCGCCGATTCTCTTCTTTCCTCCATCATAAATTAGAGTTCTCCTCCAAAAGAAACTGCGAATCGTAAGAATGGGGAACAATGAGACACCATCGATCCTTCCGCAAACTGTTCACTAACACAAGGAGTAAAACGGCGCCACAAGACAGTTAAATGAAAAACACTCGAGTGAGTTTATTAATTAAATGGTTACTTTTATTTACGACATATTTCACGGTATTTATTTTGATTACAGCAAACTGATTTTAATTACACTGATGATGTAACGTATGCACAAAAGAATGTAAGACAATGTACTTTACTTGAAAGGCATTATACTGGCGGCACAAGAAAAAATACTTTTCACTCGGTAACGCGCTTACTCTACTTGACTTTATAATGATCGCGTCCCCGTGCGCCCCGGGGAGCGGGAGTGGTCACGACCTGCTCGCTCGGTGGATGTAATAGGACTCAGCGATGGGAATTCGCTGGCAAAGCAAATTCGGCCAGTGGTACTGGGTCTCTTAATTTAGGGATGCATTTTCTATCCCAAAAGAAACGTGAAGTGTCTCTTTGGGGGTAGGTAACCAGATGTCGTAGAGAAGATCGAAGTGGTACACATGTATGTGTGAACCTTGGTTCTTTCATGGGACAAAGCCATGAGAACGAATCTGAAAACAAAAAAGGGAATAATGTGCATCCATGAGATGTGAATTCGGCTAAGTAAACAAGCCGTATCTCATTGGTTACTAATGGGTTTCTGTTTGCTCATGCCGCGAGAACATGAGAAGCGGATCCAGGAATATGGGAAGACAAAGAGATCGCGTAGATAATTGTCTATGATGTGCATTGCAGCTGTATTGATAGCCGCAATGCGTCATGAACATGGTGCTAATTGGTTTTAGAATATTCACAGGGAATTGGTGTTTATGGCATCGCTGCCAAGGGTAAATACATAATTTCCACTTGCATTTGCCTATGCTATAGCTTTTGGGTTCAGCGTCGTTTGCGCTAATTGTGTGCAGCTGCGTTGGGTTGTTTATCGTAAGTAAAAAAGGTCGCCAGCCAATGTGTATGTAGAGAGATTTGTTGTACACATGGTGAGGCTGGGAATAGGCGACTCAATGTTTATTATCCCTGGTTATGATGGTTACATTATATATTATGTAAACCAAATTGTTTCGTTTTCACGAATTCGTTTAGGGAAAATGCGTATGATAAGATTGGGATTTGCCTGGCAACCGAAGGTTCCGAATTGGACTTGGGATTTATGAAGTTTGGACAGAATTCTTGTAGGTAATTTTGAATTCGAATTAATGAATGAAGGTAAGAATTCTCCTCCAGGAGCTTTTAGCTAAATATATTAGATACTTGATGCGTGAAGCATTTACAGGTGCTAATGCGATTGCATTAGCGGAAAACTATGAAGGTTTGGTTGTAGTTACGGAGGTTCTTCGAGTAAGTAGACAGTGGGGTTTGGGGGAACCGCCACACCACCCTATCAAGCTATATGATCCGTGAAATGGTCGGAAGAAATTCTTGGCCATCTTTAGAAGCTTGGCTGAAGGACCGGTCCAAAAAAAAGTTGCTATAGGTGGTAAGTTCTCTGGCGCAAGACTAATGACCTTGCCCGGAAAAAACAAATGATTATAGAAAATTTAACAAGCCTCAGAACTTGCTAAATAAGGCCAAGACCGGTTCCCGGTTGTGGTGCCGATGATGATGATGATAGGTGGTAAGTTAGTCCCAAGGCGGGATACCAAACCCATTACCCTGCACCTTCCTCGATATGGTCGGGAGAAATCTTCGACTATGTTCTGGACGTATAGCTCATGATCCGGTCTAAAGGTGAGATAAGACATGACAACACCTCTAGTTTCCCATTCGAATCAACTAGTTTCCCATTCGAATCAACAGCGGGGGGGGGGGGGGGGGGGCTATCTCAGGAGGAACATTACGTAAATATTTTGTTAAGAAACCGAACTGTAAATAAATCGTTTCGCGTTATTAGGTCCTCCCACGAAACACTGTCGAGTTCAACTAGAAAGGAATGTGGACGCCGTCTACCAATATTTAAGAGCGAATCCCAATATTCAAGTCTTAACCGAGACCAAGCTTAACTTGTCAACTGACTTGACATATCTTCGTTGCTCGGAATATGACTTGCATTAGGGATTTCGTTTAAAAGGTGCGCTCTACGTCTTGACCCAATTCGAATTAGTTTGCCAAAGGGAAGAAGTATTAAAATCCAATAGCTTGGAGATCATTTGAATTAAAATTGTGGTGAAGACCTCTGTGAAACATTTTTTTTATTGTTCCTGTTGTAGTCCGGCGCCGTGCTTCCTCGGTTGAGGGAAGAGCGGGGACCTTTTATTATTCCTTTTCTTCTTGAAAAATGCTGGTCCTGTTCTACATTTCGTCTTCTGGTTGAAACTTATCACGGGAATATTATGCAGATGGCTATGTCGAACTGTCACTAAAGATATATTACTTAACTCTCGCTTGGTGCCTTTCCTTCTTCTTAGATTTTTATTTGCAGCCGGCTATTTAAAAATGTCCATATCAGTTTTATTTTATGTCGGGCTTTTATTTGATCTCGTTGCAAAATATTTTTATAAACACAAATCTCTGGTTATTGTATCTGGGAGTGAATATTCTATTAAAAATTATTATTAAATCTATTTTCTCTAGAGTAGAAGTAAACGCCTCGAAGTATTCATGGCAAATAGAAGTTATCAACTGAATTTTTTCTCTATGACTTTTCACATTCAATTCGGACGAAAATCCAAGTTGCTATGTTTTCAATAAATAAAAAGGTGCAGGTTATTAAGTGTGCTGTAACTGGTAATATTGTGAATGTTTATGAATGGTATGTATTAAGTGAGAATGTAATATATGTTAAGTGAAGTTTTTAAGGATGTGTTAGGAGATTCAGTGTTAAATTTAATAAGGGTAGTATTCTGGAATACAACATCCCACCCTTCTTCGAGAAAGAAAATTATCCTTGAAGAGAATAATTTTCTAGTAACTATATATTAAATTAAGAAAGACTTGGATTTTCGTTCAATTACAGTACAATGGTTTTCAAAATTAATCTCTATCAAAGGTTACAATAATCAATAAGTTCTTAATACTAGAAAAATATTCTATTTACATTATATATTAACTAAATTTTTTCCAATACTCAAAAAGTTCTTAACACTAGAAAAATAGTCCAAAATAGTCTATTTACATTATATATTAACTAAATTTAAATATTTCTCCTTGGAACCTTTTCTTTTCTTATCTAAAAATCATTATTACTTATTATATTAAATATATAATATTAATATTATTGTTTCAAAATTCTCATTTCCGTTCGAATATATATATTAATTCCAAAATTTCCAATACATATATTACCTCTAAAATTTCCTTTCTTTCCTTTTCCGTTCGAATATATATATATTCTAAAATTTCCAATATATATTACCTCTAAAATTTTCTTTCTTTCGTCCCCCTCATTAACTTTTTTTTTTTTTTTTTTTTTTTTTTTTTTTCATTTCCGTCATTTCCTACAATTGTTAGATTATTTCATATATATTGAATAATAAAACAAAGGCCATTTGTTATGTGTTTATCTTTTCCTTAAATTTATGGAAAAGTTTCCAAAACCTTTCTGGGCCTATTACTATGATTATTGTATAGAAATGCATAATACCAAAAATCTTCTTAAGAACTGATTTCAAATGTCCTAAATGATTGTGTAACTTTTTATTTTTTTGTATTTTGTGTTTGAATAAATGTTTATTGTTGAAAAAAAGAATTTGTAATGTACTTATATGGTTTTCCTTTTCCGTACCTATTTTAGTTAAATTATTATTTTCATTACTTATTATATCGTGTTTGAGTAAGTGTCTGTGTTTGTTTTCGTTGTTTAAAATTTTTTGTGTTTTCGGCTCATTGTCATCATTTTCTATAGCTTTAACTTCTTTAATTGAATTATTATTTTCAATTTTCATTACTTCGTGTTGCTGTTCAGTATCGTTATTTAAAATGTTTAGTGTCTTCGGCTCAATGTCATCATTTTCTATAGCTTTAACTTCTGTCGGAACGTCTACCTTTTCAGTCTTACTCACTGCTGATGGATCGTTTAGTTTCTCAGTCTCATTTACTGATTCGAATAGTTCTTCAGACTTATTAGCTGTTAGAACATCTTGGTTCCCAGTCCTATTTGCTGTTTGAACTATTTCTTCAGTTATATCTGCTGTAGAAACATTTAATCCGTCAGTCTTTGCTGCCGAAAAGATTTGTTCATCAGTATTAGCTGCTGAACTGACTTGGGTTTCGAATTTTATTGCAACTATTGGGTCTTCAGTCTTTAACACTGCTGAATTTTCAGTCTTTGTTGCTGAAGTGCCGTGGTTGTCTATTGGGATAGCCGGAATATTAGGGGTTTCTGTTTGTATATTTTGTGCAGGATCCGAATTTTCAGTCTTTAATACTGCTGAGTTTTCAGTCTTGGTTGCTGAAGTGTCTGCGTTGTCAATAGGGATATCTGAGATATTAGCGATTTCAGTCTTTAATACTGCTGAAAATTTCGGATTTTCAGTCTGTGTTGCTGAATTGTTTTCCAGAATGGGAGTATGAATCGGAGTCTTTATATTAGGGACAGGGTTATCTTCGTTTATATGGCTTGGTTTATAGGAGTATGTGGGCTCAGGGTAAATTTGGCTAGGAGCTTCATTAAAATGGTCGTTATCTATTTCCAAAGATCTAATGCTGTAAGCAGAAAAATTTTGTTTGTCTTCCATAAATTTTGGTTGGCGTCAGGCCTCGTTTTCCGACTCTTGCACCCGAGAAAAGTGAACATTTTGTCTATCGTTTTGTCTATTGGTGCTCCTAGAATTTTCACCAAAACGATTTTCAGAGTTTGTAGGATTATTTCGGAATGGGTTACGCGTTGTTGTACCTTGTTGGTAATTTGTTGAAGCCGATCCATTCCTAGATATCTTGTATCTACACTCATTCTCTGTGTGATTATTCCGTCCACAGAAATTACATACAATGTTATATTCCCTTTTTATGGGTTGTCTATTCGGAAAATAGTTGGATTGCATGTTCCGATAACATGTGTCCTGTGTATGCCCTGGCTTACCACAGGTTTGGCAGACTATACTATTGAATGTAGGTTTTTCGTTATATTGATATGACCTGGGAGAATTGTCCATTCGAGCACCATGTGATACTACATGTGCAATCGACTGTTTTAAATTATTTCCCCCATGGACTTTAGCTAGTATCTTTAGCTGTTCGTTCATTAGTCCATCTTCAAATGTTTGTACGGCCAATTTTTTGTTTTCTTCCATTAAGAATTCCCTAACCACCGCGTCTGCTGTTATTTCACACGTGGCAGAGTTTAGAGTCCTTAGAGCATTCGCGACTCTATCGCCGTATTCCCGGACGGTTTCTCTGTACCGTTGTTTCAGAGAAATCAACTCATTGTGTGCCGTCGACCGAGATTGCTCCTCTTTATATTCCGATTCGAGTTTATCTTTTAAATCCTCCCACTTAGCGATTTGGCTATACCTAATCAGATCGTAAGCATGACCCTCTAGTCTATTTTTGACTAGATCTAAAAATGTCTCGTATATATCCGGGTCTGCCTTCTTTACGGATCTAAATAAAACGTCTCCCCCGGAAATAAATTTACCTAAGTCGCAGGGTTTCCCGTCAAAGGTAGGGACGATTCTGAAAACATCAGAAATTCCGACAGACAGAGCCATTTCAGGGGTTTTACTGAGTATCTGTTGATAGTGGAATTGTTCTTCCCCCTGCCTAGCCGCCTGTCTCGTGTAATATGGGCTCGTAATATTGAAAATTTGAATTAAAGTATGGCGAAAATTCAATTCTTAAAATATGGTTAACTTAAAAATATGGTTATGGAAAAATTGGCCTTTCTTTTGGTTATTCAATATATATATATATATAGGAAAGAAAAATAAATTGGTCCCAAAACTGAAAAGAAAGAAAATTCGACGAGAAAGAAAGAAAAGAAACGGAAATGTCTTCGAAATACTGAAATGAGAATTTGCAAATAATTTAGATAGAAATTTCTATCCAAAAAAAATGTATGTAAAGTAAAAAGGAAAGCTTCCAAGTAGAAAATATTACTAAAAAAAATTAGAGAGAAAAGTCGCAAAAAAAAAAAATTCTTACTCCACTAAATGTTCATTGCTGTCATACGTAATGTTGATAGAAGTCTTTGTCTTGAGTTTCTTATTGTTGTGTGTTCTTCTTTTTTTTTCACTTTTTTTTTTTTTTAAATATTTTAATTATCGCCAGGCAGACTTCACGTCCTAGAAGTTGAATATCCTGGTCTTTTTTTTTTCGTGGTTTTATGTGTTTTTTTTTTTTTTCGTTGTGGAGACGTTTTCATTTATCCTTTGGGTTTTTTTTTCTTCTCGTTTTTCTCTTTTTGTTTTAATACAAAACAAAAACCATATAATTTATTACAAATAAAAATATGATTGTAATCTTGCTATGCAATAATAATAAATAATTTACTTCAAACTATTAAAGGAAATTCTTACTTCGGGCGTAATTTATATGTCGTTTAATATTTTTTTTTTTTTTGCGTTAAAGATTACTTTTTTCTTTTCGTTGTTTTATGTTTAAAATTTTTTTTTTCTTGTTTTTTTTTTTTCGTTGTTTTATGTTTAAATTTTTTTTTCTTGTTTTTTTTTTCTTCTTATTTTCTTTTTATTTGGGATCCTTTGGTTGGATCATCCCACCGGTCTTCGAGAATCTCACCAGTTTTCGAGAATCTCACCAGTCTTCGTCATCATCGGTATCATCATCATTGACTCATCATCAGGGAATCATCATCATCGAGAATCCCGTTATCAGGGAATCATCCCACCGCTGCCACCAGTGTTGTAGTCCGGCGCCGTGCTTCCTCGGTTGAGGGAAGAGCGGGGACCTTTTATTATTCCTTTTCTTCTTGAAAAATGCTGGTCCTGTTCTACATTTCGTCTTCTGGTTGAAACTTATCACGGGAATATTATGCAGATGGCTATGTCGAACTGTCACTAAAGATATATTACTTAACTCTCGCTTGGTGCCTTTCCTTCTTCTTAGATTTTTATTTGCAGCCGGCTATTTAAAAATGTCCATATCAGTTTTATTTTATGTCGGGCTTTTATTTGATCTCGTTGCAAAATATTTTTATAAACACAAATCTCTGGTTATTGTATCTGGGAGTGAATATTCTATTAAAAATTATTATTAAATCTATTTTCTCTAGAGTAGAAGTAAACGCCTCGAAGTATTCATGGCAAATAGAAGTTATCAACTGAATTTTTTCTCTATGACTTTTCACATTCAATTCGGACGAAAATCCAAGTTGCTATGTTTTCAATAAATAAAAAGGTGCAGGTTATTAAGTGTGCTGTAACTGGTAATATTGTGAATGTTTATGAATGGTATGTATTAAGTGAGAATGTAATATATGTTAAGTGAAGTTTTTAAGGATGTGTTAGGAGATTCAGTGTTAAATTTAATAAGGGTAGTATTCTGGAATACAACATTCCTAACGCTCCCGAAATGACGACCGACCGCCACTCACCTATTGTCGACGGAATAGCCAGATTAGCCAACCGGCGTCTGAGATTGTCCTAAAATGTGGAGTCTACGACATCACCCAATCTGAATTAGCTTGCCAATGGGCAGAAGCGCTAGAACCCAATAACTTGTACCTCATTTGGACGAAAACCGTGCTGAAGAGTTCTGCCAACTTTCTTTGTTGTCTCTACTGATGAAGATGGAGTAGCGACATTTTCCGACAATATCTCACGTACCATTGACTGAATGGACAAATTAGCCAACCGGCATCTAAGATTGTCGTTCTGGGAGACTTTAAGGTACAAGCACTCGTTTCCGTTCGTTATTATACGTTACTTGCGATACACTTTTATGCGTTTCTTTACACACGCGGCTGGTAAATTAACGACGCGTTCCTATTCGTTATTTTGCGATCACTCGCGATTAACTTTTATGCGTTTCATTCGCGGCGAATATTAATTTTTTATGAAGCTGTGACAATTTTCCGCGGTGAATATTAATATTATATTTAATTGTGATAACTTTTTCGTGTTTGTTCGTTAGCGACTGGCGATCAATTGAAAAACATCCATCAACGTTTTTCGATGTTTTTGTTTTTTGTTTCGCCGCCAACTTTGTAGATTTACTACTTGGTGTGATTTTTATGATAGAGAGAGGGGGATTGTGGGTGAGAGTTGGGTGTGAGACGCTTAACAACATCGGGTCGGCAGTGGCTATCACACCAAACGCACGTAGCAGGCTTTTGTATGCCGACCCGAGGAATAATCTTGTTCTTTGTAGCCACAATAGCTGCACAATCCAATAGGTAGATCCGGAATTGATTAAGACTGTCCACCAGGGCCAGCATTACTAGCTCGCAGGAGTAGTATTTCTTCTCCTCGACAGACAGCGGATATCAAACATCAATGGGCGCAGCACTGTGGGGGTAAAAGTTGTAGTGCCTGACACGGGCACGGGTTCAACTAATATCCCACCGTGTTACGCCGAAAATAGTTCACAAAAATCCAAGCGCCAAGAAAACGGAAACATAAAATACCGTTGTGTTGATTAGTTGTTTAAGAGTTCTTTTTTTATTTTTACTTATTTTTGGTATCAGCACATACACATAGTACACTCTGCTGGTGGTTCTTAATATATATTGGTGATTCCACAGAATCACTTTCTTTATTAATATTGTTTATAAATTAAGCTCACAACCACTGACTACTTTACTATATCTTTTGGTGTTGATATTTTGTTAAATTCTTATTAAATACACATGATTCTTTGCTGATGAACTCCTTCAAGTTCTTTCAGAATCGTCTAATATATGGCAACAAATTTCTCTCCACTGATAACCGACTTTACCGCCTCATGAAACAGAAGGAAAACTCGACTGACTCGCACGTAAAACTCGCACTCAAAAAAACGTGTGTGAACGCACCCCGGTGGTTAAAACTCGACTGACTTTTTGCAGCTTACCTCGGAACTCTCTTACTCCACACGATCAACCAATCTTGATGGCACACTCATTCGCATTCTACCATTTCCGCGCCCACCAAGGTGAATAAACTCTTGCGAATTTACCCAACAGTCAATGGACTTAGGGAGAATGGGAAAACTGAAATTGAGAGCGTGATGATCCCAGGGTTGATTTGCTTTCGCATGCGACGAAAGCGAAACCCATAATGTGACCACATGACCCAGTTTGGTATTGGATTGCTCTCAGAGTGCAGCACCAAATACACTCCGAGAAGGGGAAATGGGTTGGGTAGAAAAAGTATATTTTTCGTACTATTCACCTGCCTCTGAGTTTATTGATCCCCACTGAATAGCCGTGTCTGGCGCAGGTCAAAGGATGCCGCGGTGGCTTGGGAAAATATCAGCGTGGGAAAAAGTCTAAAAGAATCCGCGATAACCCAAGGCGTTTCGCTATGAAGCAACAGCGTCGTTTGCCCACACTTTGCTGTTGCTAACCAGACATGAGACTTTTGATTTCCGATAGGAATTCTCATGTGGTTTATCAAATTATGTTGCCATATGGCATAAAAAGGCTGAATTCGGCTATGCATTATCTGTATAGAAGGATGAATTCAGGTTACGTGTCCTTTGGGAGGGTACCTTTTACAGGTGAAATAGGCCGACGAAAGTGATTGGGTTTGGCGTTGTGCGAGGTAAGTGGGCGAAATTGTGGTTGCAATTGTGGGTTGGGTCTCGGCGTAATATAGAGAACCCCCAAAGCACCATGTCATCCTTCCCTCTTTAGAATAATTTTCCAGCCAACCGCACGGTCGATGCGTCGGTGTGCGCCTCATGTTCGCACTCGGAATCGTACATGGCCAGCACCGCCGGACTGCTCGGGATTTCCTTAAGATTCCGGAATGAGTCTTCCTATTGGGTTACCCATAAGAACCCTCCATCTGTTTTTAACAGTTCCGTGAGGGGTACTGTGGCGGTTCTTCCAAACCCCACTGACTACTTACCTAAACAACCCAGTCTGCATAAGCTTTCGCTAATGCAATCGCATTAGCACCTTAAATGCTTTACGCATCTAGGATTATCTAAGGTATAATCTAAAAAGCTTCAGTAAAAGAATTCCTACCTTTTCATGCATTCCCTTCGCATACAAATTCCTGTAAGAGTTTTTTCTTACCTTACCACAAATTCCCTGTAATAAAATTCATCGGTTCGCATATCATACGACCGAATATCAGGGAATCTTACCCTTGAGTTGGCTAATCCCAGTCTCAATATGTGTACATAAAAACTATCTATTCACACATCGGCTGTCGACCCTTTTAGCCAGCGATAAATAGTCCAACACCAGCTGCATGTAATTAGCACCATCCACGTTGAGACTATTTCCCTAACTCACACCATGAGTAAACAAAAGACCGTTGTCCTTCATCAGGCATTCTGGCGATACACAAATAATTCAATCATCCTAGTATCCCAAATGCACCTACCATCTAATGTTTACTCAGTTGAACTCTCAGGCCATAAATTCGTTTATCCTACATAGTTCTGGATTCGTTTCCCAGTAACCTCTCACATAAACAAAGAATGGCCTTGTGTATGAAAAAAACCAAGTGATCTTCACTCACACATACACATACATTGCCAAGTCTTTCTTCCTTGTTTCCACCACGAAAGAAACACTTTCTCTCTCGGGAATACTCACCCCGAAACGATGGAATATCGTTGAGTATCTTAACCACCAGACACGCCGGTTGTGTTTTTCTTCCCTGCTCCCCGCGACGTCGCGTCGCGGAGACGCATCCATCCTGTAGTCGCGTATCTGTCTACACCCCTGAGTGTGTCGAGTCATAACAGTCAAATTTCAATCGCGGAAGCCGGTTGTATACAGTGCAGTGTTTGCAACCGCCATGTCGAATATTATATTTGCTGCAGTCTTCGAAGATTGTGTTTTTATTGACTTCCCATTGTAACTTTCACGCAGTGCTACCGTAAAATGTTAGTATCTAATAAGAAAATGAAACGGAAACAATAATCCATGAATTCAAACAAGTTATTCCAATAATAGTGTTTTTCTTTTAATATATAAATAAAACTAAACAAAAGGAATCCTGTGTTTAATTTTTCCGTGTTGTCTTGGCGAACAGTTTTATTTCTCCTGTTTGTGCTTTTCTATGGTGTACGTTGGAACTTTGTCTGTGTGATGCTGGTGGAAGGAAGTGAACCGAGTGCCCGTGCCTGCCACAATACTTCGTTACCCACAGTACCGCCACCTGGGCGTAATTTCAGACATATTTCCAGAAGAACCTAGTGAGTCCCAGAAACGATCGCACTTCATGGGTGTTCCGAGGCACCGGGAACTCCATGGTCACTATCGTCTTTCGTCAGATCGACTTCAGACTTTCCTTGTTGACCTCGTAACCCAGAAACTCTATACTAGATTTAAAGAAACCGCAATTACTTACGTTGTGCGCCAACACGCATTTCCGCAGTGCCTCTAGAAACCTTTACCTTCTTCCACAGTTTTGCTGGCAATGATGGTGTCGGCCAGATACACCGTAGCATCTCCCCTCCGCAATAGTGACTTCATCGCGTTCATGTACGCTTGGAAATTCTCCGGAGCATTTACGAGGCCAAAGGGCATCCTGTTAAATTCAAAGGCCCTTCGTCCGTTGTGAAGGCGGTGTACTTTTTGTTCCGCTCCTCCAGCGGGATTTGATGGAAACGTGACGCCAAGTCCAGTACGATGAAGACTGAGTTCCCACAATGAAAGTACCTCGTCGATCAATGGTATGGGGAAATTTCGTTTAATCGTGACATTGTTGAGAGCTCGGTAGTCTATACAGAACCTATCTATTCCAGCTTTCTTCTACGTCAAGACAATCGGCGAATAGTAGTCCGATGATGATGGACGAATCACACCAAGCTTTAGCAACTCCTTGACCTTCTCGTTGGCAACTGCCCGTTTCGTAAATGGGAGTTTATATGGTTGCACACAGACTCACTACGACACAGTGAGGCGAACCCATCCAACTCATGGATGCCCATAGCGAAACGTTCACGATGGGTGTGGACCAGGTCTTGGAGCTTCTCTTATAGGCTTCTCCGATATCTTCCACGTCGAGGGCTGCAACCAATATACTCCCTCTCTCTACTTTTGGGTACATTTTTTTCGGTCGGTAACGTCTGCTGTGTTGTTTCCTGCATATTGTCCCTATTAATTCACTTTGTTGTGCCGTAGTATGAGTGGACTGTTTATTCAATCAATTCTGCATGTAGTGGGCTTCGCAGCTGGTCCTGTGGGTAAGTCCACCAATCTGATTGACAGCGTTACGTGGTCATTGTCGTTCTTTTATTTTCGCACTGTTGTAGACATTTTTAATGGCAAGTATTAGAAACCTTCTGTAGATTTTCTGTGGTTGTCGGAAAACGACTCCAAGTCTTCTTCACAAGCAATGTTCGTGGACAAGTCAAACCAATTCACTTGCTGCGGTATCTCAATAGAATTTCCTTGTCGATTAAGGACTGCAAAAAATACCAGAAAGTAAATACCAAAGTACGAATCTGAACTTATGCACTAGGCGAATGTCAACGATTCAACTAGTGCACCTGAAAACTGTTGTGGAGTGCTAAAATAAAACAAGATCGGAATACATTAAAATTCTCCTCGGATTTCTCGTTTTATTTTATGTATTTTTCAAATCACAACCGAATAAGGAGTTGGTATTGGACTCACCATGTTTTCCTGTTGTCGTATTGTTGAATGGCGTTCTCCTTTCCCAGAATTCCTTTCCCACCAGTTTTTCTTGTGATTTTATCTGTATCGTGTAGAAGATTCAACTTATGTTATTTTTCTATCGTGTTGAACATTTTTCGTCTATCTTCTTTTCGTACACCGTCATCAATCTCCAGTTGACATGTTTCTCTTTTACGTAATCAATGTTATTATCTTTTATTTGTCCTCGACTCAGCGTTATTCTCGCTCCTCTTCTCTCCAGGGCTTTTGTGGTGTTTTCGATCAAGAGCAGTACTGTTGTACTGCTCTCTTGTATTCGCCTCATTATTTCTTGTGTCACAGGTCAACGTAATCGAAACTGAGCTAATCGGTTGTGACAAAAGCTAACACCTGGATTGTAGAGGGTAGAGAGTTATTTTAAACATTTTAGTGGTGGAGAGTTATTTTAAACATGTTATTATGTGAAGAACCCGCGTCATCACTAGTTGCATCGTATTTAGCAGTCCCTAATGGACAACCTCTTGAACGACCTCTCCATCCTTACTTGTGGTTGGTCCAGTTTTCCGCACAATTATCATCGGACATGGCTGAGTATTGTCCAGAGCCACTAAAATCGCGCACAAAGAAGAAAAATGAACCACCAAGGCCTCCGTATACGCCAGCCCCCCTATGGAGCATTATCCGCGACTGAATACAATAAGCTTCGTCTTGTACGGGGAGTACTTCAAGTTTTCCTCCTCTGCATTTGAGTATGTGTTACGTAATCGCTCCCAAGATCGACGAACGCTGCGATCTGGTACCCATTCACCCTTGTCGTCTTCAAATATTCGCTATTGTCTTGCTTCATAATTAGTTGGGTTTGGTCACACTTTCGTCGAGAGACTGCACCTCTCCGTCATCCACTCTGGGGGCTCACTACAGTCTCAGACAGTAGAGTTACGCTAGCTGACAGCTAAAACACCTTCCCTAGCTCTCTGAATATGCTACCGCACCTGCCTTGAGTTCTGTTCCTCGTATCTTCCTCGGTTTCAGGTCTCCGACCTATCCGATCCGTTCGACTAGCTCATGGATCGTTCGCAGTGGTGATGCCCAGCATGATATACTTGAGAGTGGCTGACTCGTCTAAGCGACCTCGGGACGCAATCCTCTTCATCTTGAAAACATATTCCTTGATATCTTCCTGGGGTTTCTGTCGGCTTTCCTGTAGACGATTGTGGATTTCCACAACGTCGTCATTGGTATGGAAGGTTGCTGAAAAGTGTTCCGAAAATTCGTCAGTGGATTCGTGCAACGACCCCTCACTTATTGTTACGGACCGACCTTGAGTCCAGGTCCTTCCAGAATCCACGAATCCCCCTTCGTTTCCCCTCTTTACCTATAAAAGGAGAACAACTCGCCAAGTAGCTAATTTGCATAAACTACTTTATGCAAATTCTACTTGGCAGAGAAATTAATAAAAACCGACGTTGGCGTCAAATAATAAAAATAACGTCAACGGCAAACAAAAATTGATTTTAATTCAACGTCAATCTCCGAACAAACACGGACCAAAATAAAACCAATTTGAATATCGCACTTCATAAATACAAACTCAGTTCTTTAAGTTTTGACGGCGGGATTTAATAATTAAATAACTTAATACGGAACCGAAGCACAGCTGACGGGTCGATCGAACGAGAAGACTTAACAGCGGAGCAGCCATCAACGCCCCCTGCAACCAGTCGCTGCCGACCACATTAACAACCAACTACGACCGCTCAACGGTCATACAAATAAAATCAAAGTAAGTCCAATCTTATTTACATTTATATTCTAAATTATAATAATTGTTAAATAACCACGTAACAATTTTGGCGCAGCCGGTTACCACCAGCTGGAATTTGTATCGAATCCGTCGGGGATACAAATCCAGTGGTGGAAGAGCCCCGACACTCTAACGTCCCTACGCCGACTAGCGGAACTAGCGGCTAGGTTAAAAGAAAAAACAAGCCGTTATAACAAAAAAATAACATAAATAGAAATATTGTTTCTCCTTTTCTCCATTTCGTTTTCCAATTACAGGAAAGAGGACGAAATCAACGTTGGGAAGAAAATTTAAAGATAATCTACCCAAAATATTTTCCGCTGATCAGTCTTTTCAGATTTTTGTCTTCTTCCTTTTTCATTTATCTAGATTGGGTCTTGTCCCTCATCGTTGGGTCGGGTTGTTAAATTGATTCTTGCCTCTCATCGTTGGGAAGTGTAGTTAAATAAAATTAATCCCTCATCGTTGGATTATTGTTCCGCTATCGTGTTTTCGTTCGCTACGGTTAAAAGCGAACTGCGGTCAGAATAATCCGGGTAGCCCTCCATACGAAATTAATTAAACGCGCGTTAGCATTACCGTTAAACCAGACGAGGAGCCACACAAGGCAGCTATCCGCGGAAATTATATCGGTAGAACCCGTCGCCGCTATGTTGGGTGCGGAAAATATTCTGGACCTAGTCCAAACTAACGTGGAAGTATATAGTGGCCAGGGCCTAACGCAGTGAGGGAACTACATAGTTTCCTCGAAAGCTGTGACAGGACATTGGACTGTTTATCAGAGGAGGAGGAAAAAATTTTCCTGCGGTGGTTGCCCATGAGACTAACTGGAAAAGCTTGCCGCATGTTCAAAGAACAACTCCCAACGACTTTCAAGGAGTTTGAACAGCGACTCCGAAACACAATATTACCACACGTGTCATACGAAGAGTTACATTGGAAACTCTCTCGTATGCGAAAATCCCGCGAGGAGGATGTGGCCGGATTCACCCACCGCATAACGCAGGCAGTAAAGGACTGCAATGAAGCGGCAACACGTAAGTATGGGGCTACGAATAGCATAGGATTCACTTTCCAGACCGAGAGATTAGCTAAATCGGTTCTGATGGTAGGAATCAGAAACGACCAACTGAGACATCTGATAGTAAAATCAGAAAAGGACCCTTTGGATAGGATTGTTGCTATGATTCTCGAGTTAGAGAAAACCGAGAATGAGATGAGGAGCGAAAGTGGATGCTTCGAAATACCAACGAGGTATCATGACCAGTCACCTTCACCGGAAAGGAACGACGAATACCATGCCCCCACCTCATCAAATAGACAACCTATGCTAAAGAATAATCCATTCTACAATTGGGAGAATGAACAAGATCCCCCAGAGCAAACAAATAGGCTTTTAGATAGGACCTACGGGGATACTCGACCAAACCCCCAGGAATCGAGAAAAAGGCAGAATAGGCCTGGACACGATGCGTCTCGGGTAGTAGAGACACAGAACAGGAACTCTAACACTAGATTCCTAGGACGATCTCACCCCGTTACACGCCCACAACCTGGAAAAAAACCCGTTTAGGTCGGATACACCACCACACACTTCGAGAAGACCAACCGGGTCTAAACCAAAGAAGCCCGAGGTACCACGACACTTTCAAAGAGGCGGAGGTGACTATCTTAGTGACTCCTCTAGTCAAGGTAGGGACAAGCGTACACCAAATCCATGGGTAACACGCATCACTTGCAGCTTCTGCAATAACAAAGGGCATGTATACGACGAATGCCTTCGACGCCGAAACACTCCAAAGTGTACAAAGTGTGATCGATATGGACACGATGCCCAGGATTGTCGGACACTAAGTACACAATGGAAGGCGGACAATCCCGAACCCACACCAAGGTCAAAGAATCAAAGGAAGTCACATGTGAATACCTCAAACCAAGGGCAGGAACGACCATCCACATCGAAACAAGCAACTACATCGAATCGTAGAGTGTACAGCATTCGATATTGTTGTGAGTTTTGTGGCCGAAAGGGTCACACAGGAGACGAGTGTCGTATCAAGGCAAAGTGGATAAAACCACAAAAGCCAACAGAGACACCCAATGTGGTTAAGTCTGTACGTAGCGACCACACCCCACAGACCTGCACGGTCAATACAGAATGGCAAACAGTCCAAAAAGGAAAAAAATTCAAAGGACAACAAACAGTCGCGCGACAAAGGCGAGAAACAGACTCGAGCCAAGAGTAATATTATTACGAGCAGTACTGAACACTCGGAGGCTCGAAAAATAAAACAACGCCAACATCGATTACAACGCCATCGAACCGAATCGAACCCTAGCCAGTCGAATTCAACCACTACGGACGCGTCAGAGACGCCAAAAAGAGGCATCGGCGACAGAAGAACGGTGAATGGTGCACATTTTGCAAGCGACATAACCACATGGTGACAGTGTGTCGACTAAAAGCAAAATGGGAGAAGTCGGAAAACTCCCAGAGGTCGGGGCGGAATTCCCCAACCCGACCGAATTAAAGACACCAAATAAAGAAAACTGTCCTCAACCACCAACAAAAGTTCCAATAGTCCAGCTCCCATTAGACATCGGATGTAGAAACACTACATGTCTAATAGTGGACACAGGTGCGGAGATCAGCCTTCTTAAGCTGAAGGCACTCCAAAATGGATACCAAAAAGGCAACTACTCTCCAAACGCTTTTTGGAAAGGGAAAGTCTAGGGGTTTTTGTAAGGGAATATTCAAACTGCCCCAACCAATCTCCTGTAGCTTTCAGGTAATGGACTCCCTACCGGGAATATCAGAAGATGGGTTGTTGGGAAACGACTTCCTAGCTAGGAATTGTAAAATCAACGGACCCGGGAATTGTTTGGAATTCACCCCAACCAATGTAAATCCGGTAAGTTTTTCCGTTGAATTTACAAAAGATAGGAAGCGGACGCCAAGACATAAGGCAACCAGCCGGGAACCCGAGCCAAGGGGATCCATAGAGGTCCAGACCGCGGCCGAAAGCCATCAACAGGAGTTTGTCATCTAAGTTGTAGATTCGACGTAGGGTTCTCACTTTCCCGGTCCAGGCTGATGACGAAAGACCACACCTGTTCTTTGGGTGGAATTCAGGCATCCTAATGTCCCTCAACATGAAATGGTTGCTAGGAACGTTTTCCGTATTCCTCTTGTCCAGCGCGGCCTGTATTTTCGAGGCAGATACTACGCCTGGAGCACCTTCAAGCTTCCGTGTTGCCGTGATTCCCCTGTCGGAGCAGACACTCCGTTTGTTTGCTCCGCCTCACGACTGCATCTTGTTGCCAACTCCTCCTTCAGACACACCAGCTCTCTAGTTAGGGCTTCGAGTCCGGTCACCTGATTGCCATCACCGCTAGCCGATGCGTTCTGGCTAAATCCCACTGGATCCGTTCCGTCTATCAACCTTTGGAACAACTCCTCTTTGAGTTCCGTTTGATCCAATCCTCGCTTCTTCAGCTCCTCTCGCAACTCGTCCTGGGTTAGAGCCCTATAATTCTCTTCACGCTCCTTTCTGTTGACCATTGGACGTCCTATATACCAAAGAATGCAGCCTCCAGTCGTCGAACGCTTTCCACCAAGTCAAAATGGCAAATTCTCCAATGCAAAAAAAAAAAAAAAAAAAAAAACCAACAACATTTCAGATGCCCGTTGTAAACCTTATTAGAGAGTCCACACAGTCGCAATTCCCAATCACCAAAATCCGATATCTTCTCTTTACTCTTGGTTTCTTTGTTTTTTTTCCTATTTTGCGACAGTGGTTCTATCATAGTGAGGAATTGCTGCTAACCGCTTAATCCAAGAAAAAAAAATACTCGTTCTCGCCGATGGCCAGTTTGCACGTCTTTATTGCTACACACACTGGCTAAACCAAAAGAAAACCCAAAACTCAACTGCCGCTGCGCTCCGGCACTGATCTCTGCTAATGGTTTCCTTTTTTTCTTTTCTCCTTTTGCCTTCTTGGTTTGCAGTAGTGAGCCGCAGCTCTGCACGTGTCGTTGAATGTGTACCGTCAGCCAGAAATAAAAAACAAAATCCTCGATACTTCTGCGAACGTTTCTCTCTCCCACTTCTGATACTGTGAAGTCAAATACAATGAAACGCACTGTTTATATGATGACCTCTTTATTTATGGCTTGAGCTTGTGCGATTACTCTCCGTATGCTTTCAGAGTGCGTCGATTACTGCTCTCTCCCTCCAGCAAAGAGGCTCTGTATAGCTCACTGAGTTATTTTATAAACATACACACTCATTTACATGTATATACATACACACACACACATATATATATATATATATATATATATATATAAACCATCACGGTCCTTGCTTGTCTGAACACCGTGAATACATTCCACCTCTGATTTCACATGATCATCAATTGACTTTAAAATTAACTTTTTTCATACGGATAAACACAGACAATCGTTCTTCAGCCGAAAAACATAAATGTGGAACGCTCTGCATCACCATGCGTTTCTTCGTCATTGAACTAATCATTATGCCACCAAACTATTCAAGGACAATGCACATCGACAGTTGCTTTCCTTACCCTTTCCCTATTTTCCACCTTGTACAATGCTTCGACATGTAAAGGTACCTCAAAATTGTTTTTGTGCGCCTGCTTCCTATAAAAAAAAGAAGAAGGAAATTGAAAATATAAACGTATCTAACCTCACAAATTACATAAGTTTTCATAAATTATATCTCCTCAGTATCTTGTTACTATTTTTTCGACCCCACCCCACAGGAAACAAATTTCAGAATCTACGCAGCCAGAGGTCCACTCGACACCACATGAACCACAAATAGATCCCTCTACGAAGCCTAGTGTCAGAGATCATTGATTCATAAATAAATTGATTACAACCCAGCTTAGTCATATATTAAGTGGCCACTGTCAGGGACAGAACGTACGGTCATTAATCGTCTATCGCGCCGTTAACAAACAACTTACGACAATTTAATTACCACCAACTCGATTATGACGCCATTGTGGAGGCATCGTCATCTATATAATGCAGAGGGCCATAAGTCATTGCCATAGACATTAGGCACTATCACCATTCAAGTACCTCATTCGTTCGCATTTATTGCATAATCGGCTGTCAGCATGACATCTCATCTATTACGTATTATTACTGAAAGACACGAATACACCGGCCCCTAGATACATAAACCAAGCAATAACCATCGTATTTTAGTACACTTAATGTCATTTTCGGTAGCATGAGAAGTATGGACTGGTGTTAAGGGCCACGTCTGGCTTTTCGGTTTTCTTAATTTTATACTAACGCTTGTTAGCTAACTAATTGCTTTCCTCCCCTTCATATTCCCTGTCATTTCTGCTTTTCAGTTTCCATCTTCACCTTACGTCTCTGCTACGATCGTCTCCTATTGCAAGATGTTTATGCGTCCCATGATGCTACAGATTTTGTTCGCTGGCTCAGCTGTCGAGCATAAGAAGAATCCCAAAACAATGTTCCTCCTTCGAGCAGCAGCATTTATACGTCCCTTAAACTTCTTAGCTGCTGCTACACTACTATTGTACCATGTCTTACACAAGAACCACGTTCCGCCAGAGCACCTCCTTCGGGATAATTAACAACTTTAATCATTATTTCACTTAAACTCGAACGCGACCGGAATTCATGAGGCAGATAAAATCGAGGAAAATGTTGAGGATAAAATGAAGGAGAATAATACCCCTCCGGCGATACGAAGACGGACCCAGAATTCGATTCCAATTCTTTAATTCGAGTGGCCGTAAAAGTTTCCTTCCACCAAACAATACCACACAATCCGTTTGGAAAGCAACAGCGTACAAAACCATTCAACTAATCATTATTCCAGATTTCGCTTAGCCGCCCCACCTCCGACCCAACAGTTGGATCCGAATTCCCCCTACTCTGGCACTCAACCAAAAGAATAAAGGACAAGTAGTATTGCGCTCCTTGAAATTAAATAGATTTCTTTGTGGGGTACGTGGCCATCCTAAGCGTTGCATCGAACGAACTCAACTTACATCCGGCTAAGTTATGAGTGATGGCGATATTATAGGGGTAACTAAGGAATTGAAAAAACCCCATTCGTGCTGTGACCCACTACAAGAAAGACGGGCGACGCTGAAAAAAGGACAACCGGAACAGAAAGGAATAAAATAAAATAACAGCAATGAACACCGGAAGCTCCGTTTGCCCATTCGACGGTCGTTCCAGCAGGGAATAACAAAGCCGAAGTTTTCCCTCGCTCGGATAGGATATTCAGTGGGTGTATTGAACACCAACGTTTTGTTGCCGATCACAAGGGGCTATGTCCTTAAAAGGCTAGATGAAATCGAAAATTAAAAAATTAAATCCTCACAGATCTGATTCTTCGATAAAGAAACAAGACGAAAGTTTTCGAGGAAGTTTTCCATGGAGTCCCTCCCCCTTTCGAGGCGGCCGCAAGCTCCGGGACGGCTGAATTGAATTAGAAGACATTTTATTTCTGACACCAGAAGTTTGGTGTTCACGACTGACGATGATGATGGGAAGGAAAAACTTGTTCTTGATAAGTTCTTAAGGCAATCAGTCGCCTATTCTTCGAGGACAACGAGGTTATCCCTCATCGTCCTTTTTTCCTCTGTTGCTGTTGCTTGTGGGGCATCTGCTGCTATCCCTGTTGCTTCTACTTCACTGCATTTCACAGAGTGTATGGCAAATTCATACGAGGATTATTTATTTAACACAAATTCAATAGGATTTCATAGGTCAGGATCGTTAGATGCAAAAAATACATTAATTCAACCTGCTGTAAGAGGAAGGGTGTTTTTGTACAGATTTGGGGACTACCTGTTCGTGGTTTTCTGGTATTATACTTAATATTTGCTTTCACAATTTCCGAGTCCACAGCAGGTGGATGATGATTGAGGAGAAAGAGTTTAGTTAAGGACGTTGAAGAGACGTCAGGGCGAGGATATTCAATGAACATGGATTGCAAGAGGTGGGTTTGGGATTGCATGAGAATGATTTGGACTAATATGTGGCATTTAGAATATGAAGAAAATACATGCAGTGCACGAGTAAGTAGTGTGATAAATTTCCTTTTAATACACATAGAGAGATAACACATAGACAGGATTATAAAAAATGCGTTTAAATAAAGAAGTGTGGTAGTTTTGATCTAAGCATCAAGCAGGGGTGCGGATTCAATAAACTACCCACTGACTATTTCCGGAAACTGTTCGCCAACGATGAACGGGATAAATACGAGGGTTGGCTCTTATGTTTCGGGATTTGGCAACCCTAGTGTTGCAATCCGGCAATTGACAGCTCTGTCGTAAAGTTGGACATTTTTGAGGTTATACGCACTCAGAACGTTTTGACATACGAGCGCTATTTGTGTTGTTTACAGTAACTTAAAAGATTCATCTCGGCCCAAAAATAGAATTAAATCGTCAACATTTTCGTGCGATTATTTTTTACAACTTTCGGCGTGGATTAACTCAGCAACAGTGCATGGATGAACTTAATTCAATTTTTGGCGATGAAGCTCCATCAAGGACCAGTGTTTATCGATGGTATGGTGAATTCAATCGTGGTCGCAGTTCACTCCAAGATGAATTTCGTGAAGGTCGTCCAAAATCAGTTGTTGTTCCGAAAACCATTGATGCTGTGCGCGAACTGATATTGGAAGATCGTCATGTGACCTATCGTGAGATTGAGACAACCTTAGGCGTTAGTGGGACCAGCATACATTCAATATTGCATAAACATTTGACTGTCAAAAAAATTTGTTCGCGTTGGATCCCACACAATTTGTCAATCGCCCAAAAAAAGGCTCGTGTCAATTGGTCGAAAGAAATGCTCAAAAAATACGGTCGCGGTGCTTCGAAACACGTCTATGACATCGTGACAGTTGATGAATCGTGGATTTACGCGTATGAGCCCGAAAGTAAACAGCAGTCGACTGTCTGGGTGTTTCAAGATGAGCCAAATCTAACAAAAGTTGTTCGCGCACGAAGCACTTCCAAGCAAATGGTCGCCTGTTTTTTCGGAAAAACTGGACATGTCGCAACCGTACCACTAGAACAACGCAGAACAGTCAATTCTGAGTGGTACACAACCATTTGTTTACCAGTTGTCTTCCAAGAAATCAGGAAAACCAACCGCCGAAGACGGATCACTCTTCACCACGACAATGCGAGCTCTCACACATCGGCTGCGACAACTGCATTTTTGAGCACCCAAAACATCGATTTGATGGGTCATCCGCCGTATAGTCCTGACTTGGCACCGAATGACTTCTTTTTATTCCCGTACGTAAAAACAAACTGAGAAGCGGTTGCTGCATTCAGAATGCATGTGTTGGAGATACCTCAATCAGAGTGGCAAAAGTGCTTCGACAATTGGTTCAAACGAATGCAAAAGTGTATAGATCTTCATGGGGAATATTTTGAAAAACAATAAAGTGATTTTCGATGATCAATATTTGTTTTTGTTCTCTAATCCCGAAACATAAAAGGCAACCCTCGTAAAACTATAGAGTTGTGGCTTGAACTCTTAACAGCACTAATATTTATTACTGGAACACACAATCCAAATTTCGTGTTTACACATTTAAAAGGTATAACATTGATTACAGGACAAATGTTTTAAATGATCCGATTCGTCTTCAGACTCGCGCGCATTCTCCGGGTGATGAAATCTGACTCCCTTCACTTATACGCAACTGCAGCGACACGTGTGCGTTGTTGTGCGGATACTATCTAACTCCTCGTGAATTCGTCCTCAACATTCCTTGAAGTCACGAGGATGCGACGGTGATCGATGAAAGAGCCAATCCGATCGCTTCATTGGCGGTAACCCAATGGCCATCGACTGGAAACTCTAACAATGGAATTACTGCGGCAGCCGTACAGGCTAGGAAGGCACGCCCACTCGCTGGAAGCAATGCCTATCGGATACCTGGTGGTGTACCAGGAAAATTCCAATACACATCTGCCAAAATGAAGTGGCGGGTATTGCTGATGGCAGACAATGCGGTCGTAAATCAAGGGAATGGTTTCCTAAGATGTCGATATAATATCGAACAGAAACTCAAGACTGCCCGAGTGTATGTTTATATTAGGCTGTCGATGGTTGGTAAGATGGTGCCGTACAGGCGAAAATGTTTTCTTCTGTTTGCTTGGTCAGACAGACGTATTTGAGTAAGAATAAAGGAATAAAGCAGGCGGCGGCTATTGGGCTCTTCTGTGATGTAAAATCCACAGAAGATTGCTCGCCATAGCAACTAGGAAAAAAAAGGTTTATGGTTTTTTTATTATCCTGCTCATTATTTCCTATTGCACGATTATTAGAAATCTGGCTTGCAGATGTGCAACATGGCGCATGACGGCAGTGTTTATGTACACTTTGATTCTGCTCAGAATCCCGTCGGTTGATGAATCGAGTGTGTGTTGTATTCTCGTAGGGGTTTGGTTTCAGGAGGCGAGTCTCCTGGTCCTTAAAAGGACAAGGCGATCTCTTAAAATTTGACCGCTCCTGAAAACTAGTCCTACAAAAGGGGTCGGTGCCGTGCTTCCTCTGATCCAGAGGGAAGAGCAACGTCCTTAATTGGGCCTGAGACCTTGTCTCCGCTGGTTTTCCGTGGGGGGCCAGGTGATACTTCAATCTTGTAAATTGTATCTTTTCTTGAAGATCCCACCGGGTACTTACCCGGTGTGAGGTAACAACATGAAAACAAGGTTTTGTTTCGTTTCCTTAACCATAAGCGTTTTATTCAAGTTTTTCCTTTTGGGTTTCTTCCTACTGGTATTACTCCTCATATACGGCCCTTTATCCTGGGGTACTTCCTTTCAGGACAATTATTACGGTTTAACTGCGGCCAGGAGATCACTTCACTATTCCTTTATAATGAAAAAAAGATTCAGATTTGTATCTCAAAAGTGTACAATTTCGTACAAAAATCCCGATTTTGTTATGCTGAGCGAGATGCTCAGTGTTTACTTTAGATAAGAATTCAATTTCTTGAATTGCGTATTATTGCTGGGATTTGGATTAGGAATGGGGGAAAAAGGTGGTAAGGCTTCTTGGAGCACTACTTGTGTGTCGGGGAGCTGGCACTAATGACCTTGCCCAGAAAAAATAAATCATTATGGAAAATTTAACAAGCCTTAGGACTTGCTAAATAAGGCCAAGACTGGTCCCCGGTTGTAGTGCCGATGATGATGATGATGATGATGACTTGTGTGTTCATTTAAATAATGCTCGATCGTTTGCAGGTAGCCAACGATGGCTACGCTGTATATCGTCGATAGTATTTATGTCGGTTATCCGTGGGGATAACCGAATTGTTTTCTGCAAATGGGTTGGCAATTAATGCCATGACAAGATTGTGTAATCTTGCCGGAAATTCAACTCACAGGTAAGCTGTATTTGCTGATTAAAGTGGGGTTCGAGCGATGCGTGGCTCTTCGGGCCCTGAAAAGCCCCACAGAAGTATTTCGCGTACGTGTCAGCCATTTTTGAACTGTGATTCTGAAACGCGCTGATTGCAGACTAAAATACACCATATTAACTCAACGTTTATTAAAACTTGGTCTCAAATAACCTAATCCTGATTCATAGTAAAACTAACACAGCAATCTGTTATTACTTCTAGTTACTGGTCTGTGTGCATCCGAAAGTTCATGATCTCATTAACTCGACTAGGTCACCGTTCCCTACCCTGTGAATTTTCCTCCACATTTCGCCCCCTGATCCAATTTCTTCTAGGTCACGCTTTACATTATCCCTTCATATCCGTCGTGGGTTATGTTACATACCAGGTTTATGAATAAGTTTTTTCAGGTTTAACTAAGAGATGGCGCCAGCGAGAAGTAGGCAGCGTATTAATTTGACACATACGTCATTTTGTTCGTCTAAGATTTAACTGCAAACACACACAAGTTAAGTCCCCGAAAAACTAGCGTCTTTGTTTTATAATTAGTGATCATGTCGAGTTTTGTGCCTGAAAAAGAACATTTGGGGCACGAATTGCCTTCCATTATGAGAATTTCCGATGATACAATTATAACATCAGACGAACATAAAGTAAATAACGAAAAAGTAAATGGAACTGTGGCGGTAGGATGTACGTGTGCCGTGGTTGGCACTGGTCCTACTCCTATCACCATCAAGTTCACTCACTGTATAGTCACCAATTATGGGTAAAATGGTGTATTGGCGTAGTGCAGCAGGTGCACTGGTACCGCAAAGATTCCCACAGCAATTCCGTTTCATTGCACACTGCTAACAACGGGTGGTTTATTGGTCTTTAGTGTCTCTGAGAGTCTTCCCCAAATCCAAATCTTGTTCAGGTCTCAGTATAGAATGAATGAAGAAAACACAGGTTAAATTTTTCACATTCAATCGTTATTTACTACGCTTAAAACGAAGGCTAATTTAAGTTAATGTAATACTAATTTCTTACACAATCTATCGGTATTGATTAGATAAACGAAACAAAAGTTAACTTCTTCCACAAATTATTGGTATGAATAACATAGTTGAAACTAAAGTTAATTTACTCCACTAATTGCATGTATTAAATAGTTGAAACTAAAGTGAAATTGAATTAATATTGATTTGATTTCTTCCACACATTATTCGCTCCACGACCCAATATGTCTACAACCCAAGCTAATTTACTCGGCCGCGCGTTTGAATCCTGACTCTCACTTGTTCGATATTCTAACGTACTCTCCGGTGGTTGATTTCCGATTGGTTTTTAATGCTTAACGTGGAGGCCCGACTCACCTCCACGGAATCTGACAGTCGACTAGTTTCATCGTCCAACAAAACCCAGTACCCGTAAAATAAATAAAAGCATAAATGTTTCGCGGGAGTTATTTTGTGCCGTTCTAGGAGAAAATATTACAAAAAAAGAAAAGTCCTTTTTCTTTGTTTATTTGGAAACTATGTTTCCTTTTATCAATTATCTCCGCTGAGCAGCACGTGTATGCGAGTCCGTAGTCAGACAGGATCTCCACTTTACAAAAAAAAGAAGAAAATTGGTGGCGAGAGGGCCGACTTTAGCGAGACAAGGACAGATGTGTCCTTCATCTTGTCTCTGACTTCTGGTCATCTTGCGATAACCAGAATCACCCACATCCGTGAGGATGTTGGGCTCGGTCTCGCGATATCTGAAAAGAAAAGATAAAAGGGAGGGTATCCAAGGATAGTATGGACAGTGTTAGTCCAGGTGTTCTCTAACTACTTGTATAGAGGGATGGTGGGAAAGAAATCATACAAGACCGGTAAGTCTTGGGTGCGGTAGTAAACGCAGATCACGTCTTTGGCGTCTGATAATCTGCGCTTTGGTCGGTGTGTATGTTTGTGTTTGTGGCGATTTGCCCCGTGCGTTCGTGTGTGTGGTTTGTTAATAGTAGACCCTATGGGATGGGTCCAGGAATCCTCTATTACAGAGGGGAATGTTGTTGGGAAGGGTGCTTTCTTCAGTTTTGTACAGAAGAAGAAATTGTGGGGGTTTGATCCGAGGAGATCGAGAGAGAGTAGGGTCAAGAACGGAAGAGTCCCGTACAAGTAGGTTCTCGCTGTTCTGAATATTTTCGAGGTACTTATATGCTAATTGAAGCAAGTACTCGAGATAGGTGTAATGGAGGCGCCTTCGTCTAGGTGAGAGTTGAGGTCTCCACTTTACATTTCGAACTTAAGTCTATTTATATCTTTCGACCTTAAATCTATTAGGTTAAACATGTTTTGAAGTACCTGTGTTTCATGTTTTGAAGCATATTTGTTTCTATTATTAGTATACAATGGTTCACGTTTTCTTTTGCTCGTGTTTTATGACTAACATTAGTTTGAACAGATTTTGAAGTATCTGTGTTTTACGTTTTGATTGTTAACTATCTTATTCTTTTATGAGTGTTAACTATGTTATATTTTAGGGGTGTTAACTCGCGCATCCTCCGCCCCAAGCAACCCAAAGGAAAATATCCTCGACGACCGTTTACATTTCGTATTGCGCACACATATCTTTAATTACCCCGGTCACCCATGCTGAGCATCTCTCAGCATGCGAACCGTTGAAACATCGATACCTCATGTCCAAGTCGAAAGACACGCTTGCTGCTTAGGCAAGCCATAGAACACGCAGGTGTTTATATTATCGTAACCGTGCCATTGAGAACTCTGGTTCACTCGGCAGCCAGTCGCTAAGCATGATACTCGTTGGGCTTCCATGACCGGCCAACATGCACGCAGATGAGTGAAAATCAAACACAGGGAGTGATCAAAAGGGTTGCTGCTGTGGACTCGTTGTGTCAAGGGGGACGTCGGATGTTTATACTATCGGGTAATGCGTACAGCATTTCCGACGATCGTATGTCCTTAGTTGGCAATTCATTGGTGTTGCCCCTTGTTTGTATTACTTGTGCCGCCTGGCGTGTTTTTCCGAGTTGTCTGTCGCTTGGTTAAGCGACCGAGATGTTTGGGACGACAAAGAAAAGAAGAAGTATCTCCTGCACGTGTGTGGCGGGATTGGACAAGAGATAAGCCGGCCTAAATATATTTCAAGTTGTATCGGTTGCTTAGTGATGCGACCGTATTTCTTTCTTAAGAAGTTGTTGCGCTTGGTGTAATCATGCTTTTGGGTAATATTGATGGCGCCCCGCGGAGGTGCCGTAGATACATGAATACGATTTCTCTTCCTAGTAGGTTTCGAAGATGCGTTGAATGCATCTAATGGGAGAAACTCGTAAAGGGAGAAATGTCTGTAGATAATTGCAGGTGATGGAAGATTTGGTATGCCTACTTGCCAGCTAAGTAATGGCGCCCAAATGGGAAGCCACAATACTTGTTGTATAGGGTTTTTTGTAAGCTTGGTGGAAGTTTTCGAATTATTGATGAGAAGGTAAGCAGTGGCGTTCGAAAGAACCGCCACAGAACCAATTTAACAGGGATATTCGAAGAAGTCATGATAGACGATACAAAATACATAAATATGGGAAAATTAATATTAGAATACATAATCCATAAGGAAGAAGAAGAACTAGAAATAAACGAAATAATATATAAAAATAAAGAACTTAAGAACATAGACTTAATTAAAATACTCCCAATAAAATACCAAACAATTAAATATAGTACTATAATTGGAGCTAGTGTAACCACCTTAATCTTATTGATGTATATACTTCGAATTATATATAAACATAAAAAATACGAGAAATCATATCAAATTAAACTATTAGAATTAAGAGAACTAGGTCTTTTGGGAGAACCAACAATTTAACGGAGGGGGGAGTTAACACCCAAAACCCATACACTTGTGTACACTAAACTATTGTCCATGAAACACACTTTTTGCGGTTGTTTATTACTTTATTTTATTGGTCTTTATTATTAAATAAATTAATCGTTTTTTTTTTTTGCTGTGTAATTCACTTACATACTTTATACATATATGCCGCACTCCTACACACTTCATTATCATCATCGGCACTACAATCGGGATTCAGTTTTGGCCTTATTTAGCAAGTCTCCCCACGGATATCCGATCCTTATCCGAAACTTGTTAAATTGTCCATAATAATTAGTTTTTTGTCTGCATGGTCCTTTTGCCAGCCGCTATTTCTTTTCTTTATCTTTCCCGGCTTAGGATCAAAAGAGGAAATACAAAGGGAAAATCAACAGAGGATCATGCTAATGCACATTTACGATCCTCTATGTCGGTGAGCGCTAAAATGAACGTGCGTTTCGTTTTATGGCGCAAGTTGTTTGTTTTAGAAGAATGGAAAAAGATATTGCCTTTGGGAAATGGTTTGGGTAAACAAACCTGTGGGGAAGAAGCATGATGTGCAGGCGTACTGCACTGGGTTCCCTTCTTCCTCCATCGTCACTAAAGGTTCCACCGTATATTGTTCGCAGGAATCGGTCATGAAATACTCCACCTATTTCCCAACGATCGAAAGTTCACTGTTCAACAAGATGAGAAAAGAAACTCCATGGAATACCTCGGATAATCGTTCACCAAGCAAGAAATAAAACGCACAGTGGTATTGTTTCGTATGAATGTTGTTTATTTTGATTTACTACTAAATTTTGACGCTCGAACAGTTAATGCAATTTACAAATGTTTTATTCGTTTTCACAAAACTATTGTTAACACTTAACCTACCAGAGCGGTCAAATGACCGCTTTTGAGAGCCCGAAAAATAAATGTTTTATAATTATTATATGATATTAATAATAAATTCTATATTAATTACAATCAACTGGAAAAGACTATAATGTTTATTTCAAAAGCGGTCATTTGACCGCCATCGGTAGAAATAAGTATATATAATACGTCGGTAGGTTTAGTGTTAAATTAAGTTGCACAGTTTCAAGAATTACGTAGTTGCCTGCGTCCGACTTCGACTCTGGGGTGCACTCCGGTACGCACCCCATGCTCACTCTACTAAGGGGGAAACGCGGAGCGGCGATGTGCGATCGTTAGTGGTTGAAATGAGACTCTATGACTGTTGCGCCCCCGCGGCGCCACGGGAAGCAGGAGAAAAACCGACCAGCATGGCTGCATGTTAAAATACGACTCGATCGAGGGTTGGAATCTGGCTCTTGAATCACCCTCGATTCGGTGGTGGTGGATATCCTCTTCGCTAAGGATATGTTTTTACTTACCACAAGAGAGACGTAAAGTCTCTCTCTGTGGAACAGAAAACCAGATCTCGTAATAAAGATCATGGTGGTACACATGTATGTGTGTACATTGGTTCATTCATGGGACAAAGCCATGAGAACGAAACTGAAACAAAGAAAGAGCACAATGTGCATCCATGAAATGTGAGTTCGGCTAAGCAAACAAGCCGAATCTCATTTGATGCTAATTGGGTTTGTGTTTGCTTATGTGAGAAGGTCAATGGTAAATGGATCCAGGAATATGTAGGACAAAGGGAATTTATGATCTGAGAGTTCAATTGAGTAAATAAACTCATTAGATGTTAGATGCATTTGGAATACTTGTATGTTTTGAATTGCTTGCCGTATCGCCAGAATCCCTGCTGAAGGACAGCGTTCTTTTCTTTGTACACGGCACATGCTAGGGAATTAGTTTCAGCGTCTATTGCGCTCATTGTATGCAGCTGCGTTGGACTGTGTATCATTGGGTAAAAGGGTCGCCAGCCAATGTGTATGTAGCTAAATTTATTGTACACATGTTGAGGCTGGGAATAGCCAACTCAGGTTAAGATTCCCTGATTATGCGGTTGCATTATATGTGGCCGATGAGTTTTCTTTCAGGGAATTTATGATAAGTTTGGGGAGAATTCTTATAGGGAATTTTTAATTTGAATTAATGAATGAAGGTAAGAATCCTTTTCCAGAAGCTTTTAGCTAAATACATTTGGTCTTTGTTGCGTGAAGCATTTACAGGTGCTTAATGCGATTGCATTAGCAGAAAGTTATGATGGCTGGGTTGTAATTATGGGGGTTCTTCGGGTAAGTGTACAGTGGGGTTTGGCGGAACCGCCACAAACCTTTAAAGGATCATACAATTGCAGACGCGCATTTTATGAGTCTCAACAATTTTACTTGAAAGTTGGTCATCTGGTCCGCAGATTTGGGTCCAGGGCATTCTGCTTGTTGAACATCTGGTTCGTTTATCACGTGTTGGGTTTAAGTTAAATTTAATATGAGCAAATTTGTTTGATATTGAATTGATATCGCGATATTTAATGTATGCGCGATTAACGGTGGAGACTAGCTCCAAAGAAATAGGTATTAAGGGGTTGAGGGTTTTGTACGTAACCCTTCTTTGAGCCACTATAAGCTTTAATCAATTGCAATATCAATGGGACACAACCAGACAAGAAAAGGCAGCTATGAAATAATTTCTGAAATCAAGGAATGGAGGAATGGATCACATGGTGAGGTAGACTTCTACATAACCTAAGAGTTGCATTGCTTTGGTAACCGCAGTCATTCGGTTCATTTACAAGAATGATCCACACCGTCCATCCCCAACGAACGTAACCGATTTCAAGACGACCGCACTGTATTTGCAGACTAAATTAACGGACCAGTAGATGGAGCTAGCATAAGAGTCCTAACATAACATGACAAGAACACTCGCGAAAAAATCTGTCCCCATGTTTGTCTCTGCCCATTGGGAGAAGAAACAGGAATGTGTTGCAAATTGGAAAATAGAGCTGGATTTAGTCTGTAGCCACTTCGAGGTGTTCGCGTATAGAGGGAATCGAGAATACACGCTGATTCCGGCCACGCGAATTTTTTTTGTTGTGAAAAATACTACCCCTAGGTCGCGACCCCAAAGGAAAACAAACTACCCCCCGAAATTCGATGTTCGAGTAAACGTTGGAGATGGTGTACACCCCGTTTTTTTTTTAAACCCAACGGCCTACCTAACTCATAGTCAAAAAACATTTGTGATTGGAAGATCCATTGTTATTCTTGGACATATACTCGGATATTCGAGATGACTGTTTCGAATGAACACTTATACCATAAAACACTGAATAATATTAATAACAGTTTCATTGATACTAGTACTGAATTCTAAAGCATCATATAAGTTTAGCTGTTAATATAATTTTGTATTGGCGACGACATACGGAGAGTGGAAACTCTCCAATGTTGCTTAAACACAACCATTTCTTCACTTACCTTGAACCCAAAGCAACATCATATTCGTGCAACATAAAATGTATATGGGAGTCGCACATGTTCCCAAGGAATTAAATAGTCCTCTCAAAGGATTTCCTTTTTCTTCAAACTAAACACCACTACAATTGTAATCGCATTAAATGCGCCCTCAAAGTGCTTTTGCATTTTGTGTCTAATGGAATTCCCTTTTTCTATCCAACAGTTTGTGTATCGGAGCGAACGTAAGTCCTTGGCAACATCGTGAGTTGCAAAACGCTGCTTTAATTCTTGTCCTCAAGATCCTTGAAACTTTACTGTTGTGCATTTAACGGAAGTTTCCATTCAAATATTTTCGTACAGGACAGTGTTCAATACTTGATTTCAACACTTGAGCGTCCTGCAAGTATTTTTCTTAATTTATTGTCATCATTATTATAAATTAAAAGACTTGCGGAAAAGCTCGAAGGACAAATAAATTTATTCATGATCTTCTCCCTCACTGTTAAGCTGGGTAGAAATGAGGTTGGCGTTGAGGGAGCAGTCGCAGGTCGTTTTAAAGTTAATAAACTGGTTCGTTCTTTGTATTTACTTTAAGTGGTCTTTAATGAACAGAATCAGGACCCTGCTGTTCACCCGTTTTTCGTCATTTTTCTGGCAGAGCCATTTCACCGATATAGAATTTGCATTGGTTGTAGTTCGTAAACTTAACCGAGCAATGTCCACAGTCTTCTCTTGAGGGAAACTTCGACGTATACAGCGTTTTACAGAGTTCGAAATATATAGTTTTTATATTTGCTTTTCTCAGGACAGGTGAGCCTATGCCACTGTGACAGTGCCTTGAGATGCGCATTGGTGTCCTTTTTCTGTTTGATTTTGAGGTGCTGGAATTGAAAACTGGACATATTTGTGCTGGAAGAAAGTTCCTGTTTTGCAGAAAATTCGCAAAAAATTGCAGAGTGAAGCCCAATCATCTGTTAGAATACATGCATGCTTATACCAAGTACCAATAATCAATTATCATCGCGAGGATGACGGTCAAGGACATAGTAGGATTAGATTGAATGGTACATACATGATTTTCTTTTTAATAACTTGCGTGCACAGACATGAGTTGAGGATGAGTACGTTTAATATTGTTACAATGGGGGTTGATATATGTACCAGACATGGGCACTAGATCCTATCAACTCCCCAACACTTACCGTTTTTTTCACTGTTAATTGTCCTCCAATAAAAGGCACAACAAGCAAACAGCCAAATGAAAAGTCACGTAAGTTCCTTAGTTGATTAATGCTCTTTATTTAAATTTGCGTTATGGCATCGGCACATGCGCATAACACGGGGAGTTCACAACCTAATTCACTAATCTGGTGACTAGGAGTTAACAATATAATTCTTTAATCCATTAGCTGGTGGGCGCCTGCACCCCCTTCAGGATCCTGATAATGTCAAAACGAAGTTCACTTAACCGAACAAAACGAATTCCGTGACTAGTTGACAGAAAGGAAAAACGGCACTCCAAGTCGAATATTCAAACGGTGTAAAACAAAACTGGCGACTTAGTAGCGGAGCTGGTAAAAAAGGGAACTCTAAGCGGGTGCGACTGTCTGCTGTGGTAATAAGAATCTGACTCCTCGATGCCATCCACATCCGTCAGATTCATCGGTGCTGGATCACATCGATGTAGGAGGAGCGAAACGGATTAACTTGACAGCAGCCAATGGTGATCGAGAAAGGGGTTAAATGGGAGGATTCCCCATGTGTCCGTATAAGACAAGTACGATGTTGTAGCATATACAGCCACACGAAATTTTATCAATGAAATAATAATTTGGTTACCTGGATTTTACCGCCGTTTTCAACTACTTTGCCGGGGAGAGTTGGAGGTCGGAGTAGCAGCTTCCATCCGACTCAGTCCTGGTTCTTCTTCCCTTGGGCCAACAATTTAGCACCTTCAGCCGCAACTTCCTTGGATGTCACTTGACGCTTCTTCCTCAATGCAAGACGTCTTCGTTTCCTTTTAAAGACAATTGGGGTTACCAAATGTTGGATTTTTGGAGCCTCCGATATGGCTGCGACTGGCCAGTCCGATCTCTAAACACCCGCGCCTTTTTCTTTCGTACTAAATAAGACCAACTTTCTGTCCACTAACACTTTTAGTGTTTTATAATTTTTATTTCGAGTCTACTTTCTCTTTTTTTTTTCTTTTCCTTTACAATTATTACTATTATTAATTTCACGTTTCCAAGAAAGAACAAAGAACAAAAAAAAAAAACGGGAACACCTTCTTTTTTCCTGCTTTTCTTCCACACCTTATTTCAACTCTGTCCACGGAACTCTCAAACGTATCTTTCAAAAAGGGTCAACCTTCCATCTCTCTCGCTCTCCACTCACGTCCACTTCGAAAAACAAATTCGAACTCGAAGAACTGCACGATCCACACCCGAATCAGGGTGTGTTCAGGAACTCACTTCAGGATCGTGCAATTCTTCCACCACCTTACCATCATACTATGTTAAAACAAAATTAAATGCAAATTATTAAATGATGGTGGTGGCCGACGTACGTAACAATGCACCTTAAACTGCAATACAGACAACGATCGCCGACACCTGATCAAACAAATGTACGCACATCAGAGGCTGTAGGCAATGTGGTCATAAATCATCGATGATCCACACCTGAGAAAGGAATAGGTTTTTTTTGCTCCAAAGTAAACAAAAACGCTATTTGAAGGGTCAAATGATGAGATGTACTGGAGATGCTAGGTCAACCGGAGATTTGGGTTGTTTGCTTTAGCCGTATGGCTTTGGCGCACAAGGCGGGAAATTATTTATGGTGGTGAGAGATTTGACCTGCAGATGTGCAGGCTAACGTCTCACCCAGGGGACCCATGGACCAGCGGTTAGTAAACAAAACAAACGCAGTGACGTACTGTGTGTTTGCTTTGATTTGCTGGTGGGTCATCATAGGGCACGGCATGGGTAAGGTTGTCTAAACAATAATCATATTCATGCCCAAATTCCATGATCGGTTGATAACCGATGAAAGGGAATTGGTCGCAAGTTTTGCGAACCTTATGATATGGGTGAAATATAAGATTACCGAGTGGAAGGGAAACTATCGGCTGCAGCTGTATCAGGTGAGCATGGAGGCAGTGTTTATTTACACTTTTGCCATGGTGTGAAGCGTCATTTTGATTCTACTCGAAATATAACGTCTCCTAGGTCAATGGATCGAGTGTGTGTTTACTTCAAATAACACTCAATCGGTTGTGGATAGCCGGCGATGGCTATGCTATCTATATATTGCCGATAGGACGATCATCCGATGGGTCTGCCGATAAGGCGAGGATGGACATGTCATGCACGTGTGTGAGAAAGTGCTTCTCAGCAATGCGCATTGACTTGTTCGGGAATTAATGTCGGTTACATGAAGAGGTAATCGAATTAGATTTCGGAAACATGATGCGTTGGATGCAAGCATGCCCGGGGGTGAAAGTTTGATGCCACGGTAAGATGGTAAGCCACATTACTAGAATAACAACGCTAAAATATTAAACAATTTTTAAGCTGTAAACTTTTAATGATAAATCAATCATCATCATCATCATCATCATCATCAGCACTACAACCGGGAGCCGGTCTTGGCTTTACTTAGCAAGTCCTGAGGCTTGTTAAATTCTCCACAATGACGTGTTCTTTCCGGGCAAGTTCATTAGTCTTGCGCCAGAGGCTCCCCGACGGGGAATCGAACTCCGGTCTCCCGCGTGACATGCGGGTATACTCCCCACTATACTATCGAGGAGCTCAATGATAAATCAATACACAGTTAAAAATGCTTAGGTATTATAATATTCCAATGTAGAAAGGGTAAGCTACGTTTTCTATACGTTCGAAATACGAAATGTCAGATTATGTTTGCTTAAATATTTTAATTTTTACATGCATTTCAAATGTTACGTAACACGGTGGGGAAGGAAGTAGGTTGCGCCAACGTACGGCGCGGGGTTCACTTCTTTTCCCAAACGCCACTATAAGTTCATTGGTCCCGCCATTAACCGATCACCAAGGATTAAGTCCAAAACACAGAACAAACACAGTTGAATAAAGAATGGAATTGTTCATGAATTGAATTGGAAAATTACTCGACACACTTTGTTCTTAATTGTTCATGAATTGAATTGGAACAAAGTGTTAAAGCTCCTCGATAGTATAGTGGTTAGTATACCCGCCTGTCACCCGGGAGACCGGGGTTCGATTCCCCGTCGGGGAGCCTCTGGCGCAGGACTAATGACCTTGCCCAGAAAAAATAAAATCATTATGGAAAATTTAACAAGCCTTAGGACTTGCTAAATAAGGCCAAGACCGGTCCCCGGTTGTAGTGCCGATGATGATGATGAAAGTGTTAAACCAACAAGGACCCAAAATGTAATCAAATACATCATGTAATACAATTAAAGTCGCCGACAATACAAACCTTGTATACTAAACAACTTTCTGTGCTTTTTATTTCCGTGGTTCAGTGTCCGCTCCATCCTTTATTCAAATGCCAATACCTTCTTCTCCGTGGTGCATGTAGAGAAAGCGTTTGATGAGGAAGGAAGTAAATCAGCGCCGTACGTCGGCGCACAATTCTTCCTTCCCCACATTGGTGACCGCGACGTGATATGAACACGCAACCTTCTGATCTGGTTATATTATATTCGCGTCCCCGTGCGCACCGGTCTTAAATCGCTATCAATAGAAATTCGGCCAGTGAAACCGGCTCTCTCAAATTAAGGTACACATGTATGTGTGAACATTGGTTCATTCATGGGACGAAACCATGAGAACGAATCTAAAACAAAGAAAGATGCATCATGTGCATCCATACGATGTGAGTTCGGCTAAGCAAACAAGCCGAATCTCATTGGATGCCAATTGGGTCTTTGTTTGCTCATGTCTCGAGGTCATGAGGAACGGTTCCAGGGAAATTAAAAGACAAAGGGACCGTATAGATCGTTGTCTAGGATGTGCATTGCGGCTAAATAAATAGACGACGATGCATCGAAGAAATGGTGTTAAGAGAACAGATGGGACGAGGGCATCATAAAAGTCTTAGCTGAGTGATGCCCCTGTGTAAATAGCCGAATAGCCATTAGAAGGAGGTGCTAATGGATTACAATACTTTATACAATGAGAATTGTATATCGTATCTTGGGTCGGTGGCCGAAACGAATCCCCTGCTTGCATTTGTATATGCAGGGAAATTCGTTTGTGGCAAGGAACGAAATTTGTGATTATTTATTTGTTTAGACGAGGGATCATGGTCGGGTAAATGCCAACTGAACAAACAAGCTGCCCCCACGCTGCTTTGGCAGTTTGACAATGAATCGCCAAGCAATGTGTATGTAAGACATTGTTTTACACAAGTGAGGCTGGGAATAGCCAAATCAATGTTAAGATTCCCTGATTATGCGGTTACATTATATGTGAACCGATAAGCTTTCTTTTCAGTGATATGCTGTTTGGAACAGAATTCTTAAAAGGAATTTTGAATTCGAATAAAAGGATGCAGGTAAGTATTCTCTTCCAGAAGCTTTTAACTAAATACATTTGGTCATTTGTTGCGTGAAGCATTTACAAGTGCTAATGCGATTGCATTAGCGAAAACTTAATGAAGGTTGGGTCGTAGTTATGGGGGTTCTTCGGGTAAGTAGACAGTGGGGTTTGGCGAAACCACCACAACACGCCAGTGGGTAAAGGTGGGTCTGGCTGATATTATGTGTAATTAGGGAATAATATAGTATCGGGCTCCTCGATAGTATAGTGGTTAGTATACCCGCCTGTCACGCGGGAGACCGGGGCTCGATTCCCCGTTGGGGAGCCTCTGGCGCAAGACTAATGACCTTGCCCGAAAAAAAAACAAATCATTATGGAAAATTTAACAAGCCTCAGGACTTGCTAAATGAGGCCAAGACCGGTTCCCGGTTGTAGTGCCGATGATGATGATGATAGTCAAAAAAAAATGGTTACATAATTTGTGGGGGACCCTCGAGAAGAGTCCCTGATAGCGAATACCGTGTGGAATACTGGCGCAAGTTTTATACATAAGCCTCGTCAATCTTGTTCTTCTGCTATTAGTTTTTATCGATGTCCAGTTCGATTCTATTTCACAAAGAAACTAGTGGGTAACTCCTTAATCATGTCCTGTGAGAATATTTAGCGAGGACATTTGAAGCAGTGTTCTCGTGAATTACATTAAATCAATACACGAGGTAATGAATAAATAAATAGCAAAAGCAAAGACTAGTATTTCAAAATTCAATAGTGGAACATCATACAAACAGGATACAAACACTCAATGACACTCAGTGTGTTTGTAAGGGATCATTTTCAAGTGTGGCTGCTGCTTGTCGGTACTTTAACATCATCCTGTTGTGGTCGACAAAACTCTTTCGATTTGAATTTCTATGTTTTTGTGGTGACCTACATTATAAAGCGTATTTCAGAAAAAGGCCAGACACATAGGATCTGGCACATTTGAACAACAAACAACTGGTCCGGCTTTTTATGCATTGGGACGAGTTGTTCAGCAAGCAAAACATCATTAGCCTAAAGGAGGTGTTGAATAGGCTCATTGTGGACCTATTAATTTAGTGTCATACAAGAGGTGATCGCTGTTTTTCGTTGGTAACATTCATTTTACATGTTGTTTCGCTCTAGAGTTTATTTTAATTAAATCATTCGCGTCTGTGGCGGATATGCACAAAAAATTGTGTTTTTGAATAGAAGTTTTTTTGCAGATAAAACGATAGTCTACTTATATGAAAATAAATGTGAAAGTCGTGCATTGAATGTGTGCGGTTGGTTGGCGAATATATTGATTTCAACACATGTTACCAACCAACGAAATGAATACTATGTCCGTAATTAATGCGTAGTTCAATCACGAATATGTTTATGGATGACTACTTGAGTATATCTCATTGTCCTTTTATTAAAGGATGAGTAGTAAATGAAAGCAATCATTAGCAGAGACCGCGAGCACCAAAGTATTTAACCAGCGATTCCAAAAAAGTGGATTAAATGTCATTTTCCAAAATCAAAATGGCATAAAGTTGGTTACTCGAACTTATCACAGCGAGTTTTCGAGTTGATTTTTCGTCGGAATGGACTGAATTAAATTGTGGAGCGGACCGTTAATAAGTGGTAACCAGAAGCACTGTGTTATTGTAGCTATTGTAGCTTGCTCTGGTTCTCTGGTTCTGAGTTTTATTTATACTTTTTTTATTTTATTTCCCCTATGAGTTTTTCGACCACCCTAACATAAAAAGTACTGTTATGGTTAAGTTGAACGGACGGCTGGCTCTCAGCGCGTCCGCAAAACGCAAACTCCCCATGATGCACTGGACTGGCTGGTTAAGGATACCCTAAAAGTAGATGAATTCAGAAAAGCCTTGCCTCTAGACCCGCGTGATACCGGCTCTATATGCCGTGGGATCTTCTTTCCCTCGCGAGGCGTTCCTTACCACTGGTGGGAGAAAACGCCTTTCTTGTATCTAACCGAATAGGAATTGATTTTGAACACCCGTTAGCACTGGTGGGCGGGGGGGGGGGGGTCCCAGTAAAGTAAAATACGATTGAACGCACTCTTACCACGGGGAGGGGGGGTCGAAAATATACTAGAGAAAACAACAAAACAACAAAACAAAAAAACGAAATCAAGAGAACGGATCAAAAATAACAAGATAACGGGTCGAAAATAACTCCCACGGAAGGACACACACATTTTCGTATTCTATACATTCTGCCAAATGCCTACCCGGAATTTCTGAATAAAACGACAAATTAAATTAACCATCAATATTTATTTTATCGCCGTCAAAGTAGGCCTCTTCCAGGGCAATATACTTATGGTAACGAATAATATAATCATCCATTCACATTTCATAGGCCGCGGCCGCGATCAATCTTACCTCCTTTTTTGATTTTTCGTTTATGGCTTCAATTGACTCGAAACCTTAGAGGTTGTCCTAAATACCAACAACTAAAAGTAAAGTTGGAGGCTAGAAAAAAGCAAGTTGAATAAGAGAAACGAATGAAAACTCGATCTTACAACAACTTTGTGGCACCTGGTGTGGCATACGCCCAAATGGCAGGTGGTGTAAAGAATGCACCTATCTTGAAACAACCACCAAATATGAGTACTATCCATACAAGGACAGCTTTCTGCGTGTGAGAAAAATATCGAATTAATTGAAAAAAAAGTGAAGGAACATGTGGGCTGAATAGATATTATCTACTCGACCCTCCTTCCAGATAATTCGGCTGAGTTATCCCTTAAAATTATTGCTGGGAATGGAAACTCACTAATCCGCATGGAAAGAAGGGATAATCTGAGCAATCTGCTGGAAACTGAACGCCTAGATGTGCTTTTGGCTATCGTGACTAAGACCAAAGACACAAGTTGGGCTACAGAAATGATAAAGTTATAAGACGAGATCGTCTAGACTCCACTCAAGGGAGAGGAGTCGCCGTCCTCATCCACAATGGTCTGCAACACCAGTTCGTGTGGCGCAAGACTAATGACCTTGCCCGGAAAAAACAAATCATTATGAAAAATTTAACAAGCCTCAGGACTTGCTAAATAAGGCCAATGATGATGATGACAAGTTCGCTGGAAACATGCATTATAGATATTCCTTTGAAAAGGCAAAGGCATCTGTAGCGTCCTACGAACGCACAATTCCGCCCAGGTAAGGTTCCAAACCTTCAAGGAACTGACTTACCTTATCCAGTACACTTGCCCACAGACACGTGTCCCCAAAGCTCATTAATCAGGCCTGTAACAAGGGCATAGGAAGCTGAAACAATGTTGAAACCGACATCAAAAAAACAAGGAACTTAACGTTCAAAAACTTTCAGCATCGAGTCAACGCATCCATTCATAGTATGCAAAACAATTCCAGATTACAGGCCATAAATCTTCCATCCAAAGCATCTGCACGATGTACCAGGAATTGCATTTTCGATGAATAAATAACAACGGATGCATACGCCGGCAGCTAAACGCAAGAAAGCATATCGCCTATCCGCGGCCAAAATTGTAAACAACCGAAATTATCGCAACAAGATAATTCGGAAGATTTACAAATCCAACAAAGGAAATACTCCGGTCCCACGATTCCTTTGTAAAAATTTCACACCCATTAGAAGGATCTAATGGATTTCGGTTGTGTTTACAAAAGGCAAACAACCACGGGCTGTACGCCCGAAAAATCATCTCGGCCTTCGCGCCAGATGTTCTGTGCAAACAGAAGGCCGTGAAAAAGGAAATGCTATTTCAACGAAGAATGTATGCAGGATGACTTTCCCTTTCTCAAAAAAAAAAACTATGGAATATCCCCGGGGATACGGTAACATGCTGCTAACAGGAATCCGGAAATTCTGTTAGCAGGGGAACTAGGAAAATTTTTGGATAGTGTTACAGATACAATCCGTCTCAGAGAGATTTGAATCGTCAAGGAGAAGACAGAGATTTTGATCATCGAACCGCGAGGATCTCTAACGAAGAGATAACCGAATGAGGTCGTGAATAGAATTGTTCGAGAACGTCGAGTCGTACGTGTGCTTAATTTCAAAAATAATTAACTTGTGTATTCTAGACGATAAGTGCAAAATAAGCTTTTTGGATTAATAAAAGTCACCGTACAAATAGAAAAACAGTTTTTCGTGTTTTATTTGTGCCGTTTCCGCTCAGTGTGTTCTTCCTTGTGTGCGTACAGTGTTCGGCGGAACACTTACGACCGAATCGACAATAACCGCCAAACATCTATATGTAGTCTCTGTATACGCTCCTTTCCCAGTGCACACAGTTTATCAATGAACTTGATACCCTTTTCCGAAGTCTCAAGTTAGACTCGGAAAATAATTATTTCTTTATGCCAGGAGATTTCGATTCCAAGCACAGTGTTTGAGAGAGTCTTATCTCGAACATAAGAGGCAATACGTTGTTCAACTGGTGGCAAACAGACACCATCGAACAAAAACTAGAATTGTACGCTACAAGTATGCCGTCTTATCCAAGAGGAAGATCCTTATTGGATTTACTTTTCCTGGACGAGCGAATACACTTATTAGGCATGGATCTGACTACTCGAAATTGCCTTCGCACAATCGAGTACGATCGGGATCATTATGGACTTGGCGCCGTAATTCATGTTCCAAACGAACACTCGCTACTTGATCGGTATGACCAGATACATTCTTTTAACTTTCGAAAAGAACAGTGGTCGTGCTCTTATCGGCTAATAAAAATAGAATTACGCTTCAATGGGGTAGATCCACCGACTGACAGGAATCTTCGTAACGATGAAATTGATCATTATCTTTTAATGATGAACAACATTTTTACTAATACTATGAATCGTTCTATTCCAAACATAACTCACATGGCCGTACAAACCGATACAGAAACTCAACGAATGGCGACCGGTATAGGCAAAAGAGCATTCTGCGCTCCAAGCCGAAACAGCTTTATAGTCAGTTTAGCGATCCAAATTGGCAGGAAGCAAAAACGATTAAGTCACTGATCAAAAACCTTCAAAAACTGATGAGTGACAATTATAGATCGGGGGGATGGGAGTGAACATACAGGGCAAGGTCACTGATTGCTTTCAACCCGGCGAAGGCCAGACGATCCTTGTCCCTGTTCAATCCAAGCTGACATGCAGTCTCCACGTGACATCCCTGGATAGCTACTTTCGCACCCACCAAGTAGTGAACCAATGCATGGAGCGATATCCTGAGAAAGGTTGGCGCCAGGCTAATAACCTTGCCCGGAAAAACAAACTATTATGGAAGATACAACGGATCCCGGTTGTAGTGCCGATGATGATGATGATGATGATGATGGTGATGATGATGATGATGATGATGATGATGATGATGATGATGATGATGATGATGATGATGATGATGATGATGATGATGATGATGATGATGATGATGATGATGATGATGATGATGATGATGATGATGATGATGACAATTATAGATCGGTAATGAATGAAGATTGGAACAACAAAATCCAAGCTATTAAAGCTAGTGGACCGAATATGTTCCCACAAATAAATAAAGTATTTAGAATTGTAATGACATTCGATGCCTGCGAGTACCGCGGACTCCGGAAAGCTGTCAAACAATGCTAAACGCAGGACTTGCCCTGAAATACGTTAACGAATGGTTAATAATAATCGAGGATACGCAAAAGAAAGCGAACTAAATTGGTGCTTGTTTCGAAGCAGTGTATAGAGTAGACGAATCCGTTCATTCTAACCGCGACCTGGAAAATGGACTCAGCAAAACCATATTTTGCTACACAATAAACTTAACAGTCTCCAAAGTCGAAGCTTCACGACCTTTAGTGAAAACAATAGAGCGAAAGACGAATATGTGTGTACATAAGGATGAACCTACGAACATCTTTAGATCCAGTAAGAACAGAAAATCCTCTGCAATATATGGATAGTATCCCAAACATTGTTCTAAAGCATTTGCATCTTGAAGTAGTGAAGATTTAAACAATTTTATTCAACAACGCTCTAAATAATGCATATTATCCAAAACGTTGGAAAACTGCAGTAGTCCATCCCATCGCCAAAAAGAGGAAGGACAGAAGCAACCGCACTAATCTTCCCTCGATTAGTTTGCTTCCAAACATCAGCAAGGCATTTGAGAAAATTATAATGCAAATAACGCATTGATAAACTGATGTGATAAAAATTGTATTATTCCGAACAACCAATTCGGTTTCAGATTGAAAAACGACATCGTTCATGGCGCGGCAAAACTTGTGTCCGGCATACAGTGGAACAAAGGAAAGCCAAAATGCCCAGGGGTCTGTTTGGTTGACTTTGAAAAGGCCTTCGACACCGTATTATTAGAAGGACTTGTAGATAAGATGTTAAATCTAGGTACGCCCGAATATTTATTGAACATTGTCTACGATATGATAATGGGTAAACAGTTTGTGGTGAAATGTGGAGATATAACAATCAACAAGGCCTTTCACATCAAAAACGGCTTACAATGGGAGCAGTGAATTCTCCTATTTTGTTTAACATTTACACTACTGATCTAATGGGTTCTGTCAACCATACAATTGCATACGCAGAGGATATTGTGGTGTATAGGTGTGGAGAAAAGATTGATGTCATCAACAGACTTCTGCAGAATGACTTCAATAGAATCGAACTTTTTTGCGACAGCTGGAAGTTAAAGATTTAGCATCATCGGCACTACAACCGGGATCCGGTCTTGGCGTTATTTAGCAAGTCTCGCGGCTTGTTAAATTTTCCATAATAATTTATTTTTACGGACAAGGTTATTAGTGTTGCGCCAAGGAAGTTAAAGATTAATTTTCCGAATATAGAGACTATCCTTTTCAGAACGCCTTCCCCAGGCCATCGACGGATACAAAACGGATTTGGAAGGAATTTACCATTGCAGTGAATCATAATCTTCCCCTACAAGAAAAACTGTGGTTAGATACCTTGGTACCTGTTTTGATCAGTATCTTTATTTTGATAAGCACATAACAGCAACTTTTACCGCAGCTAAGAATGCATATGCTATGACAAGAAGTCTCTTCCGTAGCAGACTTTTAGACTCCAAAGTCAAAATAATCTCATACTTGGCATTTATACGACCAGTATTGGTGTAGGGCTACCCGGTATGGTATAACATATCCCCATTCTACATGGAGAAGTGTCGGGTGTTCAAGAGACAGTGCATGCTTTCCTGCCTCGGACTTTATAGAACACGAGACTCGAAACATAAGAAGTTCTATCCCAATAAAATTCTGTATAACAAATCAGAACTACACAGGATAGATAACTTCATAATCAAAAATATCCGTGGTCACATTGTAAAGACAATGTGCAGTGAAAATAATCTTATTTCGGGAGTATTCTATCCCAATGATATGTATAGGGAGAGTTGTGGCAGTTCTACGAACCGCACAACCAACTTTAGGTTAAGATGTCCTTTCCGCCAAGGAACATACTTACCTTTATTCCTTACACGTGCCCACAGACACGTGTCCCAAAGTCCTTAATCGTACCTGTAACAAAGGTCATATGAAAATGCATGCAACAACGTTGAACCCGATATCAAAAACCAAGGAACTTAACGTTCAAAAACTTCCAATATCGAGTTCAACGCATCCATACATCGTATGCAAAACCAATCCAAAAATGCAGGAAAGCATCGCATATAAATCGATCACCCAGCCTGAGCAGCAACGCGATGTTTTCCCACGAAATACCATTGTCGGTAAGTAAACCGCACAAGTGATGCATTCTCGGGTAGCTAAAAGCAATTAGCACCTAAATCCCTTGCATGACCTAATGCTAAGGCACAATTGCGCATACAAACGATTCGTTGCGCCGCTGATTAGCAGGCGAACAATCATAAACGCATAACACTATCTCTGATAGATGTTTATGATGGAAAAGGCAAACAAAGCCTTACATCCCATAGTCCGTGTACACATCCGAAATGCAGGCGATCCTTTGCCGCATGCCAGATGTGTAGTGCAAATGAACTACGGAAAGATCGGAGAATAAGCGGCGGCATCCGACCCTGAAACAAAAGAAACATGATTCCGACCACCAGCAACGAATGGTGATAATGATAATTATTAGGTAAGATTTCTCCTTTCCAGATCCTATGGAAAAAACTCCTTTTGAGATGCAAAGGGAAATTTTATGCTGTTAACAGATACGATGGGAAGGTCTGTTAGCAGATTGGACGGGGAAATTTTCCTTTGCAGATGCGGGTTGAGTAATTCGAATGGGATATTTTTAGGATGGAGACAATTAGTCTATATCGAGCAGTCAGAGAGAACCCCACCGAGGAGGTCGACATAGAGAAACCCAACAAAGAGGTCGGTCCGCGCGATTGAACCCAAAATTAAGTGTACTACATTACCATAGGAAATTGGCAAACTCGTAGAAGTAATGACACAACATATTGAAGCCCAAAAGTCGATCAGCTCGCAAAATAATCCGGCAACATCCAGAAAGCTGGCAAATATTTCCGTCGGTTTTACGTCGTTGGAAAAGGTCCTACGTGAAATATCTGACGCTGTTAAATCAAATGCGAAACTTACTAACGACCTGCGCGCCAATACCACGCGTACATTGCAGAACCTGGAAATGGCACAGTTCACGCTTAGTACACTGTCAAGCCTGCACTACGAGAACACAACCCCACTGCTATATTTTAAGACCTTGATCAATAAGTATGAAATTGAACTAGTGAACATCCATAATAATATTGCTATCGTAGCCAAACATATGCATTCGTTGGCAGTACCACAATCTGTTATCTCCTTGGCCGGACGAATGTACTCCCTGCACCAAGCTACAGAAGAGAAGAAGGATTTGTACAAGAGATTAAGAAAGATGCGCAACCGAGAGCCATACGACGTCTTCGCCGCTATCGATGCACCACCAAGAACTACTGAAGGGAATAGTCTAGATGTGCCTTGTGGGCCGACCCCTTTTATGAAGTTTGTCCGGTCCACAGCTCTCAACAAGCCGTCTAATTCCGGAGGTGGCCGCTACTTCTATTAACAGTTGAATGATATGTTTTTGTTCATCTTATATATTATGAAAATACTTTAACTGATGGAAAATGTTTTGATTTATCATATTAAAGTCTGTTTCATCAAAGTTATGACGTCAATCATTCCGGGCCTTGTAGCCTACAACTTATGCTCGAAGAGCTCCTCGCCCCGATACCCCGACTCGCACAATCCCTGCTTTGGGCCGTCCGAATATGATTCCAGCAATCGGGAGACATCAACTCCTGTATTTGACCGACCCGAATAGTAACATCAGGCTTGAAAATGAACGGCTGCTTGTGAAACCAACACAGGACAATGCTCGAGTTCGACCACAGGTAGTAAGTTGTATCCGTAAGTCCTAATGCCGTGCGAACTTTTCAGAGTGTTGAAGCCACCAGGAGCCCTGCACAGAGCTTTAGGCGGGGGATCGTAGCACCATTGATGGGAGCCACCTTGGTGCGAGCAGTGAGTAACGATCCTCGGGCCTTCCCGTCTGAACCAACAGTCCTCGTATATATAATTCCAACGTCTGCACGCGCACTAGCATCACAGAAGCCGTGAAGAGTCATTGTTTCTCCATCCACCATTCCCAACCATCGTGAAATCCGAATGCGATTTAAAGCATCTACTCCATTACTAAATCTAAACCACGCATCACACAGTTCGTTTGCGAGTGGGGCATCCCAAGTAACGCCCTGGGACCAAAGCGTTTGAATAACGGTTTACCCAGTGACAACCACAGGTGCCAGTAAACCAGTTGGATCGAAACGTCGTACCACTTCATTCAGGACTCGCCGCTTCCTTGGGTCTGGCTGTAGGTCTAATGCCACTGGAAAAAGAACTTATTATGTTTCGTTTGGTCGTAAAGTTCTTGTGTTAGGGGAAAAAAAGATTAAAAAATCAATTTAAAAAACGATGTAAAAGAGGAAGGCCTGTAGGGTGTAATTACTCGTGCGTCTGTACGGATGCGGATTCAGTAAACACCCACAGAGTAAAAGTCGACGGAACACCAACGATATTGAGACAAAGCACTGATCACCACAGGAAGTCGATGAATGAAACAGGTTGATGGTTTCCGGTTATAAAACGTTCTTTTTATTTGTGTTAATCCGATGGATGGGTGTATAATTGTGTTCCTAACTAAACAGGAAACTTGGTTAAATTTAATTTGATTTCACGTTAACTACATGTTCCTTTTAACACAATAAACTTGATTAAATTTAATTTTCGTTTCACAGCACTTACTGTTCCTTTCAACAAACAGCAATGGTTATGTGGTTATATTAAGCGACTCGCGCAAGGACGGACTTGAACACAAGCTCGATATAGGATCACGCACGAGACAAAAGATACTCCGTTCGGACTCGACTCCGTATATTAAAAAAAAATCCTCAATAGGCGCGTATAGTGCGTGTGCACTCTTAAGATGACGAAATCTGACTCAACGATGTTCGTCGAGATCCACTTCCACTAGCCACCATAAAGATGGATTTTTCATATATCCTTTCAGGTCACTGCACAGGTGCACAAAGCGGGAATTTATTCATGGTGGTGAGGCATTTGACCTGCAGCTGTGCAGGCTAACGTCTGACCCAGAGGAACCATGGACCAGCGGTTAGTAAACAAAACAAACGCAGTGAGGTACTGTGTTTTTGCTTTGCTTTGCTGTGGGTCATCATAGGGCATGGCATGGGTAAGATTGTCTAAACAATGATCATTTCCATGCCCAAATTCCATGATCGATTGATAACCGATGAAAGGGAATTGTCGCAAGTGTTGCGAACCTTGGGATTGGAGCAATATTTAATTATGAACCGTAGGAAGAATATCGGCTGCAGCTGTGTCAACAAATATGCTGGCCAGCGTGTGTTTATCGATTATAATTGTTGACGAGCTGAGCCGATAGGGGGTATGGAGTGGTTCATATATTATGAATCAGAAAATTTCGCTGTTATGCTTGCCATCGGTGACGTTTAATTTTCAGGTGAAAGCTACGGAAAGACAGCTTACGCTGCTCGAATGCGGGTAAGTATAGTGGTTTGTGGAGTGAGGGAAAAGCAGGTTGATTTAAGGAAATGGATGATTCTTTAGGAATGCTTTAAAGAACTGCCACAGGTCTCTCATATATTGGGTTGGCAACAAAGTAATTGCCTTTTTTTTTCAGATAAATAAAACGCATTTTTTTAACTACATCGAATAAACTTTAATCAATGATATATTTTGCATTTTGTTCGATGACCTTTTGCCATCTTTCTGGTAACTTCATAATTCCACGTTCGTAGAACTTGTGATCTTCATCGGCAAAAAACTGAATCAAGTGCGATTTCACTGCGTCATCATCATTGAAAGTTTTTCCATCCGAAGAGTTTTGCAAAGACTGAAATAAATGGTAATCTGATGGAGCAAGGTCAGGGCTATATGGTGGATGTAACATCAATTCTCAACCAAGCACAAATAATTTTTGGCGAGTGACCAGTGATGTATGCGGCCAAGCGTTGTCCTGGTGAAAAATGACATATTTTCGATGGACTAAGTCTGCCTGTTTTTCGTTGATCGCTCTATTTAATCTGTCCAGTTGTTGACAGTACACATCTGAATCGATTGTTTGATTCCTTGGAAGCAACTCAAAATCCACCACACCTTAACAGTCCCACCAAATTGAAAGCAAAATCTTGTTTTGCTGGATATCAGCTTTCGAGGTGGATTGTGCTGGCTCATCAAGCCTGTACCAAGATCGTTTTCGATTGACGTTACTACTAAGAACCCATTTTTATCGCCAGCGATAATTCGTTTCAAAAAAGATTCGGATATGAAATAAGACGAAAATGCTGGCTTATAATATTAAAACTGACGCTAAAGTAATACCTTTTCACAAAAATACGCGCAATTTGCTTCTAAGGCAAAGTAAGACTGACAGGTAATACGAGGGTTGCCTCTTATGTTTCGGGATTTGGCAACCCTAGTGTTGCAATCCGGCAATTGACAGCTCTGTCGTAAAGTTGGACATTTTTGAGGTTATACGCACTCAGAACGTTTTGACATACGAGCGCCATTTGTGTTGTTTACAGTAGCTTAAAAGATTCATCTCGGCCCAAAAATAGAATTAAATCGTCAACATTTTCGTGCGATTATTTTTTACAACTTTCGGCGTGGATTAACTCAGCAACAGTGCATGGATGAACTTAATTCAATTTTTGGCGATGAAGCTCCATCAAGGACCAGTGTTTATCGATGGTATGGTGAATTCAATCGTGGTCGTAGTTCACTCCAAGATGAATTTCGTGAAGGTCGTCCAAAATCAGTTGTTGTTCCGAAAACCATTGATGCTGTGCGCGAACTGATATTGGAAGATCGTCCTGTGACCTATCGTGAGATTGAGACAACCTTAGGCGTTAGTGGGACCAGCATACATTCAATATTGCATAAACATTTGAGTGTCAAAAAATTTTTTTCGAAAGAAATGCTCAAAAAATACGGTCGCGGTGCTTCGAAACACGTCTATGACATCGTGACAGGTGATGAATCGTGGATTTACGCGTATGAGCCCGAAAGTAAACAGCAGTCGACTGTCAGGGTGTTTCAAGATGAGCCAAATCCAACAAAAGTTGTTCGCGCACGAAGCACTTCCAAGCAAATGGTCGCCTGTTTTTTCGGAAAAACTGAACATGTCGCAACCGTACCACTAGAACAACGCAGAACAGTCAATTCTGAGTGGCACACAACCATTTGTTTGCCAGTTGTCTTCCAAGAAATCAGGAAAACCAACCGCCGAAGACGGATCACTCTTCACCACGACAATGCGAGTTCTCACACATCGGCTGCAACAACTGCATTTTGGAGCACCCAAAACATCGATTTGATGGGTCATCCGCCGTATAGTCCTGACTTGGCACCGAATGACTTCTTGTTATTCCCGTACGTAAAAAACAAACTGAGAGGTCAACGTTTTTCGACACATGAAGAAGCGGTTGCTGCATTCAGAATGCATGTGTTGGAGATACCTCAATCAGAGTGGCAAAAGTGCTTCGACATTTGGTTCAAACGCATGCAAAAGTGTATAGATCTTCATGGGGAATATTTTGAAAAACAATAAAGTGATTTTCGATGATCAATATTTGTTTTTGTTCTCTAATCCCGAAATATAAAAGGCAACCCTCGTAAATGTCAAAAGGAAAAAAATATGTCTTTGACAGAAGCCATTAAAAAATGTGGCCAAAGACAACTATGTGTGAAATCGGCAATTACTTAGTTTTCAACCCGATTTGTGCATATTTATATATATGTACATATTTATATATTTATATAACATCATCATCATCGGCACTACAACCGGAACCCGGTCTTTGCCTTATTTAGCAAGTCTTGAGGCTTGTTAAATTTTCCATAATGATTTGTTTTTTCCGGGCAAGGTCATTAGTCTTGCGCCAGACGGGGAATCGAACCCCGGTCTCCCGCGATATATTTATATATATGTATTACATATACATACATGTTTATATATATATATATATATATATATATATATATCATCATCATCATCGGCACCACGGCTGGTCTTGGCCTTATTTAGCAAGTCCTTAGGCTTGTTAAATTTTCCATAATGATTTGTTTTTTCCGGGCAAGGTCATTAGTCCTCTCCAGAGGCTCCCCGACGGGGAATCGAACCCCGGTCTCCCGCATGACAAGCCGGTATACTAACCACTATACTATCGAGTAGCCTATATATATATATATATATATATATATATATATATATATATATATATATATATATGTATATGGGGGGGGGGGGGTGGGGGCGAACATACAGGGCAAATCTCTGCTTTCAACCCGGGGAAGGCCAGGACAATCGTTGTCCCTGTTCAATCCAAGTTGACATGCAGAGTCCAGGTGACACCCCTGGGAAGCTACGTTGGCACCCGCCAAGTAGTGGACCAATGCATGTAGCACCATCCGGAGAAAGGTTGGCGGAAGGCTAATAACCTTGCCCGGAAAAACAAATTATTATGCACAATTTAACAAGTCTCGGATATGGACCGGATACCGGTGGAAAGACTAGCTAAATAAGGCCAACTCCGGATCCCGGTTGTAGTGCCGATGATGATGATGATGATGATTATGATGATATATATATTAGGTGTACAACTGTGCTTCCGCCGTTTTGCAATAGATGGCTGTAGCGGTAAGTGGTAGTTGAAATAAATAGATCATAGATGTCATACAATAAGCTTAGGTATTTGTAAACATAACGCCATCGAAATATTAGTCGATTTGTGTCTGCATTATAAAGTTATTCTCGATTAAACATGTCAGCTTACGAGCCTCATTCTCGTCATTTGCGGGAGGTTTTAATTTTCTGCTTTAATATGAAGGAATCTGCGGCTGAGGCCCATCGAATGCTCTCAAATACCTATGGTGAGGCCACTATTAGTGAAAGAACGTGCCGAGAGTGGTTTCAACGCTTCAAGAACGGCGATTTTAACGTCGAAGACCAGCATGGCGGTGGAAGAGAGAAGGTTTTCGAAGATGCAGAATTGGAGGCATTACTTGATCAAGACTCGTGTCAAACGCAACAAGAATTGGCAGGATCATTGGGAGTGACGCAACAAGCCATTTCAAAACGCTTGAAAGTCATGGGAATGATTAATAAACAAGGAAATGGGGTGCCGTACGAGTTGAAGCCGAGAGATGTTGAACGGCGTTTATGTGTTTGCGAACAGCTGCTTGCAAGGCAAAGACGGAAGGGATTTCTGCATCGCATTGTGACTGGGGACGAAAAATGGGTTCATTACGATAATCCCAAGCGCAGAAAATCATGGGGATATCCCGGCCATCCTTCCACGTCGACGGCCAAACCGAATATCCACGGTTCCAAGGCCATGCTCAGCATTTGGTGGGACCGGCTCGGCGTAGTGTATTATGAGTTGTTAAAACCGACTGAAACAATCACAGGCCATCGTTATCGAACGCAATTAATGCGTTTGAGCCGAGCATTGAAAGACAACCGGCCGCAATACAACGAGAGACACGATAAAGTGATTTTACAGCATTACAATGCTCGACCCCATGTTGCGAAAGTGGTCAAGACATACTTGGAAACTTTGAAATGGGAAGTCCTACCCCACCCGCCGTATTCTCCAGACGTTGCTCCCTCGGACTATCACTTGTTTCGATCAATGGCACACGGCCTGGCTGACCAGCACTTCCGGTCTTATGAAGAAGTAAAAAATTGGATCGATTCGTGGATCGATTCAAAGGATGACCAGTTTTTTCAACGCGGGATTCATATGCTGCCCGAAAGATGGGAGAAAGTAGTGGCCAGCGATGGACAATACTTTGAATCATAAATGTATAACCAGTTTTTTGCAATAAAGCCTCGAATTTCGGAAGAAAACGGCGGAAGCAAAGTTGCACACCTAATATATATATATATATATATATATATAGGTGTACAACTATATATATATATATATATATATATATATATATATATATATATTTATTTATTTATTTATTTATTTATTGGGATGTACCACATGGTGTAGTGCTCAAAAACCCCTACCACCTTTTACCCCCATCCATACATCCTACTCCCAGTAATCCTACACCAAAACATTAAAAATAATCAAAATCCTGCAAAACCTAAACTAAATCGAAAATTCGCAATAAACGAATCAAATATTCTTTTATCGCTTTGCATTTGCCCCACGGCATAATCTAAATTCAAAATCCAGAAATACATTTCAATCTGGTAAATTCCCTAGTAAATTAAACAAACCAAATCCATGGCAAGTCGAACCAGATGTTCGAATTTGCCACAAACAAACAAAACCCAAAATTCAAGTACAAATTCTCATATGCAAATAGTTGCATGAGAATTCAGAAAACTGAACTCTTATCTAAAGTAAACATTGAGCATCACACGAAATGTATCGGAAATCGAGATATTCCATCTGAAACGTTAGTTTTCAAGATACAAATCTCGATTGGATGCCGTTTAAAAGGTGATGTATCGCGATCTCGAGAATTCATTATATTCATATACCTAGTCCTCGGCGGAAGTGCTGAAGGACTACGATAAAATTCATTCTGTTCATGTACGTAGTCCCCGACGGAAGTGCTGAAGGACCAGAAAGCAGTCAATCAATGTACTCAATCAGGATAATCAACCTTTCCAGATCAAAATAAATAAAAATGAATCTATTATAATAAAACAAAAAGTATTTTCATTAATTTGGTTTGGTGCATTCGCTGTGAAACGTTGGCTGCTTTAGAACAGGAGACGACTTCCAACCAGGAAAAGGAACCGGTGAGTGGAGTGGTAGCAAGCCCACAAACTAAATCCTTACAGTGTCCACGATTTCGGACATCACCAGAAGGCACCTGGTTCCACGGCACAGGGACGCAATTTCAAAGCGACGTCCCAAGAACGATCGGTAGCCGCTCTTCCCTCAAGTTTTGAGGAAGCACGGCGGCAACCGCAACGGGTCCCCTCAGGAGCTGTCTTAAAGAGATCCCTCATCGTTTTCAGGACAAGGAGACACGCTGTGCCACAATGTTAAATTTTCTTTTTTTATTAAGTAAAGTGTGCTTGACGTGTAAGAATTTTAGGGTTCGTTACAAGTACAGTTATTTTTTTCTAGGAATTGTTTGCCGCGCTGTCGGCAGTTCACATTCAATCCCTCTTCTTTTATGAATTTAAAATGGGTCATAATGCGTCATTAGCAATGAAAAACATTAATGACCCATTTAAGAATGTAGCGGTAAGCGAACGCACTATACGACGTTGGTTTGGAAAGTGCCGTTTGGGAGATTTCAGCCTCGAAAATGAACCACGTGGGACGCCCGAAACGTTAGTTGACGACGATGTTTTAAGAGCATCGGTGGATGCGGACCCAACGGGTGCGAGAGATTGTCCTAAGCAAGGAAGTATCCTAATGACAATAAACCGACACCTTTCTCTCATAAGAAAGGTAAAGAAACTCGATATGTGGGTACCCCATGAACTGAACGAGTCCGACGGTGCCTGGAAATCTGCACATCGCTTAGATTAAGAAACCAAACCGAATCGTTTTTGCACCGGATAGTCGCCTCTGATGAAAAGTGGATTCTGTATGATAACCGTAAAAGACCTGGGCAGTGGTTGGATGCAGGTGAAGAACCAAAACACACCACGAAGCCCGATCTTCACCCAAAAAAAGTGATGATGACAATTTGGTGGACATCGTATTGGTCGATGGGTGACTCGGGCTCAATGAATAAAGTCCAGAGTTAGCAGTGATTGATATTATTAATTTATTGTAAAAGAAAAAAAAAGAAGGGAATTCTTCCACACTGTTAAATAGCACTGGTTTGGATAAGTGAATTGATCGTTAAGCGATTTGCTGATTGATAAGGAATACTTGTAAAAGTTCAGATTATATTTCGAGGCACGTTTTCCTTTTTCCATTCGATCTTCAGTCGTTTGAATCTGGCAGTTGATTGGAAGATAGGATCAGTGCCAACTTCAAGTCTAAGAACAAACAGAATTGTGTGAAGTTCGCACAGGCTGACGGTTGTATTGGGCAAGATCAGTTGTCAATTGATCAATTCTCAACACTCCTCTTTGATCAATTAACGGCGGAGTGTCTCAAAGACTCTCCTGTTGAGTGACTTGGTCAGAATGTCTGCGATCTGCCTGCTGATCTCGACGTGTCACAGTGTCACCGTCTTGTCGACGTGTTGCTGGATGTACTTTCGTGGTATCTCAATATGCTTCTTTCCCTTGCTTGCCTTTCCCTCGTGTGCATTCTGTAACATGTGTATGGCTGACATGTTGTCGATGTGCAAAGTGATTGCCTGGTCGGTTTTCAGGATACCGAGTTCCAGCGCGATTCGCCTGATCTAGCACACATCGTCGATTACTGACACTGCTGCTCGGGACTCAGCTTCTGGAGTTGAGGTCGCTACCAGACGCTGTTTTTGTGAGTACCAGATCACTGGTCCTCCCCTCATCACTAACACTCCGCTTGTCGACTGCCATCGTTTGAGTCGGTGTAGGCCATGAGTGTCTGGTCTCCTCCAAGGTGAATTCCGGCTGTGGTTGTCCATCCCAGGTACTGGAATACACGTTTCACAATCGCCTGATGGCTCCTCATTGGCTTGCAAAACCGACTCAGGTAGTTCTGTTACGATCCAGCGCCGTGCGTCCTCGACGCGACCGAGGGAAGAGCGTGGAAAGTCTTTTTTCTAAATAGTAACAATTAAATTTAAAAACTTCGATATTTCTTTTACACAAAACTTTTATTTTAAAACATCAAATGTTACACTCTTATTTATTTCTTTTATTTTAATTTACTACCACTACTACTAATTTCTAATTAATTCTCTTCACACAGAACAAAACGCGTCCTTCCTCGTTGGAAGTACGATTATTTCTTTCCTGTTATTTATGTTTTCGTATGAACGAAATCAATCAGTTGCCCCTAGTTACCTAATGGGGGTGATTCTTGTTAACAGAAAAACTATTGCAAACTATTGCAGCTGCTTAGGTATTTTTGGGATAACGCTAATTGGGTGAAATGTTGTTATGAAATGGATAGGTTGGATGTATGTGTATGTTAAGTTATGATATGCAAATTTGAGAATTAGGTAAGATGACTGTATTTCTAATGTATAATTGAATTGATTAGTATGTAAATGTAGAAACTATGGAAATTGAATTGATATGCAAATGAGTTTGAAGAAAAATGATATTAAAAGATATAGTTATTATATAAAGTGTATAAATGTATATTATGGGATTTTAGGGTAAAATGGGTAAGTAAGGATTGAGGTAAGGATTTAGGGAAGATGGTAGGGCTGCGAGCACAACAGTTCACGGCGAAGCTGATGTCTGGCCTGGTGATTGTAGCTAGGTACAATAAGCTTCCTATCGCCTCCCGATAGTTGTTGTTCGCCGGAAGTGGTTCATCGTTCCTGAAGTCTGTTTTCTTGGTAATCATACCTTGCTCAATTGGTGTGGACGCTGTGTTGCATTGTTCGAGTTTCATCTTCTTCAGTATTTTCTCCGTGTAGCTGGGCTGGTTCACGAAAATACCTTCTTGATCAATCTTGATCTCCACGCCCAGGTATGTCAACTTGTCCTGTACTTTCTTGCTGTATGTGATCTCGAATTCCTTGCTATCTCCTCCAAAAGCTTGTATATCTGGTCTTCATCTTTTCCAGCTACCAATCCATCACCCACGAAGAGTGAGAGCATAATGCACCTGTGCTTGTTGTAGTAGATACACGGGTCGTCGTCTGTACTTGTCAGGCCTATCTTCCTTTCAAGGTGTGCGGTGACCCTCTCGTTCCACATCCTTGGAGCTTGTTTGAGCCCGTAGAGACTCTTGTCCAACTTTCAGATTTTTCTTGATCCGTCGTCGAACCCTTCAGGCTGGTTCATGTAGACCTTCCGTTCCAGGTTCCCGTACAGGAATCCCGTTTTGACATCGAATGATACCAACTTCATTTTCTCTGACGGTGCGTGACTTAGAAGTAGGCGAATGGATGCATGGCGGACTACTGGGCTAAAAGTTTCTCCATAATCCACTCCCTCTTTCTGTTCAAATCCTCTCGCCACGAGTCTGGCCTTAAGTCTCCCGTGTGCCTTCTCTCGAAGTACCCAACGACAAGTAATCGGCTTCACTCCTTCGGGACAGTCCACCAGCTTCCAGGTTTTCATCTCCATGAGAGAATCGTATTCCTCCTGCATAGCTCGTCTTCACTTCTCATCCTTGAGTGCTTCGCTCACCGGGATATCTGCTGTTTCACAGATCATGGCTGCTCTTATGCTGTTGCCCCGGTTGGACATGTTGGCAACGTAGTCCCTGTATCCCTAGTCTCGGTGGTTGCAGGTTCCGACGATCTCGCAAGGTTCTTCCTTCTGGCTGCTCTGCTGGCGGCGTTGTCTCTTGTTCGTTGTCGCTTGGCTCTTCGGTACTTTCGTCGGTCTCTTCTGCGTGTTCATATTCTGCCTGGCTGTTACTTTCGTCTTTCTTTTCAGTCTTGTCCTCGGGTGCTCGTGCCTCAGGTTTGTGGGGGTTCTCTACATCACACGGAGAACCAACCCACAACCCTATCCTGCAAACATGCAAAAATCAAATCCTCAACGGAACATTAGCAAGTAAACCAAGCCGCACACATTTCTCCGAAGTTCATATGCCTTAACAAAGCGTATATTCAAATCCTCACCGGAACATTAGCAAGTATACCAAACCGCGCACATTTCCCCCGAAATTATTTCGGTTAACATTTCTATCTAAACGATACCCCTTCTTGCACCCAAGCAATTTCAATTTCCTGGTATACACAACCAACGAATCCAACTTAGCTTATACGGCAAGGATTCGCTGGAACTAAACTCATATGCATAGGCATAGCAACTCTTCCACTAGATTCTTAGGAAGTGACAATGAGTTTACGACGCCACTACCACAACGCAATGGATTTTCAATTCCATGAGTCAATCTTTGTCCAGCAACCGCCGAGCTCACATCGCTTTCGCATTACCCCAAGTTACACCTTAACCACCGCGGCGTGCGCACCAACGGTACCAAAGTCGAACGCGGCTGCGTAAGGAGCAAATGCGTGTCTAGTCCGGCTCTCCGAGTTTTAGCATACTCATTCGGTTCACGCGCGTCCGAAATTGTTTGTAACCGGCAACTGAATAGTCGGGCAATGACAGTCCACACCCGAGTGCGTTTGGAACAATTAATTAGCGGATAAGCGGAGGTAGTCATTGGAACCCAATCGTCAACTCGCGTAGCGCGCCCCCTCCCTTCCCCCGCGAGGCGTTCAGTTAAGTGCATGCGTGCCATACGTTGAGTGCGAAGATTTTCTCTCATTAACCCGCCCCCTTAAAATATAAAGGAAACAACAAGAACATTTGAATCATGTGTAAATAGAACAAAAAAAGAAAACAACTAAGGACAAATAAAAGGAATCGACCTTTAAACTACGCCATTGTGTTTTCTTTCGTGACTTATCCTCTCGGTGATAATCCTTGTGTAAACAACGTTGGTGGGTGAGAGTGAACCCCGTGTCGTGCGCCGGCACCCGAGCCTACAACGCCCACAGGTTCAGTGCCTTGTCTCAGTTTCATTTTCTCCTCGTCGAAGATTACGTTGTCGGAGCTGATGATGTCTTTCGTATCTTTCAGATAAACCCTGTAGCAGGGTGAATCGATATCATACCCAACCAAGATTCCTTCTTCTGACTTTTTGTCAATTTTGCCTCTCTTCTGTCCTTGTATCAGTACATAACATTCACATCCAAAGGGTCGCAGCTTTTCAATCTTTATTTTTCTTCCGAACCAGAGTTCCACTGGGCTTTTCTGGTACATTGCTGGTTCCGGTCCGGTTGATGGTGAAGATCACATGGTTCATTGCTTCGGCACACAGTCTTTCGTCCAAGTTCTCGGTATGTATTACTGTCCTGACTGCCGCGACAATTGTCCTCATTTCTCTCTCAACCCTTCCGTTCTGTTCTGGCGTGTGCACATTCGTAAATGTGTGAAATATTCCCAGCTTGTCCAACATCTGTTTGGTTTTGGCATTTTTCAGTTCCGTGCCGTTGTCAGATGTCGAACACTTGACTCTCCTCCCAAGCTGATTTTCTACGAGTCTCAAGTAGCTTTCTATCTTCTCAGGTGCTTCGCCTTTCGTCTTCATGAAATAGCAGTTTCTGTAGTGGGTGAAGTCGTCCTTGAGCATAAGCCAGTACTTGGCTCCTCCTAACGACGGAATATTCATTTCTCCAGTGTCGATGTGTACAAGATCTAGCGCTTGCTGGGCTGTCTTTGGGTTGTTTCGGTGTGGGGCTCGATGATTTTTGCCGTGTGCGCATCCCTTGCACTCAGTGGTTCCAGTCATCAATGTGTTTGATCCCCCTGCGTTTCAGTATGTCCCTCACATAATTTACATTTTGATGGGCGAGTCTCTCGTGCCAAGTTTTGATTGACATTATCATCAGACTTGTCTCTTCTTCTGACCTGAGCATCATTTTGTAGAGGTTTCCTTTGCGCTTGGCTATTGCCACAACTTCTGAAAGTGTCCCTTGTCCAGCATCTGACTTACTGAGAAGAAATTGAGGTTAAGTTTTGGAATGTAAATAACGTCCCCAAGTACCACTGGATACCATTTCCGATCGTCAAAAGCCTCCATCTCGATGTCCCCGACTGCAAAGCCATCCAACCGGGTTGAGTCTCCGATCACTATTGAGATTGGTTCGTCCAGCTCGACCAGCTGTGCAAACCACTCTCGATGAGACGTCATATGTTGACTGGCCCCGCAGTCTTGATACTATGAAGTTGCCCTATCCTTCGAGATGTCTCTGTCCACTGTTGAAAAGGCTGTGGTCAGGAAGTCCTTGGTGGCTTTCCGCTTATACACTTGCTTGACTCTTTCTTGGAAGTGCATTCTTTGGCGAAGTGTCCTTTCTGTTTGCATATGTTGCACGAGTAGTTCTTCTTGCCGTAGGCAATGTACTTCTCGCATGGTTTGCCTATCCACTGCTTGATCATGTGACCTTTTCCTCCACACTTGTAGCATACGAGCGTTGTTTTTTCCTGGTTGCCCTTGGACGACTGCCTTGGCTTCTCACGTCTTGCCAGGAGAGCGTTGTTGGCGTTTTCCTCTGAGTTTGTCGTCTCCTTCAGTCGCTCGTCCTCAAGTCTCAGGCGTTCGGTGAGAGTTTCCACATTCTTGGTTGCTCCGGTGACATTATCCCAAGAAGTCCTGAAGTGCGCTAGTTTTGGCGGTAGCATACTCATGATCCTTGTCATGATCCAACTTTCTCTCATAGGATCATTTTCAGTTGACACTTCTTCAGCCAGATCCAGGATCTCCAGACAGTTTTCAACTGCTGACTTGCTATCATCGTAATTGAAGGTGAAGAATTTGATTCGGGACATTTCTAGAGTTACGTCAGTCTCGGTGCCATATAGACTAGTTAATTTGTCTGTCATATCTTTGGCAGTCTTGCAGTTGGCAATTTTGTTCGCGATCTTGCTGCTTACATTTAGGCCTATCAGCGTTTGAGCTTCGACATCCTTCTTGATCCAATCTGAGATGGTGTCAGGTGACGCAGCGCCTGCCGGTCTAAGCTTGTCTCCTGTTACGATTTCCTACAGGTCCTTATTCTTTAGTGGTAGGTTCAGTTTGAATCGCCATGAGATGAAGTTGACGTTACCCTGGCTGCCTTCGCTTAGCATTTCCAACTGGGATTTGACGGAGTCCATTTGGTTGAGAGGCTGCAATTCGACTGACTTGACTTACGTATATGTTACTCACCGTCAACTTGCTGTGCGATGGCTGCTTCGATGTTTGACGATTTGTGGGTCACGTTGTCCTTGCCAGTTCTCCCGCTCTGGGTTGCCTTTGTTGACCGACGAAACCTTTTTACGGCTGTTCTGGGCCCATAACCTGTTGGTCGATAGGTGACTCGGGCTCGTTGGTCTTCAATGAATAAAAGTCCAGAGTTAGCAGTGATTGATATTATTAATTTATTGTAAAAGAAAAAAAAAGACGGGAATTCTGCCACACTGTTAAATAGCACTGGTTTGGATAAGTGAATTGGTCGTTAAGCGATTTGCTGATTGATAAGGAATACTTGTAAAAATTCAGATTATATTTCGAGGCACGTTTTCCTTTTTCCATTCGATCTTCAGTCGTTTGAATCTGGCAGTTGATTGGAAGATAGGATCAGTGCCAATTTCAAGTGTAAGAACAAACAGAATTGTGTGAAGTTCGCACAGGCTGACGGTTGTGTTGGGCAAGATCAGCTGTCAATTCTCAACACATCGAAAGGACCAATCCAATTTTAATTTCTTCAACCAGGAGAAACGATAACCGCTATCTAATATTGTGAGGAAATCGACATATTGCATGCCAAATTGGCTGAAAAGCAATCTGCGTTGGTCAATAGGAACGGCCCGATCCTGCATGACAATCCTAGACTCCATACCTCACAAGTATCGGTGCACAAACAGTTGCAGTTGGGATTTGAAATTCTTCCGCATCCACCGTACTCTCCTGATATTACCCCAACGGACTACCATCTTTTCGGCAATCTGGATTCATTTTTCCGGCAGAAGGTCTTCCGGAACCGAGCAGAGGTCATCAAAGGCTTTGAAGATTTCATTGCCTCAAAAAGTCATTAGTTCTACGAAAAAGGAATATTTGACCTTGTGTCACGTTGAAAGAATGTCATAGATGACAATGGGTCTTATTTTGATTGAATAAAAGTTTACGGAAAAATAATTCAAATTTTCACTATAAAATTGGACATTGCATGTGATACAGGCTATACATATACTCGTATAATAAAAGGCAAAACTAAACAAAAAGACATATTGTACAATTTAAAGTGCTTGTGAAGAGTCAGTAAGTTAATATAAGAAAACTAAATGTAAATAGGGCTTAGCATTTAGTCTTAAGTAAAACCTGTAAATAATAAATGCGCATTATAAACTAAACTAAAAAAACGAGCGTTGATTAACAATTCTCTTACCCCTGTAATGTATCTTTTGTCACTCCTTTCAACAACCACCTACACTTTAATTAAAACAACTCGTATATTTATATTTCTTTGTTTTTTTATTTTTATTATTAAGTATTTTATACAGACACACTGATACCCGGACACGTTAATGCGTTATACAGATGATGATTTCAACTAAACTATTTCTTATACTCCTCCAGGGAGATGTATCGGATTATTTTAAAAAGAATAAATTGAAATGAAGAACCACGTTGAAAACAAATTGCTAATTTAAATCGACACCTCGGCGTACGCGAACTCTTTTCCTATGTCCGTTCCGGACGAAATCTTACGACCAACTCCTCGTCCGTTCTGGACAACTGTCAAAACACAACTCCACTCTATCTCGATCGTTTGATCGGAAGGAAACCTTTTTTCCACGTTACCTAAAAGCAACGTGTTATTTTCCTTTTTTGTTTTCTCGTTGGCCTCACATAAAATCCTTTGTATCCGGATCTCTATTGTGAGCCATCGATCTTTTGTTTGATCCTTCGGTAATTTTCCTAGGATCGACAATTACCATAGGTCATTAAACATTACTTGGGTTTTTTAGTAATGTTTCGGATTGGTATTTACCACGAGTGTTTTTGGTAATTACTTTTTAATGGACAACGGTGCCAAAGATATTTTGTACATCTTAATGCTGTTGTTGTCCATCAATCCTATTTACATGCACCGCTCTTTTTCCGTTTAGGAAACGTATCCTTATAATGGATTAAAGGAAACGGTGTCGCCATTGAGTATTGTTATCAGATGTATGTCTGGACTCTATGGTTATATTTCCTTAGGTGATTGGTACATTAACCAATCTGCCTGGGATTCACTACATGTGATCCGAAATTGATTGGGGCTTCGCCCGGTATGAATGTTTGGGGGGGTGGTTTTGGTACGTAACATACCTCCCCCCTTTATAAAATTAGTATTATTCTTTGAAGAGGAATAATACGTCTTGGCTGTCTATAGGATATGTGTGAAGCGTGGGGTTTGTGTTCGTGACGGGCTACAAAGCAAATGTATTTATTTTTGTCTCTAATTTATTTTATATTTGTTTGGGTTACATGTGTTGGGACTATAGTTTATAATGTTTTACTTATTGGTTGTTGTCGCATATATTTGTTTTTATATAATTCCTTTGTTTCATTTTTAGATTTAAGTATACAGTATGTATTTTATGGTTGTTTATGTGTATAATATCAGTGTTCTTGTAAACTAACATGTTTTTATATAAGCGTTTATATTTATACGTTTGTTTATTTTCTACTTAGTTTATATATTTTATTATTTAATTTTAATAATAGTAAAAAATTTGTAATATTTTCATGCTGGTGAATGTTTTATTAATAATAACCCAAAATAATTTCCTAATATATATTTACGAGTACCAATGAAATGTTTTTTTTTTTTTTTTTTTTTTTTTGATTTCAATTTTTATTATTTTCGTAAGGTAATGGTAGATTTATGAAGCGATTTAAGTAGAGTATATTTTGTATTTATTTGTTAACAGGGAGTCATAATACTGAAACCCATGTTTTTCTTATATATGTATCTATATACTAAAGTGTATTATTTTATTATTTATTAGTAGTTTATTCATTTACAAATTTGTTTAATTTTAATAGTAATAGTTTTGCTTACTAATTTAAATAGTACCTATAATAGTAAAAATTATTTGTACATTATTTTGTATAATAATTGTATGTGGCATAATGTTCACTCAATACAGCATGAATTTAATTTTAACATTAGTGGTAATAAAAGAAATTATTTGCTTATTAGCTCTAACAATATTACTTGATATATATATATTATATAATATTTTGTATTTATCTCTATATCTTTGTGTATTTATTTAAATGTTGTGAATGATTTTTGAAATGTGGTTACATTTAGTGTATTGTTGCTTGTTTTCTTAGTATTAAACGGTTTTTTATATTGTAATTACTTAATAGGCTTTTGTGTATTATTTATTTTATTGTATATGTATTTATGTATAATATTGATGAATCTTTGACCCTTACTTCTGTCATTTATTTTTTTTCCATATTGTTATTCATTTTAATTTTGCGTATTTATTATTTTTGCTTTGGACTAAGATTTTGAATTTGCAATCCCTCTTGGGAATGATAATTGTGTAGACTTTATAGGGGACAGGAAGTTGGGATTGTTGAGGATGGGATTTTAAAAATATGGTTTTAGCCTCTTGTTGTGAACCACCACGGATCTTCGGCCCATTTTGATAAGCGCATTTACTGGGCCTTTTATAGCTATGACTGGGAAGGGTCCCTTCCAAATAGATGTGTGTTTGCCTTTGTGGTTTTTACACCTAATTAACACCATGTTTCCCACATGAAACGATTGCGGTTTCGTTTCACTTCCGGAGCATGTGGTTGCCTTCAACGAACGGCATTCCTCACACTGCTTCTTATATTTTCTAATATCGGAGAGCATGGATGGCCACCAGTATCTTTGTCATATTTTATTGTACGATTTGGTGATGCTCTGATGTCCACCGGAAGGGGAATTGTGATAAACCCTGAGTAAGGTTGCAATCTCATTGGGGTTTGTTATTTTTTCGGGTGTTTCGGGCCTTTGCCATAGCTTTTTGTTTTGGTTATTTCGCGAGCGGGGGAGCGAGTTTTTTGAATTTGCTGACGCAGTGTCATTTATTTGGTTTATATATTTGTTATTACCGCCTGGCTCCTTAGGGTTACTATTTAACCTGAAGGTTTTGACTTTATCTTGGGCTTGCTCCTGTTTCCCTTTATGGTATTTGTTTTCAGGTACCTTTTTCTCAACAGTTGAGAATTTGATCGGTACACTAAATAACGTTGGGTTCATTTCCGTTCGAGGAAATGTGATGCACTGTTTGGGGCCTTCCACATTGCAATTTCTCGACAGGAAGTCATTTCCAAGTAGTCCGTCTTCTGGTAGATCGGGCATACTGCTCACTACTTGAAATTTGCATGGGAGTTTAGGCTTACCATTCAGTTGAAAGTTCACCTTGCAACTTCCCAAGGTTCGGACACTTCCAAACGGCATTTGTAAGGTGCAAGCTTCTCGCCGATTAATCTTAACGGCTGAATCCTTGAGGCTACTTTTGCTGATCAGACTTATCTCGGCGCCGGTGTCCACTACTAGAGTAGTGTTATTCTTAACACCTACATCTATAGGTAGCTGGACAGTTGGGACGCTGGTTACTGTTGAGCATGGAGTCCTAATGTGATAACTCCTTTTTTCCACCAAGGGTTTTGACTTACTCTTTCTTGTTGGTCGTGAAGGAGGGGAGTTTGTTGGAGCTTGGCATTGAACTCGCGCTTTCCTTGTCAATTTTCGTTGACAGGATCCTAGACTGTGGCCGTGTTGACCACAGAAGTCGCAAATCTGCCTTATATGCAAAATCCTTTTTCCCTCCCTTAATCGCCAGCAATCACGGATATCGTGATTTACTTGCTGACAGTGTGCGCAAAAGGGTGTGTTTTTCCTTTTCACACAATCCTCGTAGGTATGCCCCCTTTGGTGGCAGTAACTGCAAGTTACTTTGATGATTGAAGCATTTTGTACTATTGCTCGCTCGGCCTTTGGTATTGGTTCTTGCTGTTGCGGAGTCTTCTGCCTGATAGATTGTCTGTGCGGTAGCCCTTCTACATTTGGAGTGTTCGGTATTGTTTGTGGGAGTGGTGCCGATGTAATGGGGAAAGGATTTACTGAAGCCTGCGGAAAGTTAGATGGGAACTGAGGCTGGTGAGTTTCTTCCAACTCCAACGTCCTTTCCATCAGAATGTCAAGAGGTACCTCACCCATCAACAATAAGAATTGTCGATGGTATGGATTTACCAACCCTTGTTTGTATACATTCTTGGCAAAGTCGTCCAGCTGTACTTTTACACCCTCAGCGTGCTCGGAGCCATATTTCTGTTCCGCCGCTTTCTTACACTCCGATAGTGTTTTCTTCAGCCGTAGCTGGAACAAGATGGCCGATTCTGCGGGATTCTGCCGAGTAGCTAGTAGTTTGTTTACCAAATCTTGGTAACTTTCTACTGGCAGATAAACTCTCCTTAGCAAATCTTCGGCTTCCTGAAAGGATGACAACGGAGTGGACGCGAACAGTGCAGATGCTTCCCCTCGTAATCTAGTTGGGAAGATTTCTAAAAACACTTTGTGCTCTTCCACGCGGAGACAATTTAAGGCCCTCCTACAACAATCTAAAAATGTATGGAGTTCGGCACCTAAATGTGGATTACGTTCCCCTGAGAAGATGGGAATTAGCTGTTTTAACAGCTTCGCTACCTTTGTATAGTCGACAGTCATTTTTGTTTAACTTGGTTTGGAATAAAGAGAAAAAGGGAGAAAAACAGTCTGAAGATTGACAATTTAAATCCGTAATGCCGCTGAAAAAGAAAATAGGGAATGCTAGGGGGACGAGGACTATCACTGCTCCGAAGGTGTTTGCAATGTTTAATATTTTCTTAATATATATATTATTCCTGTATAGCACTCATTTTAATTTTTTGGGGTGTTTCATATATATATGTCCGAATGGAAATACTTCTCAATTATTCAATTCAATTTTCATTTAAAAGGACCGCGAAATATGGACAAATGTGGACACAGATTTTACAACCAATTGTAGATTTTTATTTTAATTCACTAGAAACATATGAGCAAATTTAGACACGGACCTCAAGGATAAAAATTTGGTAATAAGCGTTTTTGTTAATTATATATATATATATGTGGGAAAACTTCCCAAAAAATACGGTAATTCAAAATGGACACAATAAGTACTATAGCTTTTATACACTGAAACAGAATGACAATCGAATCTGTTGTATTTTCCCTTTTTAGTTTATAAACCTATTGTATCTGGCAATGAGCTGTTAATGTTCTGTTTCGAAATCTTTAATTGCTAAGATTTAAATTAAATTGAAAATTAGATTAAATGATTTAAAATGAATTTAATTAAATAATTTCAGTGATATTAATTACATTTATTGTTACAATTAGTTACATTACTTATTTTTTAATTTGTATGTCACACGACAGAGCATGTACCAATATAGGGGGCAAATTTTAAAAGTTATTACAGATGTAGATTTTTTTTTTTTTTTTTTTTTTTTTTTTTTTTTTTTTGGTAAGAATCAATAACGACTATATAAGTGAAATAATTTAAAAAGAAGAGAAAAAATGGTCACTTATCTGTAGTTGTTTCTGCTTTGGTTGATGGTGTTGAAACTGCTACTGTTGTCCGCTGCTTCTCCCCGTTGGTATGAGGTGTTCCAATCCTTCTCCGCTGTTGATTTTTATGGCGATTTATTTGTGGAGTCACTGATTTTTGTTTAATTTGTTCTTTTATTTTAATTTCAACTGTTCGAGTGTGTTTTTTGTGTGTGTGTGTGTTTGGGTGTTTTTCACTGATTTATTGTGTTTAAAATGTTGTTTTTTGTTAATTTGTGTTACTTTTATTTCACTTATTTTGTGTGGGAGCTTTGTCGTTCTTTTCGACACAAGGCTTTTCAAGCTCTTATGAGATGTTAATCTCGGGCTTCCTTGCGCTCACCGGCTGCGCCATTTGTAATGTATCTTTTGTCACTCCTTTCAACAACCACCTACACTTTAATTAAAACAACTCGTATATTTATATTTCTTTGTTTTTTTATTTTTATTATTAAGTATTTTATACAGACACACTGATACCCGGACACGTTAATGCGTTATACAGATGATGATTTCAACTAAACTATTTCTTATACTCCTCCAGGGAGATGTATCGGATTATTTTAAAAAGAATAAATTGAAATGAAGAACCACGTTGAAAACAAATTGCTAATTTAAATCGACACCTCGGCGTACGCGAACTCTTTTCCTATGTCCGTTCCGGACGAAATCTTACGACCAACTCCTCGTCCGTTCTGGACAACTGTCAAAACACAACTCCACTCTATCTCGATCGTTTGATCGGAAGGAAACCTTTTTTCCACGTTACCTAAAAGCAACGTGTTATTTTCCTTTTTTGTTTTCTCGTTGGCCTCACATAAAATCCTTTGTATCCGGATCTCTATTGTGAGCCATCGATCTTTTGTTTGATCCTTCGGTAATTTTCCTAGGATCGACAATTACCATAGGTCATTAAACATTACTTGGGTTTTTTAGTAATGTTTCGGATTGGTATTTACCACGAGTGTTTTTGGTAATTACTTTTTAATGGACAACGGTGCCAAAGATATTTTGTACATCTTAATGCTGTTGTTGTCCATCAATCCTATTTACATGCACCGCTCTTTTTCCGTTTAGGAAACGTATCCTTATAATGGATTAAAGGAAACGGTGTCGCCATTGAGTATTGTTATCAGATGTATGTCTGGACTCTATGGTTATATTTCCTTAGGTGATTGGTACATTAACCAATCTGCCTGGGATTCACTACATGTGATCCGAAATTGATTGGGGCTTCGCCCGGTATGAATGTTTGGGGGGGTGGTTTTGGTACGTAACACCCCATATTAACACGATTTATTTCATTCTAATCAACTGGCTGGAACAAACATTCACACTTATAATATGACTTGAAACAGTGGCTCTGTGGCGATTCCGCCAGATCCCACGGCTCGCCTTCCTGAATAAACCCCCATAACCATAACCCGGGTCTGCACCAGCTTTCGCTAATGCAATTCGCATTAGCATCTTAGATGCTTCACGCATCAAACAGACCCAATTATTATAACCCTAAATTCCCTATAAAGAAAACTTACCTTCATGCATCCCTTCGCATACAATTTTTCATAAGATTTCTTTGTTTGCTTATTTGGTATTCTGAACCAATTCGGTACCAGACAAATACCATAAATATCGCGCCGTCTATTTTCCCCAGCCGCGCCATATACCTTTTCATATACATTGCCTGGCAACCTTTTTTTGTTTGTCTTATCAACAAACAACCCAAGCAGCTGCATATAATTAGCGCAATATACGCTGAAACCAAATTCTCCAGCATTTCCTAATGCAAATATGAACCCGGTTTCTATTGCAGCCAGAGATGCCATAAACATCCAATTTGCTTTTAGCAACTTTTTCTCCTAACGTCGAAAATAGCGACGAGGCATTGTATAAACATGACCCTCATTAAAGAGCGAACCATTTGGTCGCCTTTTCTTTTGTCCTTGCCTGTTTCGCTGTTCCTCTGCACGTGTGAATAGCATTGATCTCAACGATCCCACCTATACCACCATGAGAGACTTTACGTTTCCCTGGTGGTAGGTAAAAAACGATATCCTTATTGGAGAGGATATCGTTTGAGTCGTAATTCAATCTCCGTGGCGGTCGGGTCGCTCGCCATTCACCGTACCTCCGCCGGGTACGGTGCGAAACCAGTTTAAAACCGTGTCGAGTGTAGCTTATAACAACACCAAATATAAAAGTATCTTGTCAATATATATATATTACGAGCCAATTTAGAGTGAACTATATGCGTGTGCCGTTATCAAGAAAATCCGCAAAATAAAGAAGAACTTTTAAATGACGATCAATCCGGTGTGTTTTATTCGCTGTGCAGTGTTGATCCTGTGTTTTGAACTTGATTCTTGGTGAACCTTTTGGTGACGTTTCTTTTGCAATTTTACACAGTGAATAATGGATGGGGATGGAAGGGAATCCGCGCCGTACGCCGACGCAACATACTTCCTACCCCACAGCTCTGACTCGACCACACGATTGTGTTTATTCTCCGCTGAGAATAAACACGGCACCCATTTTGCCGAGATCTTGTTCGCACCCCATTTTTCTTTCATCTCCCTACTTAGTGATGCTATTTACTAAAAACAAACCAAATTCGATACTACGACGGCCACCCATGAATGTTCTAAGGACTTATTGAACGATCCTCGTATAATGGCAATTACATTGTAAGCAAATTTTAAAATTCAAATTTTCCTGAAATTTGTTGTGTAAGCGTAATCAGATAGACGAAATAATTTATGGATGCCAATTTGTAAGTCAACGGTTGTCTATGGATTGTTCCTGGATTCGCAATCTCTGCATTTTTTGAAATCGTCAAAAGCATAGGTCAAAACAGTTTCCATGGAAACGAAGACTAATTTTGACCGCTCCATCAAAGTAACACAATACCTAAGAGTTTTCCTAACTCATAACAATGAAAGGGGATACGACCGGTTTAGTGTTCTTTTCCAAATGAGTTGATTACCAAGCTGTACCTGTAGTGTAAGCACAATCGTCTTCACAACACTTCCACTGAATGAAATCCCATCAAGCTGGGTGAAATATAATAAATTCGTTTCACTGTGTTTTCCGTGCTCTCCAATATCTCATACAACTGTCGGTGTAAAAGAGCTTCTGCATCCTTTCGCGAGTTTATCTTTATTTCGAGTTTTACAGACGACGCTGAGGTGAATCCTTTAAATCTGCACCAATAACTTGGTCTGTGAATCGTCTCAATGATGAGCACAACTAAGTGTACTGAGACTGTTGGCCTCAATACCGTCCTCCCTGCAATAGATCAGCTAAGGAACGAACAAAATTGTTGTACAAATTCCATGGGCATAAATCAAGTTAAAAACGTGACAAGCAAGAGTAATCCCTGCAACTGCTATGTGCAAACATTCGCAAACTTTGAATGCAGACGTTGGTTCTAGTCTCTCCAAAGGACATCTATTCCACTGACTGCACGATTTGAAATGCACAAAAAAAAAAAAAAAAGAACACAACCACATAAAGAACAAAACCCTACCGAGTTCTGAGAAATACCTTCACCGAACCGTTAACTGTAATAACACAAAAACTTCACTTGTTTCCTCAAGCAGCATCCTTCCGCAAGGCATCCAAATGAAAGGTCAATTTTCAGTGGCTCAAGTGTCATAAGGTCGTCACACCATCAGTCAATCGAATAATTCGATCCATCGGATGTGCTCGGGCATTATGCACCGACCCTGCATAGGAGTCCAGAGACTCCTGCAATTCCGTGCACTCGTTCAAGATGCAAATGTGAGTTCTTCCAATCGGATTTGGGAGTTTAAATCAACAACCGGAAATAGCAAACGTTAGCCACTTCCGATTCTTTGCCTCGTTGTCCGGCAATCGTGGCTGGCCGCACTCGATGTGCGAATAACTTAATTTGTTTGCAAATCAATATCCGATGTGTATGAAGTTGCGGTCACACAAATCTAGTATGGGCCCTCGACGCACTGGTGCCCCTTCGATAACAGGTCAGGACACCGTGTCCTGCCAGAATTCATAGCATTTTTCCGTCGGCCATGGCTGTATGGGTTTCTCGTATCTGTTGTACATATCCGCATATCAGATTGCAATCGATGTGGACCGCATCAAAAGGGACCTTATCTATAATGCCAGTCGCTTATAGCGGACAGGACAATTGAATTGTTGTGTAATTATAAATTTATTCGTGTGACTCGAACTCGGGCCACCGCAGCGATGCTGCGTGATTATAAATGAGAATATAGATTTTAAGCGGACGCGAATGTCACCATAAAATATGGAGGATTAGCGTTTAATTAGATTCATTCCGATCTGATGGGGCTTATGCACGCTAGCAGCTGCGCCAGGTGAGGCGAGCGGGCGGAGATTTTAATATATTTTATAATTTATGTTCGCTTAAGACAAACGGCTTGCTCTGGCAGGGTGTCAGGGATTTTAATAATTATTTCCGTGCTTCAGGGAAGCACAAATGTTACACAGGAAGCTACCCGGCACATCCTGGACGCATTCTATGCAGATTAATCGAAGATGTTCTGAGTATAACCAGGTTCATTATTATTAAGGACAATGAAGGCGCTTGGATAAAACAAATCGTTTTAAAGGAATACTGATTAAATTAAATTTGGTTTACTTTAGCTTAAAATTCTTTTTTTATATCTTTTTTTTTATTTATTAACATATTTATTCTAAAACAATTTCAGATTAAACATGAAATATAATTTAAGAGCACCTACTAGTCGCCTTTGTGTGAGCGGGGACCACGTTTAATCTATTGGCCCTTTGTGAGGTCCTTAAATCATAGAGTAATTTATCAATTTTATTTATGTCGTTCATCAAACAATATACCAAAAAAAAAAAAAAACTATAAAAAGATAAATAAAAACAAAACAACACCACAAAAAAAAAATAAATAAATAAATAAAAAATAAATAAAATAAAAATAAAAATAAAATAAAATAAAATAAAAGTAAAATGAAATAAATCTATATAAAATACGATTAAAAAATAAAATAACATAAAATAAAATTGAATAAAGTAAAGGAAAATAAAATACATCTGGCAGGTAACAGGCTTCAATTTTATTTTATACATCATATATACAGGGTATCCCCTAAATACAGTGTAGAGCTTGTGAGGGTTCTCTAAATACATGGAGAACCAACCCACTATTTCCGCCTAATTTCGACCGTCAACAGTGTGTCAAACCAATCCCAATTTCTCCTTCTTACCTATTCACCTGAAAAGCATGTTGCAATAACGGACGCATAGCTGAATTCATTATTCTATGCAAGTAATTCATAATTGAATTCAACTACCTTTCTGCCATAGGGCAACTCCAGTCCTGTAACCATGAGATTTCCACCGGAAATTCCAATCCATGTGATTAGCAACAACAAGTCGAATCAAACGACGCGGTTGCATAATCATGCAACGGCTTGGGTAATTATCGAAGTCCATAACATGTTTCCCACGTTCATATTACCCTAGCCAAAGTGGCGTCACTTCGACTTTCCTCAGACACTCTATCCGCTGGGGATCAATGATCTCTTTTCGCAGGTGAATAGCACCAGCTACATTTTCCTCTCCTCCACAATTCTGTCTCCCTTCAGGTCAATGCACGCTGAGGTCACCACATTCACCGAATTGGGTCAGTGGGCTACCCTCAGGGTTGCATTGATTCATGCACACACAACCAAACCCACCCCGAGATCATAGTATATTGTGTTTCTGTTCTCTCATTCTCCCATGTTCGTCGACTATCGAATTAATCGATGTATTCACCATACCTCGACGGGCGTGGCAATGAGAGAGCAGAAGCGCGATCTCTATTGGTCGTCCTGTTTGCAAAATTAAATCCAAAATTTCATCCCTAATTGGGATCAGTCGTTATTCAACTACCGTAGTGTGTGCACGCTGGTGCACACGCTCGAGTCAGAACCTAAGAGAAGTGTCGTCAGACGAACGTAGTGTCCCGTTAGTCAATTGAGAAAGAGAAACGCGTTGCCTTTCAAAATAGACTGTTTGCAATTACATATTTGCCACGCATTGAAGGATAAATAAAGAACAAATTTAAAAGTGTAAATTCGTAATAAAAAGAACAAATAAAAACTAATTAAACTATACCAGTGAATTTTATTTTAATCTCTTTTGACGGTTTGTGGATAATTTTGTGAACGAGTGTTTGGCGGAACAAGTGTAGGGGATTGAAGTGAATCCGTGCCCCTGTCTGGCACACCAACTTCCACCCCCAGAAGCTTGTCCACATTATAACACCTATGGCCATATATATTCTTCTTTTGCTAAAAAATCTTGAATAAATGGCGCATGAAATGGAATCGAGTTATTTTGAAGTTGCTTAAGTTGTTTGTGAAGACAAAAGATATTTCTCAACTTTTACTTGAGCAAATCGTCATCCGTCAATTTTCAGCTATTATGATGAACAAAGCAATTGCTGGACTGTGATGGTAAATTAATTTAAAACCATCAGGTATTTATGAGGATTTCATAAAGATGCAACCCTATTAGATCATTTGAGCAACAAAATTATGATACTTTCACTTAAGAGGGGCGCCATAATTTCATGGTCCAAGTTGATAGAAAATTAACGTACTTATACAAACAAGATTTTTTATTTAAAATTATTTCTTATTATATATTATATTTAAAGAGAATTTTTTAATATATGCTCAAAATGGTTTCCACCTGCTCTGATGCACGCTCAACATTTACGTAAAAATTACCTGTTAAGTTTTGTCAGGTTAATTCTATGAAATCAGTGTACCTGATTGATTTGTTACCATATTTTCTCCTTATTATGGATCGGTTTAGCGTAGACTCTGTGGCGGTTTCCCCTTACGCCACCGCCCGCCTCACATTTTCAACAGGAGCACCCCATAAGAAGGGCATGAACCCAGGCGACGGTGCATTGTCCGAATTTATCGGGCGTGCGGTTGATACGCTATGGAGCGTGGTTTTCGTGCCACACCATGGGGGCGGAAACAACAAAAATCTGGTCGTCGAAAAGCATCAAATTCTATTGGGAATAAGAGCAAAATTTCCTGTAAGGAAGAATCGCTTGTTTGTGCGTAGCACAACATGAAGACCCGATGGAATTTGCCCAACATGCAGCACCACCGGGGAAGTTCCAACCGACGCCGACGGCCAACAGAAATATTCCAATTTTGGTTCCCGCAAACATGCACCCCTTCTCGAGTGGAGAAAACGGTCGCATCCTCAACCAACGGATCAATCGAGATATGCGGACAAGAATATCTTCGATCCAGCACCGTCACACACAAGCAGCCTGCCCCCTTTTCATCGGCGAAACACGGCAGGCATTTCGGTAGCAAAAACCAACCTACAGGCAAGTAATAACATGCTTGCCTACAAGAGAAACCAACACAAGGAATAGCCACCTGCACCAATTGCACAACGATCGATATGCGATCTACGGCGATCCTAAGTGTGGTCGCGATCGTATAAATGTTCGTCGTTCCTATGGAAGATTCACCAAGCGAAATGTGCACGATCAGCAATAATGCTTTACGCAGTCGTGATCGTGTACACATTTCAACCCCTGTACGAACTTGCAATCATGTAGATTGCGATGATCCCATGTCTGCATGCCAGGGGATACACACGTAAGCGACAGAAGCGATTATCGTGTGTATGTTTTCACCCTTTCTTTTTTTCTTGTGCTTAACCAAAGCTAAATCGCACCATATATGGCCATCGAAGAGATGGATGGAATTTTGGTGTTCTGTCGTTTCGATGGCCGAGGTTAATCTCGATTCGGATTCCGTGAGGGCAAGTCGCGCCCTCACGTTAATTTACATCCCTCTTGGGCCGTCCTAAGGGATTTATTAAACTCAGTCGTTGAGAAGATTTGAAAAGTGTCAGTTAACCGTCGTGGTGCGCCATATGCTTAAAATAAATATTTACGGTGTTTTGTGTAACAAAATTTTCCTGTGCTATACACAAAATTGAATGTTAAGAATACAACGCACTTTTGTTACTCGTCTATAGTGTAAAATTGTAAAATGTATAAATAAGAACTAATACATAAAATAAATATCTACGGTGTTTTGCGTAACCTATACGTCCTAAGCCTAGTATGACTTTTATTTGGATAATAAGTTCGGTTAAGAAGGCATTTCATATCTAGTGGAGTCAGATACAAAACGGAACCAGTGGGTTACGTGGTTAACCTGTGCCCCTGTGGCACCCTGATTGACACGCCACGTAACATAAATACCCATAACTCTGTGTTTAAAACCGGCCAAATAAAAAAATCCAATGGGTTGAAATCAGGTGACCTAGGAGGCCACCAAATCAGTCCCAACCACCCAATCCATCTATTGCGGTAAGTTTTGTAGGTAGTTTTTACGATGGCATCAGCAAGGAGAGCTAACGAATAGATTTAGCATTCTAGAGAATGTGAGCAGTGAGGAAGAGGAAGCTAATAGTGTGAACACTAAATGGACATCGATCAGAGACACAATCAAACTAACAGCCCAAAAGGTATTAGGATTTAAGAAAACAATTAAGTCCAAACCTTGGTTTGACGATGAGTGCAGGGCGAAGATCGAAGAACGTAAACGCCTCAGAGTGATCCACTTAGAAAGATATGATGAAGTCAACGCAGAAAGATACGCGACAATTCGGAGAGAGACAATGAGGCTCTTCAAAGGCAAAAAACGCGAATGGGAGAAGACTAGGATCGAAAAAATCCTAGAAAATTCTAGGGCAAAGAACATCAGGGGTATGTATGTCGGCATAAATTCAATTAGAAATGGCTACCGAGGAAGAGCCAAAATAATTCGAGACGCAAACGGCTGTCTGGTCACAGAAACAAACAATGTCGTGACAAGATGGAAGCAGTACTTTGAAAACCTGCTCAATGTACGCACCCATCAACCACAGATAAATGTACCAAGCGTACATACAGCTGAGCCTCAGATCCCAGAGCCGTCTCTCAACGAAGTTGTAGACGCAATAAATCGATTGAAAATCAACAAGGCTCCCGGAGTCGACTGCATACCGGCAGAGCTTGTGAAGCATGGAGGAGAGGCAACCGCTCGAAAGATCCACCAGCTCATCCAAACAATATGGGATAAGGAAGTCACTCCGGAAGAATGGAAAACCTCAATAGTCATCCCCATTTTCAAAAAAGGCGACAGATCTGACTGTGAAAACTACAGAGGAATATCATTGCTCCCAACCGCATACAAAATATTAACAAATGTCATTCTGGCGAGAATCACACCGTACGCAGAAGAGATACTGGGAGACTACCAATGTGGATTCCGTAGGAACCGGTCAACAAGCGACCAAATGTTCACAATAAGACAACTGCTGGAAAAGAAGTGGGAATACGGAGAGACGGTTCACCAACTGTTCGTTGACTTCAAAAAAGCCTACGACTCAGTCGCAAGGCAGAGACTCTACCATATTCTAGTTGAGCTGGGAGTCCCAAAAAAATATGCCGCGCTCATTCAAATTTGCATGAACGAAAACAAAGGGCGAGTTAGAATAGAAAACCACCTCTCAGAACCATTTGAAATCCGGGACGGACTAAAACAGGGAGATGGTCTATCACCGTGTCTCTTTAACCTTGTGCTCGAGTATGTCATCAGAAAGGTACAAGACGACAACATGGCCGGATCATCCCTGAACGGGGTCACACAAGTTTTGGCATATGCGGATGACATCGCCGTTCTGGGCGATAATCTAGAGACTGTTAGTAAAAACTGTGAAATCATCATGCAAGCGGCAGAAGAGGTGGGCCTAGAAATAAATGAAGACAAAACAAAATACATGATTACGGCGAGAGCAGGTGGGTCTCAGAGAACACATATAAACGTCAGAGGTAAGATCTTTGAAAAAGTTAAAGAATTTAAATATCTGGGAACGATACTGACGGCTAGTAACGAAATGTCAAAGGAAATTAACAAGAGACTGCATTCCGGCAACGCGAGTTGGCACGCAGTCAGTAAACTGCTGAAATCCAGACTGCTATCACGTAACATAAAGCTCCGTGTCTATAGAACCATAATCATGCCAATTGTTCTATATGGATGCGAAACATGGGCTCTCACAAAACGGGAAGAAAACAAATTCCGTCTATTCGAGAATAAAGTTTTGAGAGGCATCTTTGGAGGTAAATATGACGAGGATGCAGGACAATGGAGGAGACTCCATAACCACGAATTGGAAGAACTATATCGCAAACCTACAATAGTGAGAGTAATCAAGTCGCGAAGATTAAGATGGGCCGGACACGTGGCGCGAATGGGGAACGATAGGACCGTGCATAGAATTCTTGACGGTAGACCAACGGGAAAGAGACCGGTAGGACGGCCGCGACGGAGATGGGAGGACAATGTTAGGTTTGACCTTGAGGAGATCGGATCGAATGGTGAAGCGTGGAAGGAGAGTGCCCGGGACAGGGAAGGATGGCGAAGCCGAGTCGGTGAGGTCATGAACTTCCGGGTTCCTACAGGCCAATAAATAATAATAATAATAATAATAATAATAATAATCAGCAAGGATGCGGGTTCCATAAAAACACCACCGATGTCTGCTGCCAAAATTGTGCACCAAAAGAAAACAAAACAAATAAGAACACACAGGTATGGTTTGTCATTTAACGTTCTTTATTTTATTTATAATATGGCATCGGCACATGCGCAAAGAATCGAAAATTGTTCACTGTTCACAATATAGGGTGATCGACTTTAAACAAATGATTCACTACAAAACTCCAGAAAGTCTTACTTTATTCTAGAGTTCTCTAACTCAGAACTGTTCACAACAACATGCACATAATCCTCTGGGGATGAACGCCGGAAACTCCTTCCGGTACGCCAAAAGTATCGTACCAATTTCACTTTAAAAAGAAACTAAACGGATTTATCGGCTTAATGACTAAAAGCAATAGGCGCTAACTCGCACTCTGAACTCAAATATCCTTACCGAGGTTAAAACCGACTCCATGTAACGCGGCTAGAGATGAAAATCAACTTTAAAAAGGCGCGACCGTCCGCTATGGAGATTGACATCTGACTCCTCGATGCAACTCACATTCATCAGATTCAATGGCCGTGCATTGCATCGATAGAGGAGGAGCAAAACGGATCCACTTGACTGTAGCCAATGGTGATCACGTAAAAAGGGTATATGGGAGAATTTCCTGGTGTGTAGGACAGGTTCGATGCCCTGCGATGAAGACGATGATCGGCAGACACCTGATTACACAAATGCACGGTCATCAGGGGCTGCGGTGATGTACCCATACATCGTTGATGATGTATGCCAGGGAACGAAATAGATTTTTGTTTCAAAGTAAACAAAAACGCAATTTCACAGGTCAAATGGTGGCACGTATAATGTACATGATGTGCCTATGTTACAAACGGGTCGTCATTGTATTTGCTTAAGATTCCGGGGAAATACCGATGTAGGCAATATCTACTGGTGTCAACAGGTCGACCAGAGATTGGGAATCTGTTTACTTTAGCCAAATGACTCTGAAGCAGAATGGGGGAAATTGGTCCTGGACATTAAATCCACAGAAAACTCGACGACGGTGGCTATGGATTGTTTGTTCGGGTTGGATGATGGGTCTTCATGGGACATGAACGTGAGTAAATAAACGATCACATTCATGCTCAAATAAAATGCATGGCTAGGTAATGGTTAGGGAATTGGTCGCAGTAAAGCGGACCTTAGGGTAGGATAAGATATACGATTATGTAGGTATATCGATTGCAGCTGTGTCCGCAATACGCTGGCCAGCGTTTGCTTATCGGTAATTGAAGCCAAGCTGTGCCGATAGGAGATGAACTGGTTCATGGAGTATGAACCAGAAAAGTTCAGAATGTATGCATGCCGTCGGGTAGGTTTCCTTTCAGGTATGAAGCTGCAGGGGAGCTTACGCTGCCCCTTTGCAGGCAAGTAGAAAGACTTGCTTGGGAAGTGGGAGACAGGTGAAAGGAAATGGGTGGTTCTTGGGGAATGATTTAAAGAACCGCCACATCTTCATTTTGATAAACTCGCATCTCGACACCATAGGGAGCGGGGCATCAATAGGTTTTCTATGTGTGGTACCGCCGAACACACTTCAAAATAAAAGTTGTCTTTAATGCTGTATTTTGATTTGATGTTTTTTTATTCGTTATTGTTTTATTTTTCTTTACACAGGAGAGTTTCGCCACCACGACGCGCGAAACCAAACCAAGCAGCTTTTATAGGTTAACTGTTAGGGGTTCACCCTTCTAATAATGATAGACCACAACAATCGACTACCGTTTCGAGACTATGGATTTGCAACCGTTATTGTCTCTTTGGCTGTCGGGTTTTAACTAAAGAATCTCTTCCCGTAGGAAGAAAACTCAACTCCCTTGTTTTGGTTTTTTCATGCCATGGATTCCTCTCTTCCAGAGGCTCCTTCTTTTCTAGCAGATCGTATCCTAACTTCCACTTAGTATCATCCCCATTCGTAGAGATAATATGGGGGGGTGGGCCCATAAATACAGACGCAAACGATGCTGTCCATGTGGACGAAGATACGCCGCGGATGCGTCACACTTCTGCGGTATCCATTTTAGATACATTATCCGCGTGTGATTTATTACACTTGGCAATTACCTCGGCTGAAGTCGATATCTTTGACTGAGATATTGTTTGCATGATCTTCAATGGATAAGTTCCCATTTGTTTCTTATGCCCAGCATTATAGTTCTTATGCTGGTTGTGTCTACTGCACCGTAAACTTGCTCAGCAATCATACTGCACGACTCTTGGAATCTACTATATTCTACTATGTTCCGTGTTTTCTACACATCCCTTTCACGATGGGCAGTGCGGCTATAGCATTTGCGACGATAGTGAAGAACGAGTGATTCGAACTGACGCTATGATGGTTAGAATCACAAAAAATGTAACCAATGCTCAACACTTCAGGCAACTTCCGCGTATACGAATTCGATTTCTAAACTCAAGTACACTCAACTGTTATGTTATCTGATGGATTTTCTTATTCGATTTTCGTTCGGTGGTCTTCACTATGTGCTTGTGTATTGTGTGTTTCTGTTTGATACGCCACACGGCTTTCCTTGTGCTTGATTCTGTGCCAGTATTGTCCAAAGCACCCATGTCCTGTTAGGCATTGGGGCATGTAAAAGTCTACATCACCGTGTGATCCACTCGGTATTACATCATGCGTCAATTTTACTGTGACGGCTGTGTACCATTTCTGTTCCCATTCGCTACGGGTTCATTCTCGGATAGTCGTGAGGTCAGCTTTGTATGCACGGGAGTCTCATGCGTTAGTAGGCGCTTCACTTTACTTCACTTCACTTGTATACCTCTGCCATTGATCTCGCTTCCATTCCTATGGGCACTCGAACCGCAGTAATCGCGGCCGCTCCATGGACACCGTTCTGTAGGCCCTGTAGATTCTCACATTTTCTTCTGTTCGGACGGATTCCATAGTTTTGGTGTATGAGATGTAGGGGGTTGCTCTAGCTCATATGGGAACTGCGTATAGAAGGGTTGATCTGATCATAGAACCTAGGATAATTCTGCCTGATCTTTTAGGACAATCCACATTTGCCATCAGTCTTTCTAGTGCTGCGTGTGTTGTCGCTATCTTATTTATCACGTATCGCATGTGGTGGTTATAACTCATGCAGTGATCCAGTATAACCTCTAGATATTTCATGGTGGGGCTGCAATCGATTATGTGTCTGCCGGACCGAAAGCTAATTTCCCTTTACCTTTGTGTTCTCTGTTAGGCCCAGTCCAGCATTTATGAGCCAAACTCGTATCGTTTTTCTCGACTGGCTCCATTTTTCACAGGCTTCTTGAAGGGTTTTTGCTGTTGTGACAATTGCTAAATCGTCCGCAATGCCTATGATATCTACTCCTGGTGGTTTATTTATTTTTATTGCTCCGTCGTACATCACGTTTATAGGAGCGGTTCAAGGACTGCTGGACCTGTGGTACTCCTCTCTTTCCATGGTGTTTTCTTCCGCCATTCCCCGTTTCATATAGCAGCCCTCTGTTTGTGAAATATGAAACCGTAGTCTTCGGGAGGCGGCTTCCCAGTTGATGCAACGCATTTATTATTTGTTTCCAATCGGGTGGATTAAATGCATTTTTGACGTCCAGTGAGATTACTGTACGATACTGCTTCGTGCTTCCACGCCATCTGGATACCGTCAGCGCTCCATCGACGATTCTGCACTCTTGCGCGGTTGTATCCACTGTAATCCTTTTCCATCTGAAACCGTACTACACATGTGAGAGTCTTCCTCCTCGGTTCATGTACTGCTCCAGTCTCGAAAGGATGATGGTCACCAATACCTGCCCAGCTGTGTACAGCAGGAAGATGGGACGGCACGATGATGATTCTTGGGATGGTTTGTTGCATTTTTGTATCAGGAGTAGTCTCCTTTCCTTCTACCATTTTGGGAAAATTCCTTCTCTTAGGTATTTGGTGTATATTGTACTGAATATTTCTGGCTGGACCAGCATGATCCTTTTCAGTACCTCCAGTCGCGGAGCATTTGACACTTTGATCCTTCGGGCGGCGTTCATTGGTTCAGGGCTTTTGGGTGGAGTGTGCTGATATGCCTCAAGGCGACGTATGGCTAACTTTCAGGCACCGCTCCAAACGTTATTTTGGACTTCCTCCGTTAGTTTCTTGAAAGGTGGAGTTTTATTTCTTTAAATGTCTTTCTTCAGCTGCTTTCTAGCTTAGCTAAATTGTTTGTGGAGCGTTTTGTACTCGAAACCTCTTCTCTTACGTTGTGTTTTTCGTTGCAGTTTAAGGCATTCGCCTTAATTGTGTCAACACCTTTGCGGCGGATGGCAGTATCTTGGCGGAACCACATATCACTGATGTTAAGTTTAATTGTGGCCAAAATAGTCAACATGGCGCGATAGCCATTGACAAAATATCGACGTAAATACGGTCCATCGGACTTTTGGCCTGAAATATGCACCAGGCGGTCACTTGTTGTGGGTGCAATAAGGTATACCCGCCTGTCACGTGGGAGACCGGGGTTCGATTCCCCGTCGGGGAGCCTCTGGCGCAAGACTAATGACCTTGCCCGGAAAAAACAAATCATTATGGAAAATTTAACAATGCCTCAGGACCAGGACTTGCTTAAATAAGGCCAGGACCGGCTCCCGGTTGTAGTGCCGATGATGATGATGAATAAGGTATGGTGCTATGTAACAAGCCATATTTTGTTTGTTGACAAAGCCATTGAGCCGCAAACGAGCTTTATCGCTGTAGATGATTTTTTAGTGAAATTCAGGATCTTCTTCAAACTTTCGTAGAATCCAACAGGAGAAGTTTCGGGGAGCGAAATGATCAAGAGGGTTCAGTTCTTGAGTCAATTTGATTTTATAAGAGTGCCGGTTAATTTTTACGCCAATTTTGCCACAAGCGATTTGAGAGATTCCCGATTCATGTGAACGGTATGGGGGCAGCTGATTTGGTGCTTTTCGAACTAAAGTCCTTACAGCTATGATCTTTTGGAACATCAACTTATGAATATTTTGACTCAAATTTATTCGCTATAGCACGTACATCCTGATTGATGGTACGATTGCCACGCCTTACATAAGGAGTAAGCGCTCTAAAAGCAGCACTACCGACTGAGAACCTTAATAAGCAATAGTTTTTAATAATTTCCAAAGGTTGTTCTTTTAGAAGTTTAAGAGTGTGTTAAAGGAATTTTGAGAGTGATATAAGATACAAATTTGTTATGTCCCTTTTGAAAAACCCTTTAGCCCAATATGAAAAATACCCAGGCGTGTTTACCAGGTGTACTGGTGTGAAGTGAGCGTCAAGATACAAATGTATCGATAGGGAACGCTTGTTGTGAACGAGCCCATATATTTTTTTTAGTTGGTTGCTATGACATCTGTCAAATATATTTAGTATGCATCAAGTCATTGTACAAACAACATTATTTTTTAATCCTGTTAAAAATGTCGAATTTTGTACCAGAAAATGATGATTTGCGGAAAGCATTAATTTTTTGTTTTCATTTGAAGAAAAGTGCTGCAGAGTCGCATCGAATGCTTGTCGAGGCTTATGGTGAGCATGCTCTATCGGAAGCAACATGCAAAATATGGTTTAAGCGGTTCAGAGAAAATGATTTTGATATGCGAAATCAAGAACGTGGAAGACCACCAAAAAAGTTTGAAGATGCCGAATTGCAAGCAATACCAGGTGTACCGGTATGAAGTGAGCGTTTTTTTTTTTAAAGTAAAAAACTTTCTTTTTTTTAAAAGTAAGAAACATTTTATTCGAAGTATTGGCCATTGCTTGCTACACATTTCGCCCACCTTTCTGGCAATTTGTGGACACGACGCCAATAAAACTGGTCGGCTTTTCAGGGAAACCATTCGGAGACCGTCCATTGTGCAGCGATATATGGTTTTGGATAGCTCTGTTTTCGATGTCGAGGTTAGAATGAATGGATTCATTCACTTTGTGTACTGCCTCGAAACAGGCGCCAATGGAGTTCGCTTTCTCTTGCGGATCCCCGACTACTATTAGTTCTTCATTGGAGTTGATGTGTTCCGGGGTGAGTCCTGCGTTCAGCAGTATTTGACAATTCTTGTGAGTTCTCGGGACTCGAAGGTAGGAAATGTCATTATTATCTTTTCTTCTAAATACTCTATTTATTTGCGGAAACATATACCTACTACTGGTTTTCATGGAGAGAATTTTGTGTTTCCATTCTTCATTAATTACTGATCTGTAGTTGTCACGGATCAGCTTTTGAACGTTTTTAATCAATGACTTAATTGTCTTTATTTCTTGGTTATTAGGATCGCTGAACTGTCTGTAGAGCAGTTTCAGCTGGGAGAGCAGAGCGCTTTTTTGTCTATACAGGGCATCAATAGTTGAGTTTCTGTATCTATTAAAATTCTACTCCATGTGCGCCGCTTTTGGAATGGAAATTAATGAAATTTCAAAGGTTTCTATTGGTCGGAGGATCGACGCCATTTGAGCATAGTTCTCTTTTATTATGCGATCAAAGCGCGACCAATGTGCTTTTCGGAAAACGCACGAATGTATCTGGTCGTACTGCTCAAGTATCGCGTGTTCGTTTGGAACATGTAAAACGGCGCAGAGGCCGTAATGGTCACTATCATAACCGATTGTGCGAAGGCAATTTCGGGTATTTAGGTCCGTGTCTCTCGTCCATCATAAGTAAGTCCAGAAAGGAGTTTCCTCTTGGATAAGATGGTGTCCTTGTAGCGTACAGTTCTAGTTTATATTCTGTTGCATTTGTTTGCCACCAGTTGAATAGTGCATTACCTCTTGTGTTCAGCGTTATATCGCCCCAAGCACTGTGTTTGTATTTGACAGTCGTTTGATTGAGTCGATGTGAGTGTTTTTGTGAAAATGGACAAAATTGAGTATCGAGTTGTCATTAAATTTTTGGTTTGGAAAGGCAATACGCCTACGCAAATCAAAGATGAGTTGGACTCTGTGTATAGGGACTCTGCACCATCATTTACCACAGTGAAATTTTGGGCAGCTGAATTTAAACGTAGCCGTGAGAGATTGGAAGAGGATGAACGTTCGGGACGTCCAAGAACTGCAAAAACTGACGATAACATTGCTAAAGTTCACCAAATGGTGCTAGACGACTGCCGAATTAAAGTGAGAGAGAGAGGGAGCAGATCCTATGAAAATGTCCAAAGAACGTGTTTGTCACATATTAAATCAAGATTTAGGCATGAGCAAGCTGTCCGCGTGTTGGGTGCCGCGTTTGCTCACGTTAGACCAAAAACGTGTTCGAATGAACACTTCCAACGCTCTGTTGGTGCAGTTTAGGCGCAATAAATCCGAGTTTTGGCGCCGATTAAATACTGTCGATGAGACTTGGATACACCATTATACGGCCGAAATAAAAGTACAGTCAAAAGTGTACTGTAAAGGGGGAATCTGTTCCCAAAAAAAAAAAAAAAAAAACTGTTTTTTCGCCTGGGAAAGTGATGACAACTGTTTTTTGGGATTGTCATGGAGTTATCTTATTCGATTATCCTCAAATAGGAAAAATCATTACAGGAGCATACTACTCATCATTACTTGACCAACTGAAGGCGGAAATTGCGGAAAAATTGCCACATTTGCAGAGAAAGAAAATCCTTTTTCACCAAGACAACGCGTCGTCTCACACCTCAGCGGTTGCCATGGCGAAAATCCACGAATTACGGTTTGAACTGCTTGACCATTCGCCTTACTCACCAGATCTCGCCCCAAGCGACTTATTTTTGTTCCCTAATCTAAAAATTACGCTCGGAGGACAGATATATTCGTCAAATGAGGATGCAACCACCTCCGTGAACAGTTATTTTGCAGAGAAAAACGCCGAGTACTATTTTTACGGGTTAGAGAGATGGGATCATCGCTGGGAGAAGTGTGTAGAGTTACAAGGAGACTATGTAGAAAAATAAAAATAAATTTTAAGAAAAAATGTCTTGTATCTTTGTTAGGTCGGAAACTTTTCAGCCCACCCTCGTATATTGTTATTTTAGTTTTTCGCGCTTGCGATCGAGGTGCTATATTTTGTTTATTATGGTTGATAATTTTTTTATTTTACGCACTTCACTGAATTATGCACATTTGGGTTTAGTTTGTACTTTATGTATGGTGTTTTTAAGTCACTTGTTTTCCAGAATAAAGTTTTTACGTTAATTTCTTGTTTTGTTTTTATGTTTGTTTTTTGAATTTGTGTGTTTTGACTGTCTTGGCTGTTTTGATTTTCGCGCCACATGTCTATTGAATTTAAACTTTGCGTTTCTTTTATAATTCTCGGTCCAAATGCCCAAGTTAATTACTGAATACAATGGAATCCATTCGATTCGAATCTAAGAACACATGAAATAAACAATGTTTCAAATATGAAAAAAAAATGAATTTGATAGAAAACACATATTTTTAATTAGAGATTTGTTCTGTTCTTGTAGGGGTTTGGTTTCAGGAAGCGTGTCTCCTAGTCCTTATAAGAAGAAGGTGATCTCTTAAAATAGACCGCTCCTGAAAACTTGTCCTACAAAGGGGTCGTCACCGTGCTTCCTCTGATTCCAGAGGGAAGAGCAACGTCCTTGATTTCACTGGTCTTCCGTGGGGGCAAGTGATACTCCGAATCAGTTGTTAAATATTGAAAAGTCTCGTTATTTTTTCGGTATATAATATGTTTTATTTCCAATTAAAATAGTTCTCCTGGTTTTATTTCCAATTACAATAGTTCGCCTGGGCTCTTCCTTCAGGGACACTGTTCGATAATATACTGCGGCCGGCTCCTGGGGTACTTCCTCCAGGGACGATTATTAAGGTTTAACTGCGGCCCGGAAATCACTCCACTATTCCTTTATAAAGGAAAGGAAGTCGAGATTTGTATCTCAAAAGTGTACAATTTCGTACAAAAATCCCGATTTTAGTATCCTGAGTGGGATGCTCAGTGTTTACTTTAGATAAGAATTCAATTTCTTGAATTCTTACGAAACCATTGCGCAGATGTGGATGTGTAGAAAGGGATTCGGGTTTGTTTGTTCTGTTTGATGGCATTTTTTCCGGATTGAGATAACTTATCTCTGGGTTTTGAATTTTCATGATGCTGTGGAGCAAATGTAGAACAAGAAACGAATATTAGATTCGTTTATTGCGAATTTGATTTTAATTTGGGTTTTGGATTAAATTATGCCGTGGCGGCAAATGTTAAGCGATAAACGAATGTTTGATTCGTTTATTGCGAATTTTGGGTCATGTTTGGGTTTTTGTGGGTTTTGATAGGATTTTAGGTTTTAGCGTATTATTGCTGAGATTTAGATTAGGAATGGGGGAAAAAGATGGTAGGGCTTTTTGGAGCACTACAGATTGTAAACTTCTTGTTCCTTATAGGTTAACCTTCTGTTTGATAATATTTTGTAAATAAATGTAAGCAGCGATGAAACTCTCAGCCTTCAAACTCTTTTTTGAATGGTACTTAAAAGGGAATTCCATAGATGGATTCGTTAAAAATTAAGCTAATTACCTTATCTGCGTTTTTGAGACTCTGTTAACATACTTTACCCTTCTGAATACTTCCATTTGCTTGCCGTCCTGTTAATTGTTTGCTGCTCAAAGTTAATGATGTTCATTAGATTCAACTAAATACCTTGACATCACTAGGTAAATAATGCTGCTTTCAAGCATCTGTAACATTCATTACGTTGAAAAGTTTGTCGATTATCTGTTAAAGAATAAAACTTTTTCACAATCTGAAAGGGGGGAAAACAGTCAGCTCTATTCGGCTAACCGTTTAGTAAATCTATATTCCCACTCCGAAGAGCCGGCAAGAAAGGCAAAAGTCCTTGTCGTATTATGACCCTTATGAACGTTCGTTTAGAGATCTTAACTTTGCTTAACAAGTTCCATGCCACCCGCAGTAGTTTGATTAATAATTAGAATGGAGGGCGGGAAGGACCAGTGAATAATTTTGTTTTTGTTATTTTTTGTTCTTTCTTCAACTTTGTACATCCTGTGAAAAGCTAATTACGAGAAACGAAATTAAGAAGGATTTCCCATAGTTGTAAAATGTCGGCGTTTCTTGGAATTCTTGCTATCAAAGGCGGCACCATTGACTATGGATGCTTGGAGACCTTAACAAAATTTTACGACATAATTACGAAACTATTAAAATAAACATTCTTATGGACGGACAGACAGTTTAAGGATGTGGACGGTGTTTGCCAGAATATTAAGCAAATTATATCCTGTAAACGTGGCATGAATGTGTTCGTATCTAAGGAGGAAGGTGAACAAAAATTTATGTTCACGAGCGTACTCATACAACAACCACGAACATATTGAGAGTTGTTATCAAGGACAGCGTTTCTCTAATACAATACTTTTTGTCTCACAGTAGTTAAATAAGACACATGTTAAATAACAATTTAGTTCAATTTATCTGTGTCATTTTGAGCTAATTAACTAATGATTTGTAATTGTAATCTTTGACGTTGCCTAACGATCGCCCTAACACGAAACTTCTATTCAATTCATAGCTGGCACTGGATTGCCGGTTATTGTCGTGCTGACAAACACATTATGGACGATAAGGTAGGTAATCTGAGCATTATGCGCCATGTAAAATGTATGTGGTACAGATACCTCAGAACGGTGTAAGCAGCCAACCTTAGAATAGTGTGGTTCGGTGACATACCTTTGGGAACGACGCTCAATACACGTAACATATATCCACCTTCATGTACTGAGTTAATGGATACGGAACCTCGTTATATGCTATTCAAACTTCGTTTTTTATGTCTGCGTGGTTATTGTGAATAGGAAAGCTGTGATCAAAGAGCCCACTCAAATTGGTTTCAGATTTCTATTTGGTTTTTATATTGCAGAAATACGACTAGTGAGGGATTTTATTTGCCCGTTAAAATTGTGGAAGGATTGCTACGTACTTAATGAGGATGCTCTTTTCACATACGTAATGTTAATAGAGTTGTGTCGCGCAGATACGTCGAATTTGATTCCCAAAGGAGCGCACTGTTGTGCACTTGTTAGCCGTTTTGCTTTGGTATTTCTGTTAACACCAATGTTAGCTTTAAATTCGCCCCTTTTGTAAATCGGTGTTTTTTTTTTTTTTTTTGTTTGTAATTCACACTCACTTAAAATGTGATACTTCTACGTGTTCTGATTGAAGAGGAGTTGTATTTTCTGAATGCATCGTGTGCAACGTATTAAATCGACACTAATGAACACACGAGAAACTAAAGTACAGTGCCGGTAGATTTCATTTTTTATATTTTTTATACTTTTCTCATGAGAGGAGAATCTGTAGTATTGAGTCAGCCCCATATGTTGTTGCCTGCCTATGGATGAATATCTGATCAATCGCTGATTTGCCTGGGATGAAGCCGCACCGATATTGACCAATGATGACTTTAGCGTATGGGGCTATCCGATCTTGTAGGATAGTGGAGAGTATGTTATGGGCGGTACTCAGCAATGTTATACCCCTATAGTTGCTGCACAGTGTGATGTCTCCCTTTTTATGTATGGGGCAAATTATACCACGACGCCAATCTTCCGGCATTTCATCTTGCTCCCATACGTGCACCACGATCTCATGAATTTCGTGATGTAACGCTGTCCCTTCTTGTTTGATCAGCTCAGCTGGTGTGCCATCAGCTCCAGGGGCTTTATTTGATTTGACCTGTCTAATGGCTTTTAATGTTTCCTCAATACTTGGTGGCGGCAGCATTTGGTCTTGATCTTACATTGGTGGATCCTCTAATTCTTCCGTGAGCTGACCATTTCGCAATTCATTGAAGTCCACTTCGCATCGCTCCAGAATGCTTTCAGGATAGGTAATCATATTACCTTCTTTATCCTTGCAGTAAGGGCAGCGTGGTGTGTATCGCGTCATACTGCGAATTATTTGGTAGAACTTCCGCGCCTCGTGCGGACCTCGCTCTCTACTTTTCTCTATTTCACAGACAAGGTCTGTGGTGGTTCTTTCGAACGCCACTACTTACCTGCTCATTTACCACCAGGTAACCGTTTCCTCGCGCGCCCTACAACATGAAAAGCGTGTACTTACCTTCCATTAGAAAAACCTGTAATACAATAATTCCTGCTGAAATGAAATGCCACCAGCAACAAATGCTAAATTTCAAAAAGCAGTTTGGTCGCACCATCACGCGACCAACATGAACCCAACCAAATACATTATACATGTCTCGGGTCGCATCCTCCGCACGTAAACGCAATTTGGTTGCACCTACTAGCGACCAATATTGCCCGTGCAATATCTACATGATATTCTTTCGCGCGCCAGCCGCACACCTGCAGGAAATGTGTATCTTTCCTTAGCACGGCATGCCCACATCGATCGGTCACCCGACCGACCAATACATGAGGGCATCCGGCCGACCACCCAAGCAGTCGAGTTCGCAAATGGAAATTTACCATTACAATGCGATTGCGAGGATATGCCAGCAAATGTACACGATCATCTATAATGCTTTACGCAGTCGTTGATCGTGTAAACATTTTAACCCTTTTTTCGTTGAGATACTTGCACCGCTGCGAACATGTAGATTGGATCTATGCTATGTCTGCACACTTGCGGACACACACGATGAGGAGCAGAAGCAATCATCGTATGTGTGTTTCAACCCCTTTTGTGTTGAACAAAACGCAAAAGGCATATCTTACCTTATATTGTCACCGAAGCGACGAAAAGAATTTTTGATATTCTGTCGCTTCGGATGATATAGTTAATCGCGATTTGGATTCCGTGAGGGCAAGTTGTGCCCTCACGTTAATAAATACATCCCTCGTGGGACGTCCCATGGGATCACAACAGTCGAGTTAGTTCGTGTGTTCGAAATTGGCCATCCTAGAGTTGAGATCAGAGTTGATGTGCGTCGTGTGTTTAAGGGTCGTCGGAGCTTTTTGATCCAAAACGTCCATGTAGTTCGGTTAATTCGTGCCTGTTAAACCACAAGGAACTGGGTATTAAATGTATATATATTTTACAGTAAACAATAAATTATAAGTGCCTATGTACTAATTTGAATATAAATTTTCCGTGGCAATGAATACCAAGCCAACATTCGTTTTGTGCTATATTTTACAATAATCAATAAATTATAAGTGACTATGTACTAATTAGAATATAATTTTTTTGCCTGTTGCCCCCAAGTTCTAAGGGCCAACGTTTATTTGAAGAGTTATAATTTGTGCACCTTTTTTATACGACAATAAAGAGAACGTTTTAAGTTGGACAGGCTGTGTTTACTTCCGTTGTCTAATTCGGAGTCAGGAGTAAGTGGAAGTTTTGCTAACCAGTGCTCACCTTGCACATCAGCAGAATTTAAAACCCCACAGGTCTTTTTCCCAAGCGCTTTTCTTTTGTCTGTGAAGTGCTTTTTCAGATGTTCTGCCTGGTATGCAGTGTTCTTCCGTTCAGTCGCTAGTTTGCAGTAATCATCAAACCATTCGCTCCGATCTCTACGACTACTGCCTAAGATGGAGTTGCCAGTCCTAATGACAGTATTCTTAAGGCGTGTCAATTTCTCTTCTACGTCCGGCATTCTGGCCTCAGGACTTACTCTCCCTGCGTCGAGCTCTTCGAGGGCGAGTCTTAACGCATGACCCAAGAAGTTAATGGTATTTTCATAGCGTAAGGTAACGTGTTGATTCGAACCTGATCCGCAATGCAATACATTATAGCGTTTGGGATGATAGTGAAGAACGTGTGATTCGAACTGACGCTATGACAGTTACAATCACCAAAAATTGAACCAAAGCGCAACCCATCAGGCCACCGCCGTGTTTCGAATTCGATTTTTAAACTCAAGTACATTCAACTGATGTGAATTGTTATGTTATCGCTATGGTATACGGCTCTGATGCATTTTCTTATTCGATTTTCGTTCGGTGTTCTTCACTATTTGCTTGTGTACTGTGTGGGTATCTGTTAGAAAAACCACACTAAACCCTCCTCAGTAACTTTGTTACGATCAGCTTCGTGTGTGAACGACGGAGCGAACGAGAGAATGTCGGACCAGGCGAGTGTGCCAGTGCTCTATGCGGAAGTCGTGATCGTGTCGTGAAGTTCTGTTTACTATGGGAAAGTGTGTGCTGTGTGTACAGATCACGTCGGTGAGTCACCAATTATAGCGTTTGGGATCATAGTAAAGAACGCGTGATTCGAACTGACGCTATGACAGTTAGAATCACCAAAAATTGAACCAAAGCGCAACCCATCAACCCACCGCCTTGTTTCGAATTCGATTTTTAAACTCAAGTACATTCAACTGATGTGAATTGTTATGTTATCGCTATGGTATATGGCTCTGATGAATTTTCTTATTCGATTTTCGTTCGGTGCTCTTCACTATTTGCTTGTGTACTGTGTGGGTATATGGTAGAAACGCCACAACATCTCCGTAAGGCAATCCGCGCTCAGAAAACTGTACCAACAAGATAGTGATCCGAGTCGACGTTGGCTCCTCGGTAGGTTTGTACCGTCATCAGGCTCGACGAGTGGCGGTGATCTATCAACACGTGGTCAATTTGGTGGCGAGTGGCTCCCCCAGGTGGCTTTGTTGATATCTTTACGCGGAAACCTCGTACTTGCAACGACCAAGTTTTTCAATGCTGCCAATTCGATGACTCGTAGTCCATTGTCATTAGTGTTCTCATGCAAACTATGGGAACCTGCGTAGTGCCTGAAATTGGTTCCCGAACCATTTTCGCATTCAAATCACCAAGAACGATTTTCACATCGTACCTTGGGCAGGCAATGAGGGCCCATACGACGATCTCGTAGTATTCTCTTTTTCGTCGTCAGGGGACTCGCCTGTAGGTCCGTGAATGTTTATGTTCTTAAACTTGCCTCGCACGCTAGGAGTGCATAGCCTTTCTTAATTGCATTAAAGCCGATAATGGCAGGCTTCAGTTTCGTTTCCGTGGTCGTCGTCTTGTATCCGGTCCATATCCGAGGCTTGTAAAATTTTCCATAATGATTTGTTTTTTTTTTTTGGGCAAGGTCATTAGTCTTGCGCCGGAGGCTCCCCGACGGCGAATCGAACCCCAGTCTCCCGTGTGACAAGCGGGTATACTAACCACTATACTATCAAGGAGCCCCGGCAAAAAATATAGCCTTTAAATAATGGCACTCCAATCCCACCGATGTTAACAGAACGAATTTTGTTAGAATCAGAAACGCGTGCAACCAGGCGATTGATACCGCGAAGAAGGCTCACAACGACAGGGTGATCAATAAGCTCCTTCGGTGCCCAACTGGTTCGCCCTCCTTCTGGTCAATGGCAAACGCTGTCAGCAGTAACTTTGCTTCCTCCTCTTTCCCTCCGTTGGTGACAGACAGCGGGACGTTAGTCACGAATCCAAAGGATAAAGCTAATGTGTTCGCGAATTTATTTTCCGCGAATTCAAACCTCGATCCCGGCCTTTTGGAGCCACCTGTGATCTCACCGGTACAGTCTTCCATGCGGGATGTGAGATTTCGTCCGCGCACTATTCAACGCATTCTACGTGAACTGGATTGTAGGAAGGCAACCGGCCCGGACGGAATACCAGCAATAGTCCTTAAGAACTGTGCTCCAGAACTATCGCCGGTTCTTGGCAGACTCTTCCGCTTATCTTATGCACGGAGTATCTTTCCTGCCTGTTGGAAAATCGCTCGAGTTCAGCCAATCCCAAAGACGGGAAAAAAATGTCTCCCACAAAATTACCGTCCGATAGCATTACTGCTTATTTTATCTAAGGTAATGGAAAAAGTCATCAATACAGAGTTGGTTAAGTATTTGGAGTGCAACGGACTTCTGAATAATCGTCAATACGGATTCCGTGGCAGGCGGTCCACAGGAGACCTTTTGACACTTATAACCGATATATGGACATCTGTGATTGAACGGCATGGTGAGTCAAGGGCGGTCGCATTAGATATATCCAAGGCTTTTGACCGCGTCTGGCACGGGGCATTGCTGAGCAAACTTCGTTCATATGGACTTTCTCAACAGCTGGCAAGATGTATCCGTTGGTAACTGCAGCGATATAGATTGTCCTGATACGGTGTATCGGTTTGGATTGTTACGGTTTGTAATAGTTTTAATGTCAGTCGTAGCAAGATAATGTGGTGCAACAAAAATAGGTTGATACAGAAGTGTTGTTGTTATCACAAACAAACTGCAGAAATCAGATTCCCTCTGAGGTCGTTACGTTAATGCAAATTGATTACCAACAGTGTTCGTCGCAAAAGGCTACTTCACAAGGAGTCTGGGGAGCTGAGCTGCGCCACTGACGCGGTAAAGAATTGTCTGTAGTAATATTTTCTTTTGGTTATTTTATTTATTGAATGTAGAGAGGGTAAGTATGTGTTGCCGGTAATGCTTCACCTAATGGGGCCGTCGAGACCTCAAGCCAATTGTTGTATTCTAGGTAGGTGCTTAATGGTTACGTTTTGTCGATATATTCTGTTCAATGATCCTTGTTAAACATGGTAATTAAGCGAAGATTGCTAGTTGTCAGATATTATGTGTAATATAACCCCAGTTGTTGGATATGATATATTGTTTATATATATATAATAATTGATAATAACTTACGTTAATTGTTATATTATTCTGTTTTAATTCTGTTGATTAACGGTGTCACTTCTTTCTCCTTTTCAACCGTATTCTCACTTCGGGTACGGTTTTCCAAGTACCGTTTTAGTAGTGGTGTGACCCTGTGTTGCGCTGAAACAGTTCATTTTCTCCGCTATAACAAGAGCAATACTACGAGGGTTGCCTCTTATGTTTCGGGATTTGGCAACCCTAGTGTTGCAATCCGGCAATTGACAGCTCTGTCGTAAAGTTGGACATTTTTGAGGTTATACGCACTCAGAACGTTTTGACATACGAGCGCTATTTGTGTTGTTTACAGTAACTTAAAAGATTCATCTCGGCCCAAAAATGGAATTAAATCGTCAACATTTTCGTGCGATTATTTTTTACAACTTTCGGCGTGGATTAACTCAGCAACAGTGCATGGATGAACTTAATTCAATTTTTGGCGATGAAGCTCCATCAAGGACCAGTGTTTATCGATGGTATGGTGAATTCAATCGTGGTCGTAGTTCACTCCAAGATGAATTTCGTGAAGGTCGTCCAAAATCAGTTGTTGTTCCGAAAACCATTGATGCTGTGCGCGAACTGATATTGGAAGATCGTCATGTGACCTATCGTGAGATTCAGACAACCTTAGGCGTTAGTGGGACCAGCATACATTCAATATTGCATAAACATTTGACTGTCAAAAAATTGTGTTCGCGTTGGATCCCACACAATTTGTCAATCGCCCAAAAAAAGGCTCGTGTCAATTGGTCGAAAGAAATGCTCAAAAAATACGGTCGCGGTGCTTCCAAACACGTCTATGACATCGTGACAGGTGATGAATCGTGGATTTACGCGTATGAGCCCGAAAGTAAACAGCAGTCGACTGTTTGGGTGTTTCAAGATGAGCCAAATCCAACAAAAGTTGTTCGCGCACGAAGCACTTCCAAGCAAATGGTTGGCTGTTTTTTCGGAAAAACTGGACATGTCGCAACCGTACCACTAGAACAACGCAGAACAGTCAATTCTGAGTGGTACACAACCATTTGTTTACCAGTTGTCTTCCAACAAATCAGGAAAACCAACCGCCGAAGACGGATCACTCTTCACCACGACAATGCGAGCTCTCACACATCGGCTGCGACAATTGCATTTTTGAGCACCCAAAACATCGATTTGATGGGTCATCCGCCGTATAGTCCTGACTTGGCACCGAATGACTTCTTTTTATTCCCGTACGTAAAAAACAAACTGAGAGGTCAACGTTTTTCGACACCTGAAGAAGCGGTTGCTGCATTCAGAATGCATGTGTTGGATATACCTCAATCAGAGTGGCAAAAGTGCTTCGACAATTGGTTCAAACGCATGCAAAAGTGCATAGATCTTCATGGGGAATATTTTGAAAAACAATAAAGTGATTTTCGATGATCAATATTTGTTTTTGTTCTCTAATCCCGAAATATAAAAGGTAATCCTCGTGTTGTATTCCAGAATACTACCCTTATTCGCTTTAACACTAACTAATGTCCTTTCAAACACAACCCTTAAAAACACAAGCCTTAAAACTACATCCTCACATATTCTACATTCTCAGTTAATACAATTCATAAATAAACAGACACAATATTCTATATCCAGTCACTTACAGCACATTTCATAAATATGCCCCTTTTCATAACAAGCACATTTTTCATTTCAAAACATGGCCACTTTGATTTTCGTTCAAAGTTTATTCAATTTCTAAGTCACGGAGACTTCTAGATTGTTTTGTTCAGTTTATACGCCACAGTCAGTTAGAACAAAATGTTCTATATAAACAAGTAAATTTATATGAAAAAATTAGAAAGAAGAGAGCTCAGCTTGAGATAGCTGAGTTCAATAAAATAAAAATAAAACAAAATAAAATATAAAAATAAATGAAACTTTATAAATTATTTAATAACTAAGAAACGATAATTATTTCAAATAAGAAAAAATATAATAACCTCCACGCTCTTCCCTCGAAAGAGGAAGCACGGCGTTGGAGCCGTAACACTCGTATAAATTTATAACGGGCTTACCCTCAATTTACAGCCAGGTTCCAACGTTGGACCGCAACAGACTTATCCGCATCTGACTCTCCGGTCGGATTCTACGGCCACGCGGTCTCCTCAGACTCCAGAACACAACATGCAACAGTCAACCAAACACGACAAACGGTGATATTTCCCCAATCACGTTCAAACAAGGGGATGGACTCTCACCATGCCTTTTTAACCTTGTACTCGAGTATGTTATCAGAAAGGTACAAGACGACAACACGGCCGGATCATCCCTGAACGGGGTCACACAAGTGCTCGCGTATGCGGATGACATCGCTGTTCTGGGCGATAATCTAGAAAGTATAAGTAAAAACTGTGAAATCATCATGCAAGCAGCAGAAGAGGTGGGCCTAGAAATAAATGAAGACAAAACGAAATACATGATTACGACGAGAGCATGAGGTCCACCTGCATATAAACGTCAGGGGCAAGATATTTGAAAATGTCAAAGAATTTAAATATCTTGGAACGATACTGACGACCAGAAACGAAACGTCAAAGGAAATTAACAAAAGACTACATTCCGGCAACGCTAGTTGGCATGCGGCCAGTAAACTATTAAAATCCAAACTGCTATCACGTAATATAAAGCTCCGTGTCTATAGAACCATAATGATGCCGATTGCTCTATACGGATGCGAAACATGGGCTCTCACAAAACGGGAAGAGAAAAAATTCCGCGTATTCGAGAATAAAGTTTTAAGGGGTATATTTGGCGGTAAATATGGCGAGGAGTCAGGTCAATGGAGGAAACTTCACAACCACGAATTGGAAGAGCTATACCGCAAACCTACAATAGTGAGAGTGATCAAGTCGCGAAGATTAAGATGGGCCGGACACGTAGCGCGAATGGGCGATGATAGGACCGTGCATAGAATTCTTGACGGTAAACTAACGGGGAAGAGACCGACAGGACGGCCGCGACGGAGATGGGAGGACAATGTTAGATTGGACCTCGAGGAGATCGGATCGGATGGTCGAACGTGGAAGGAGAGCGCACAGGACAGGGAACAATGGCGGAGCCAAGTCGGTGAGGTCATGAACTTCCGGGTTCCTACAGGCCAGTAAATAATAAAATAGTAACGTTCAAACAATAGCCTTTACTTCATTCAAAGAAAATGCTCCACTCCAGCTTCGGGAACACAATTTTTGGTCCTTCATGGATATTCTTTTATTTCAATTAACTAATAAATTTACATCAAAAATAACAAAATTTGATTTCGGTCCTTCATGGCCGGTCTCTCACTTTTTACTTCAATTAACTCAATACATTTTAATTCAATTAACAAAAATTTGATTCCGGTCCTTCATGGCCGTAGTTTAACAACTTACTTCTATCAACTCCAAATTTCAATTCACTAATTTGTCTCTTCTTCTTACCTCCGTTACAGAATTCAATCTTCTCGACTACTTCTGTCTCTCTTCTTTTCATGTTGTTCTACTATCTATTAATCCTCTCGACTACTTCTCTCTCTCCTCATTCACTCCGCCACTACTCCGAAGAGAAAGTCGCCGCTGCTGCTTCCGCGGAGTCCACAACCCAACGAAAGCAGGAACGAAATATGGATCGCGATCTCTAATATCTTAATTTATTGTTTATATTTTATATCTTTATTATATTTTATATTTTATATTAATATTATATTTATATTATATTAATATTATTTTTATATTATATTTATTATTCCTTTCTCTACGGCGAGCAACCCAAACGAGACTTAACCACGTAACAACTACTTTCCCTCATTAACACTTATAGAACGTATAATGCCAAATGGGAGTTGGGTAGGTCAATACAGACAATATGATTTATTAGCCTGAAAATGCGACAGCTTGGGCCAAATAGATTAAAGCCCATGAGCATTTCTTTTAGCCCTTGTAAGGGCTTAAAGAAATTACCCATTGTAAGGTATGCATTGAAGTACAATATTCATTCGCATTCCTTGCAAGATGGGATGTGGAACTTTAAACTTCACTGAAGCTCATATGTTTACCTTGAAGCTAAATTTCAAAGGATTATCTTCATCTCACTTGAAAATCCTGGTATAGGATTTCCTCCTCGACCTATCTGGTGTAGGATTTCCCTACGACCTACCTGTTTGCCATTTTATGTTTAGAAATGTCATGGGCGGCTAACTAACGTTGGCTTGCCTCTCCTCTGTCAAGGATATGCTTCAGTGTTTCATTTTAGTCATCTCGGCTTATCCTTTCATATTTTTATGTGACACACTTTTGTGCCGTGCTACATTTATCCAGCTCGTGCTTTTTGAAATGATATGAAACGAAAATTATGTGCCAGCTGTCAGTGTTTAAATTTCATGTTGATAGCAATGTGATGTCCTTCTGATTTGTGTGCCCCAACACGCAGTGAGAAGTGACATAATGTAGTCCTTGTTTCATTTGAGTACTCTGCAAATTTTGAGGAAACTTCGTAGTGTGTCTTTCAATCCTCTTTTGTCTCCTATGAGTGTGCTATAAGGCTGTTAGTTTTGTTTTTGAACAACATGACAAAGTTGTGTAGAAATATTTTCGCTTCTGCTTACGTCTAGGGGTTCTTTTAAAACTTTATCGTTTTCGACGCCAGTCCATGTGATGTTTTTGGTCAGTTGGGAAAGCAGACGTCAGTTATGATAAGTTTTTCTGTATAGATCATGTTTACAGTCAAGTTTGGTGCAACTGAACTGAGGCGGAGTGTGATTTGTCACCTAATAAAGTTGAGTTGTAGTACATGTTTTGACATACACGTTATTGGGTCTTAAGTGAGAGAACTCATCAGAAATTCACCACAAAATTAGAAGAAGCGTTAGTCATCTTTTGTGTCAACGTTTACCAGAGATCAAAAACAGTTTTATGCCATTACTTTGTATGGTAACATTTTATTTTTGACGACATATTTTTCGGCAATTGCGTTTGGGCAGCAAGATGTAGTTTGATTGATTTTCAAAATATGCGTGCAACACATTTATCTTTCATGTAAAATGGTGTAAATTTAATTAAATTAATTGCTACTTCACAGTGCTTATCCTAAGTTTGATTTGAACTATAACAACAACAAAATCGTTCTACCTGCTAAATATCCTGCTATAAGACATTTCTGATACTACACCATGCGTCTAAGGAAGCATTCCTATCCCTACAACATGGTCTGGTAAACATTACATCTGGTAAACCAACATTTTGTTTTAGTCTCGCAGATAGTAATCAATACGAGAATAATTTTATTTTTTATTTTAATCATTTAAGGCATTTTTTTAATAATTACTGTTCAATTTTTGTGTATACTAGTTTTTTAAGTTGTTTTAATTTTCTTTTAGTTTGTTCCATTCTAGTTTACACTCGATTGTTTATGTTGTGTTTACTTTCTTTTAACTTAGTTCACCGTAGACAGTTTTATAATGTGACCGAATATCAACGAACACCCAACCACGACTGCTCACAACTTACTACTGACTGCTACAACAGGTACTCTCCTCATTCGCACCTCTCTATCTGATCACCCATTTCCGATCGCACAGTCATCCTTATTTTCGTTATTTTCCCAGCCCACTAAAAGGGAGTAAACTCTCGCGAATTTACCAAACAGTCAATGAACCCAGGGAGAATGGGAAAAATGCAAAGGAGAACAGCTCAACCCCTAGATTTGGTTTCAGTTACAACGAAAAGCGAAACCAGAAGGGTGACCACGTGACCTCGTTTGAGGGTTGGTTAATTCTCGGAATGCAGAACCACACGTGTATTACGAAATGTGGAAATGGACAGAGATGAAAAGCATACTTTTCACCGGACATTGTATATTGTTCCCAAGCAAATAGTTTGTACTTTTTATACAGGGAACTATCGCTTGGGATCTTTTTTTACATTGGAATGTGCAAAAGGAATTTCGTGATAGACTAAACATGTTTTGCTGTTACTAACCAGGAGAACGGTTTTATCATTTCACGTAGGGAAATCTGTATTGGGGATTCAGGGGATCGGTTTTCTCTTAGATAAATGTGAATGCGAATCAGTTGAATGATTCGCGGGATTTTAATTATGTAACAATTATGCGAGGGCCCAAAATCGAGGGTTCATTCGATCTTTTGCGAAAGCGGCAAGTATGCAGGCGTGTTGTAATGGTATGCGAATTGTTAACTGAAAAAAAGAGATATCTCCCATAAAATTACCATAGCTTTACTGTCTATGTTATCCAAGGTGATGGAAAAGGTCATCAATGCAGAGTTGATTAAATTCTTGGAATGCAACAGACTTCCAAATGATCAGCAAAACGGATTCCGTAGCAGTCAAACCACAAGAGAACTTTTCACCTTTCTAACTCACATCTGCAATTGAAAAGCATGATTAACCAAGGACAGCAGCATTGGATATCTCCAACGCTTTTAACCGCATATGCCACAAAACAAACTTCGTTCAGACAAACTTTCCCAACAATTTCACGACTGAATGGAGAGCTTCCACAAGAATCGATGGATCCGGGTTGTTATAGATGGTGTGTCTTCGGATCTCTATTCTATTAATTCCGGGGTGCCTCAAAGTTCTATTTTGGCCCCAACCTTGTGTTTGCTTTATATTAATGATTTATTATTAGGTGCGCAATTAAGTTCTCGCTGATATTTTAAGAAAGTGCAACTTTATTGTGAAAATATGGTTACAAATAAATCACTTGAAGTATTGCCTATCGTTTGGTACAACTTTTTCCCATCTTTCTCGCAGAACTCGAACACCGTTACGGTAAAAGTGTTCATCTTTTGACGCTATCCACGAATCAAGCCATTTTTTGATGTCTTCATACGAGCAGAACTGTTGATCAGCCAGACCATGTCTCATCAAACGGAACAAGTAATAATCGGACTATATCTGGGGAATGTGGCGGATAGGGTAGGACTTCCCATTTGAGCGTTTCTAGGTAGGTTTTAACGGGTTTGAGAAAGTACCGGCGCCGGTACGGTATATGGCGGACGACCTGTCCGCTTTGATGGTTGTAATGCGACTCAACAATATTAAATCGCTATCAACAGAAATTCGGCCAGTGAAACCGGCTCTCTCAAATTAAGGTACACATGTATGTGTGAACATTGGTTCATTCATGGGATGAAACCATGAGAACGAATCTAAAACAAAGAAAGGGCATACTGTGCATCCATACGATGTGAGTTCGGCTAAGCAAACAAGCCGAATATCATTGGATGCCAATTGGGTCTTTGTTTGCTCATGCCTCGAGGTCATGAGGAACGGATCCAGAGAAATTAAAAGACAATGAGACCGTATAGATCGTTGTCTAGGATGTGCAATGCGGCTAAATAGATAGACGACGATGCATCGAGGAAATGGTGTTAAGAGTCTTAGTTGAGTGATGCCCTCGTGTAAATAGCCGAATATCCATTAGAAGAAGGTGCTAATGGATTACAATACTTTATACAATGGGAATTGTATATCGTATCTTGGGTCGGTGGCCGAAACGAATCCCTTTCTTGCATTTGTATATGCAGGGAAATTCGTTTGTGGCAAAGAACGAAATTTATGAATATTTATTCGTTTAGACGAGGGATCATGGTCGGGTAAATGCCAGCCAAACAAACAAGCTGCCGGACGCTGCTTTGGCAGTTGGACAATGAATCGCCAGCCAATGTGTATGTAAGACATTGTTGTACACATGTGAGGCTGGGAATAGCCAACTCAAGGTTAAGATTCCCTGATTATGCGGCTACATTATATGTGAAAGTATCGGCTTTCTTTTCAGGGATATGCTGTTTAGAACAGAATTCTTAAAAGGAATTTTGAATTCGAATAAATGGATGCAGGTAAGAATTCTCATCCAGAAGCTTTTAGCTAAATACATTTGGTCATTTGTTGCGTGAAGCAGTTACAAGTGCTAATGCCATTGCATTAGCGAAAACTTAATGAAGGTTGGGTCGTAGTTATGTGGGCTCTTCGGGCAAGTAGACATTGGGGTTTGGCGAAACCGCCACAAAGTCGATATCGTTCTCCAGTGATGGTTTCGTTCGGTTTCAAGAGCTCAAAATAAATAGCATCGACCTGATCCCACCAAATACCCAGCAAAACCTTCGCAGCGTAAATATTCGGCCGAGCCGACGACGTAGAAGCATGATCGGACAGTCCCCATGACTTTCTTTTCTTTGGGTTGCTTTTCATCACTCGTTACGATGCGATTCCTTTTTTGCCGCTGAAGCAGTTGTTCACAGGCGAAAAAATAACGCTCAACGTGCCTTGGGGTCAAATCATAAGGAATCCAAGTTCCTTGGTTTTGAATCATTCCCAATGCATGCAATCGCTTGGAAATGGCTTGGTGGACCATTCCTGATGCTGATGAAAGCTTTTGCTGCGTTTGACATGGATCCTTATCGAACAATGCCTACAATTCAGCGTCTTCGAAGGTTTTTGGCCTTCCTTCACGCGGACGGTCGTCAGCATCGTAATCACTGTCTTTGAAGAGATGAGACTAATCACGGCACGTTGTTTCACTTATAGCAGCATCTCCGTAAGCTTTTCGAAGCTCTCGATGCGCCTCAGCAGCTGTTTTCTTTGAATGAAAGAAGAAAATCAACACTTCATGCAAATGACGATTATTTAGCACAAAATCAGACATTTTCACACAACCAAAAGTATATGAGGCCAGAACAAAATCACCACTGTATCAAAGCCGTTTGTTTAGCATATGTCTAAGCTTGGTTCATGACGTTTTGGATATGTCGAGATCGATCAATACTTATTGCAGGAACCGTCTATTGGCAAGGAGCGGGAACTTAGTTGCGCAACTAATAAAATCAACGGGTAGCAAAATATTCATTTTTGCGGATAATGGCACACTTCCTTGTGGCGTCTCTAACAGATACACACACACAATTCACAAGCAAAATAGTGAAGAACACCGAACGAAAATCGAATAAGAAAACACATCAGAGCCGTATATCATAACGATAACATAACAATTCACATCAGTTGAATGTACTTGAGTTTAAAAATCGAATTCGAAACACGGCGGTGGCCTGATGGGTTGCGCTTTGGTTCAATTTTTGGTGATTCAAACTGTCAGCGTCATCATCATCATCGGCACTACAACCGGGATCCGGTATTGGCCTTATTTAACAAATCTCTCCACCGGTCCCGATTTCGAGCCGATGTCATCCAGTTTAGCACTCCCAGGCTCTGGGCGTCCTGGTCTACGCCATCCCTCCATCGCAGACAAGGTCTGCCGCGCTGTCTCCTTCCATACATCCTGCCACAAAGGACTTTCCCGGCAGGCTCCTCTTCGCTCATTCGAGCTAGGTGTCCCGCCCACCGGAGTCTACCGAGCTTGATTGTTCTTACAACATTACCTTCAAGGTAGATTGCGTACAACTCATGGTTGTAGCGTCTACGGAATCGTCCTCCCTCACATACGGGGCCAACAATTCTTCTTAAGACCTTTCTCTCGAACGCGGCCAAGCGTTCAGAGTGCCTTTTATTAAGCACCCAGGTCTCGGATCCATACATGAGTACTGGTAAGACCATGGTCTTGTACAGTAGTAGCTTGGATGTTCTGGATAAATTTCGGGATTTAAAGAGCCTTGATAGACCATAGTAGGCTTTGTTGGATTTAATCAGCCGTTCGCGTATTTCTTCTTCCATATTGTTATCGGCTGATACTATTGACCCAAGGTAGTTAAAGGATTGCACTAGTTTGACCAACGTTAGGTCTTCTTATAGCGTTTGAAATAATAGTGAAGAAGACCGTGTGATTCGAACTGACGCTATGACAGCTCGAATCACGAAAAAAATTTTACCTAAGCGTTACACACCAGGCTACTGACCGTGTTTAGAATTTGATTTCCAAACTCAAGTATATTCCACTGGTGTGAATTATTTTTATTTATCGCTTGGTATACGGTTCTGATGTATTTTTCTTATTCGATTATTTTCGTTCGGTGTTCTTCACTATTTTTGCTTGTGAATTGTGTGTATCTGTTAGAATCGCTACATTCTCTTCGCAGAAGTTGCCACCATGTACTTTGCTTTTCCCTCATTAATGTGCTGTCTCAGGTTTTGTGCCGCCTGCTTGATCTGGGTGAAGGATTCCTGTACCGCCGATTCGGTTCTACCGATGATGTCGATGTCATCTGCGTAGGCAAGTATCTGGCTGGACTTGGTGACAATAGTCCCTCTTGTTGTAACGCCAGAGTCACGGATTGCTTTCTCCAACGCCAGGTTAAAGAGGAGGCAGGCCAGACCGTCCCCTAGTCGGAGTCCATTATATTGTTTATTGGTTTGGACAGGAATCCCGCTACTTTTACTTGAGTAGTTACGTTGGTCATGGTCAACCTACAAAGTCGTATCAATTTGTTTGGAATGCCGAATTCTCTCATGGCATTATATAGTTCTACCCTGGCTATGCTGTCGTAGGCGGCCTTGAAGTCTATAAACAGATGATATAGTGGAATCTTAAATTCCTGACATTTTCCATCGCCTGCCTAAGGGTGAATATCTGATCAATTTCTGATTTGCCTGGGATGAAGCCACACTGATATTGACCAATGATGGCTTTAGCGTATGGGGCTATCCGGTCTTGTAGGATAGTGGAGAGTATCTTATAGGCGGTACTCAGCAATGTTAATCCCCTATAGTTGCTGCACAGTGTCATATCTCCTTTCTTATGTATGGGGCAAATTATACCGCGACGTCAATCTTCCGGCATCTCCTCTTGCTTCCATACGTGCACCACGATCTCGTGAATTGCGTAATGTAACGCTGTCCCTCCTTGTTTGATCAGCTCAGCTGGTATGCCATCAGCTCCAGGGGCTTTATTTGATTTTAGCTGTCTAATGGCTTTTAATGTTTCCTCAATGCTTGGTGGCGGCAGCATTTGGTCTTGGTCTTGCATTGGTGGAGCCTCCAATTCTTCTGTGAGCTGACCATTTAGCAATTCATTGAAGTGCACTTCCCATCGCTCCAGAATGCCTTCAGGATCGGTGATCAGATTATCCTCTTTATCCTTGCTGTAAGTGCAGCGTGGTGTGCACCGCGTCATACTGCGGATTATTTGGTAGAACTTCCGCGCCTGGTGCGGACCTCGCTCTCTACTTTTCTCTATTTCACAGACAATGTTTTTTTCCCAGGCACTTTTCTTTTGTCTGTGAAGCCTTTTTTCGGATCTTCTGAGCTCTTTGTATTTCTCCTCGCGTACCCGCGTCCTATGCATTGCCCGGTATGCAGCATTCTTATGTTCAGTCGCTAGTTTGCACTCATCATCAAACCAGTCGTTCCGATCTCTACGACTACTGCCTAAGATGGAGTTGGCAGTACTAATGACAGTATTCTTAAGGCGTGTTTTCTTTTCTCTTCTACGCCCGGCATTCTGGCCCCAGGACTTACTCTCCCTCCATCGAGCTCTTCGAGGGCGAGTCTTAACGAATGACCAAAGGTGTTGCTGGTATTCTCATTGCGAAAGGCAGCCGTGTTGATTCGAACCTGATCTGCGGATGCAATACGTCTCCGTAAGGCAATACGCGCTCGGAAAACTGTAACAACAAGATAGGGATCCGAGTCGACGTTGGCACCTCGGTACGTTCGTACCGTCATCAGGCTCGAGGAGTGGCGGCGATCTCTCAGCACGTGGTCAATTTGGTTGCGAGTGGCTCCACCAGGTGATACGGAGGTGGCTTTGTGGATATCTTTACGCGGAAACCTGGTAGTTGCAACGACCAAGTTTTTCGATGCTGCCAATTCGATGACTCGTAGTCCATTGGCATTAGTGTCCTCATGCAAACTATGGGAACCTGTGTAGTGTCTGAAAACCGGCTCCCGACCTATTTTTGCATTCAAATCGCCAAGAACGATTTTCACATCGTATCTTCGGCAGGCATTGAGGGCCCGTTCGACGTTCTCATAGTATTCTTCTTTTTCGTCGTCAGGGGACGCCTCTGTAGGTCCGTGAACGTTCATGGGGCTTATGTTCTTAAACTTGCCTCGCACGCGAAGAGTGCATAGCCTTTCATTTATTGCATTAAAGCCGATGATGGCACGCTTCAGTTTTTGGCTGACTAGAAAGCCTACCCCGAGCACATGGTGTTTTGCGTGTCAGCTGTAATAAATGTCATACTCTTTTCTTTGAAAAACACCACTCCCCATCCATCTTATTTCTTGTAATGCTGTTATGTCAGACTTATATTCGGACAGGGTATCGGCTAGCTGCTGTGCAGCTCGAACTCTGTATAGTGAGCGTATGTTCCATGAAAAAATCCTTAAATCATTTAGCCATTTTCGGTTCCGTGGTCGTCGTGGTGTATCCGGTCCATATCCGAGGCTTGTTAAATTTGCCATAATAATTCATTTTTACGGGCCTGGTTATTAGCCTTGCGCCAACCTTTCTCAGGATGTCGCTACATGCATTGGTTCTCTACTTGGCGGGTGTCAAAGTAGCTATCCAGGGGTGTCACGTGGAGACTGCATGCCAACTTGGATTGAACAGGGACAAGGATCGTCCTGGCCTTCGCCGGGTTGAGGGCAATCAGAGACTTTGCCCTGTATGTTCGCACCCATCCCCCCATCAGCGTCAGTTTTTCATTATTATTTCAAACGCTATATCCTCATCTCGAGAGGAGATTTAGCCAGATCGACTCTGAATCGGCATTTGGATAGAATCCTGTAATGGGGAACGGCCAATCGCGTCGATTGTAATGCAACGTAGAGGAAATATACAACGTTCACAAGAAAGAATGGATCATCGGTTCCACAGTTGATGATGAATGGCCAGGCCCTTGAATCTAAGGAAAGCATAAGCATAAGATCAGTGTCACGATCTGTGGAAATGTACGTAGGTAGGCCGAAAAGTAATGCACACATCCTTGTGAAGCGCGAGTAAAAACAAAATAGTAAGAGGTATATTAAAGCACAATTATTAAGCTTCAAAAGCATGTACATATTTTTTTATATAGTCACAATTGAGGTTAATACATTTCTCCCATCGTGTAACAAGTTCTTTTATTCCGTCACTGAAAAATTGCTTAGACTTTTTATATATATGTATATATATGTGTATATATATATATATATATATATATATATATATATATATATATATATATATATATAATATGTGTAGATCACAAAGTGTATGTCGTATGTTACATTATCCCTTCTGCAGTCATTGTCAGAATTTTTTCAGCAATGTTGTCTTACGTGCATGATTAATCCATAGTCTTCCAATTAGTAGCGTATCCGTATCTTGTTCAATTTTGACATCACTCAGCGATGTACGCCTGCCGATGTGTTGTATGACCTGTAGGTTGTTATAATTTCAATCCTTTTGTGACCAGTTCCTCTGTCCCACGGCGTTTCTTCCTTCCACGGCTACACACATGTTGTCCAGCAGAATAAATGTCTAAGCATGTATCCGGTCAATGCTATAGTTAAACTGATGACTAAGGTTTATCATGGCAACAACATACGACTGTTGCTTTAACAATAATACTAAGCAGCGTTGTCAAAGTGTAAATACTTAATGCCTGCAAAATTACACATGTGCCATCAGACGACCATGTCGAATGAAATCAAAGGAAAACTTGTGCTGTTCATCACCATCAGGTATCCCTGCAGCAACCACCGTGATGATGGTTGCCTCGGAGTACAGGAATACCATTTGCGAATAATCCCAGTACACTGGCTGACAGCTATGATCTACCGTTACTCTTCAGATGGTATCCAAATTCACAGACAGCAATATCCTGCAGGAAGATTTTTTGGGCTCGTAAAGAATTGCGAGTGTGGGATATGTAGTCCGAGGTAGCTGTCAGGGATTTTCCAAAAATGCCGTTGTTGAAATTTGTCTTTCAGGCAATTTATCAAGCACATGGCACTAGAACAATTCCTTTGTAACGACTATAACTGCAATTTGTCATCTCAATTAACCTTTCTCCAATTAAACTTACTGCGGCGGGCTGCGCTCATGGCGTCACCGGGACGAACTCATTGCTTCGAGTTCACAGTGCTCGGTTATAAAGTCAGGCTGCTGGGTAATGAGATGCTAACGATGCCGTCCTAGTTACCCAGCTACAAAAGAGTGGCGTGGGCGTGGGCGGTGTCGGTGTAGGGGTGGGTTACACCCCGAACAAAGGACAAAGGATAAATGAATGCCGCACAACTGTCAGAATGTAACTTCATAAATTTCTGTTTTGTCCCGGTGTCCAGCTGATCATCTTATTTCAGTGCAACTGATATTGCCCAACCAACCGTCGAGGACCTGCACTCTAGTCAGGAATAGGAATTTGATAAATATTCTTCATATAACATAACATGGTCCTGAGCCACCCGTTGAATAGAACTCTGAGTTCGATGCAGCACCATGTGCCATACTGGTAGTTGTCCTTCCGGGGTGTGCGCTGTAATTAATTACTTAACCTTATCTAGTAGTACGCATAATGTAGCTAAACTGTGTTGCAACGACACTGATGCTCCGAGTATGTGTGTGGGGCTTGGAGATGTGTATATGCAGGATATGCAGGCTTGAGACGAAACAACACCGACCACATTCGGTTGGCGGGTCAACACTTAATTAGCTTTGATTCAAATTTTGAAGCATGGAGATATTAGATGCCCTGCTGAAACGCACCAAGCTTACGAACATGATATCAGGTTACATAGGATTTATTATCCTGCTCACCGAGTATCTACGCGTGGCCTCGCCTATAGAGCTCTATAGAAAGATTGGGGGATAAGGGCTCGAGAATCACCATGTTTGTCGTGAGTCGTATAAATCTTCATGTTACCACGGATTTTTCCGAAATGAAATATTGCATTGGGATTCAAAACCCAGGAAGGTGGCCGGCTGTGTCCGATGGCAAGTTGACCCGTACAACGTGTAATGG